>CM044955.1:10318357-10541191 GCA_024516035.1 Bactericera cockerelli | reverse complement strand
TTTTACACATCTTTGGCTCATGAGAAGTGACTTTGGCAATTCAAATTGTAAAAAAACCCAGAAGTGTTCCTTATTTAGTTGGAATCTATTTTAAAAACCAGAAGTGTTCCTTTTTTAGTTTAAATCTATTTTGATTGATATTGTTTAAATTGGGTACTTAACCACTTATACCTAGTTTATTAATACGAAATTTGGTGGGGTTACCTACTTTTGAGATGGGTAATCTAGGAGAAAAATATATTACCAGCTTATTATCTTATTACTTTTATTTGTTTTTGAATTGGTATAGCATGGCTAAATAATCTTATGTGATAATAACCCAAAGTGTTTCAAATTTATTTGTGATTTTTTTTCAATACCTTTTTTTACTTTTTTGATAGATACCTACTATTTTTTTGATAATTTTTGATATAAAAAAAATCAAGTTGTAAAACTAAACAAATAAAATTGACTTCTTCTTTAGGATAGTAATCAAGAGAACACGGGCGTAAGCCAGTTTTTGAACTCCACAAGTACATCACAAAAAGGCGTAACCCGACCCTTCTCCATTAAAGAGAAAATTGATCAAAATAATGACAATATTCGAACAGGATTCGATAGTCACAGTTAAATAATCAAATTTGGCAACAGAAAAAGTTCGTATGGTCATTCACGGGTACAGGGAAGTGATAATTTTCCTACCGTGAACAGAAAATTTATGCACAAGAAAACTCATTTTGGCTCTCCTGTAAAATTTTGAAAATGTGGTTTACGCTTCTTTGTGTTGTCAGAGGCGAATTGTATGAGGTTTCTTCTCTCTTGCTATCAGAAAAGCAATATCATAAGATGCCTCCACAAGTTTATCTCTTTGTTGGGCAAACACTCCTGTCGAACCTAATGACATCTTTTTCAAACTGGATAGTTTTGTTTGGAAAAATTCCTTTGACCTGTTCTGCAAATTTGGGTGCACAGATTGCAGATGTCTTTCCAGGCGAACTGGACGAAGAGCATCGTTGCTCAACGTTGCTAGGCAAATAACACAGTGCGGCAGATGCTTACCATGTTTTTCTATGTATGTGAAACCATACTTGATGTACTCTTCATTGAACCTTCTGAGCTTTGAATGTGTAGATAAAGACATTGTTTAAAGTTTTAACTACCTATTCACACTTTGAATTTGTGGAAAAAAAATGAAAAATGGAATACACTTGTGAAAAATGAAAATTATATTTCAAATTCAAATTTCCCCGCTTTTAAAAAATCTAAACTGTCCTCCCACATTCGGCGGAGATGGCAGCTCCAACTTTACGATTTCCTTTCGAGGCATATATTTTGGGCAACTTGTTTGGGACAACAGTAACACCAGTTTTCGTCCATGTTGTAGATTCGGTTTGCTTCAAACTTATACGTTTCCATCAGTGTCTGAAGATTGCTAAAGAACTTGTCCACTTCTACTTTATTGAAGCTTTCTATTCTGTTCAAACTGGTGCCTTCGGGTTGTCTCAAACGAATTTCTGGGTTCCGTTTGAGAAAACCATAAAGCCAGTCTTTACCAGCTAAGCCCACTTGATGGTTGAATCTGTGAGGTATCTCATTACGTTCAGCATACCGAAACGCCAATCTTCTAAGTTCCTTGGGGGTCAGGCCGAAGAAAACTTTTGAGAGAGTAAGCACGTAATTTGCCAAGTCGACTTCAACGGTTTCGGAGAACACTGGTTTTCGTCCAAGGCGAACTTCTAACGAGTGCTGAGTCAACTTTTTTCTCAATGTTGCTTCTGGAATGCTGTAAAGTTTTCCGACTTGACGAATCGGTTTCTTGCATTCCCTGATGTCACTCAAAGCTTTGGCAAGAGTCTCCGGTGTGTAGGACATTTTGTCCGTCTTTCGAATGTAGTTCCTTGGCATCTGTGAACAATAGTTTTTATAAAAACAAGAAAAGTAAAAAGACAAGTGTGATAGTTTAATTCTTACCATACAGGGTGGTCCAAAAAGTTTGCACCAAAATGATAGGGGTAATAAAAGAGACCATTTCCAACAAAAATATTCCCGGACATTTTACTTTATTTTTTTGTCGTTTTCAAAATGGCGGCCAAAACGTGTGTTTTTCAAATATGTGCGTTCAGAACCTTGACAGCCTAAATGAGTATGATCATAAAAACATTGAACGGGTTAATTTAACTTATTTTCATTAAAATTTTATTTTCAATTCAAAAATGCAATTCGTTTTATTCTAGGTGGTACAGAAAAAATTAAAAAAATCAAAAGCCAAACCAATGTTGGAATATTTGAAAACACACGTTTTGGCCGCCATTTTGAAAACTACAAAAAATTAAGGAAAATGTCCGGGAATATTTTTGTTGGAAATGGTCTCTTTTATTACCCCTATCATTTTGGTGCAAACTTTTTGGACCACCCTGTATAAATACATGAGGGGTAATCATGCGCATTTATCTGCCATGTTTCTTTCCGTGTTTTTGGTGCTTTAACAGCTAGAAATATTTCTAGCTGTTAAAGCTCACCGAATCAATTATTAGGACACTTGCAAAAATGGCTATATCTTTGTTTGTACCTGTTCAATATTCACCCAATTTTCAGGGAACATGCAAAATATTGTTTCCAATCATATTTGATACTTTTTACTGGCCAAAATTTTTCTAGCAATTTTTCTGCGATGAATTTGTTGTTAAACCCATTTTAGTGTGAATTTGTCTGATTAGTGACACGGTATTTTTCTTTGATTAGTGCGGTTGTTATTACGCTTTCTTGTTATCAATTGTTAGATATTGTATCCTTCTTTCATTTGAAGTGTCTAGATTTCATTATGGACTCCCATAAGGTGGCCCAAGCCGTGTGTTTGATTGATGAGGGACATAGTGTGCGTTACGTTGCCCAGCAGTTGAATGTAGCCCGAAGTACCCTTCATTATGCTGTCAAAAGGTACCGTGAGACTCAGTCTTACAATAGGAGGCCAGGCCAAGGCAGAAAAAGATGTACTTCTGCCCGAGACTACCGTTTCATTGTCAGCCAGGTACTCCGAAATCGCTTCGCCACTGCTGTTGAGGTCCGTCAGGAGCTCCAGAATGTCAGGAATGTGAATGTCAATGAGCATACTGTGAGAAATAGGTTGAAGGAGAGTAACCTGACTGCTAGAAGACCATACAAGGCCCCAGAACTGCTCATACATCATCGCAGAGCTCGTTTAGAATATGCGCGCCAGTATGTAAATTGGACTCCCGAGCAATGGAGTAATGTTCTATTCTCGGATGAGACCAGGGTGTCTCTGAGAGGTCCAGATGGACGCCAACGGGTATATCGACGTAGAAATGAAAGCTTTGAAGAGTGTACTTTGGTCAATACAGTGCCTTTTAACGGGGGATCGATAATGTTCTGGGAGGAATTTCTACAGAGTCGCGTACGGAGCTAGTATTCTTTGATAGGGGGGCTTTGATTTTTTAAAAGAGTCAAAGTCACAAATACTGGAAATTCAAACATTAAAAAGTTCAAACAAATAATTAAGAACAGAATGGTTTTTTTTTTTACCTTTTAATCAAATGAGGGGTAATCATGCGCATTTAGCTAAAGAGATTATTTCGGTCTTTTAGTTGCTTTAACAGGTAAAATATAGATATTTTTGTACTTGGATAAGGACAACAGTGATTTCATAAAGAGGTCAAAGTCAAACACTGGCAATTAAAGCTCCAAAGTTCAAAAAAATAACTAAAATCAGAAGTTTTTTTTTTCCGTTTAATCAAATGGGGGGTAATCGTGTGAAAGAATTCGTACAATTTCCCCACAGCAACATTTTTTTATTAAAAATATCTAAAAAAAACCCACATTAAATATTAAAATGACAATGATATCACAAAACTAATAACAGTTTTATTTGTAAATTAAAATAATTATAACAAAGAAAACAATGAAAAAACAAAACTTACCGTCTTATTTTCAGCACTCCAAATTTACTAACGAGATGGCTACTTTCAAACAACTGATTACTACCCTCGACAGAAGATAAACAAAGTCACGCGGCCAAGACCTATCATTTGATCGCACTCGTCTCAGAGTGCAACACTAGTCAGTACCGCTCTATAACACGCTATAACTTCGTTATGAGGGTGCGCATGATTACCCGCCGCGCACAATTCCCCCACTTCCCCTTACCTAGTTTAATGTGTAAAGAGTGTCTTACATGACAGTACTTGCTGACTTCTAATTATTAATGCTGATCCACAGTTTTTGGACTTGATCTATTTCTGACTGACATTCTATCGTCAGTTCTGTTACCTGCATCGAGCAAGTCAGTTTCTCACCCATAGTTTAAAGTTTTATTATAATAAATGTAATTTTCTAAGTTTCGAAATAAATCGACTTTCGGGTCTAGCTTTTTTAAAAAGCCTTTTGTGTAACCCTACATTATTTTTGGCGCAGTAAAACGGAACCTAAATACAAGTTAAGTGCAAATTAACCGCTGTTTTTAGGGAACCACTCCCAGATTTTTTTTAAAAAATAAAATAAAATATTTTAAAATTGAATTTTTACAAATGAAAATAAATAAAAGTGAATTATAAAAAATATAAATTATAACTAATAATATCTGAGCGAAAATCAGAACATTATTAATAATTTTAAGTGTTAAAATTGTAAGCATAAAATAAATGCTTGATGAACATTAATTTAAAAATTATTGAAATAATTTTTCAACAGTGAAAAATATCTTTTTTATTAAAAGGAACCCCTACTAATAAATGGACATTATTAAGTAGTCAGGTTTCCGAAATATTTTAAGAAAATATTTAAGGGAATTATCATCCTTTAAAACAATTAATATTTAAGTTCCTGAAAATAAATAGCTGATTCGTATAGCTACCTACATAATATCAAAATTGGATTCCATTCTTCACAACATCTCTCTCTTCACATCTTTAAAAATCTGGTGTAAACATCACACGACTTTCCTTATCCCCCAAAAATAAGTCGAAATCCGCCGCTGGTGACTCAACGGTAACAGATAGTTAAAAATCAGTGCCAAATTCGTAATCAGCACCTCAAAATCATTGGATTTGATATGTCGCAACCCCCATCTAGGGTGAATAATAAAAAAGTTAGTCCAAGTGGGTACCCCCAAAATACCGGTAAATTGGGGCGGGTTCCCAAAAAGTTCAAGATATCAAAAAAATGATCAGAGTAAACCCCTATTATTTTTTTAATCCGAGAAAATGTTGTTCTTTAATTTTTTTTGTATCTTTAACCAATTCAAAGAAGCAGCGGTTGCGGCCAATATTTGCGGCCGTGCGGCCGCATCTTGCGGCCGATTTCAACCAAAAGTTTCGTGGTTCGTCTGGTGTATGTAATTAATTTCCATACCAAATTTAAAGCCTTTAGCTCTTACCGTTCTCGAGATATCCTGTTTACACACACACACACACACAGACAGACGCACGGACCAATGGCTGAAAACAACTTTTTTGGTATCCTGAGGCTATGATTCGTCCAGAAATGTGAAAAACTGGGTAGGTCAAATTTTCGACGAATACAATACTTTCCTTATTATAGGATAAGGAAAGTAAAAATACAACGGATTCTACTTTCTTCACAACATCGCTCTCTCCACATTGTTCTCTCCACAACATCACTCTTTTCCAGCATCACTCCAGCAGAATAAGAAAAATGAAATTTAGATCCGCTATAATGTTTTTAATATTTTTTTATTTATTTTATTTACAGATAATAAATTTCTGCCATTTGCAATCCAGAGGGCAAAGTACTCAGAATACTTGAGTAATTTCCTCTCTGGATTACAAGTGACATTTTTTGAAATAAATATGATCGAGCCTTTGGTTCTCCGGTATTTCTTTTACAGATGTTGCCAACTTTGTTTATAAATCCCATTGTTTCTTCTGCCCAAGGTCCGAGCGTTTCTACAGAGACAGCCACGAAGATGAAATTATTCTTGATCTGGGAATATACTCGATGTTTCTTTTTTACAGCCTTCTCAGAAGCAAAACCAGGACCCGCGTTCTCGTTTATATTACTTGGAGCGAGAGAGTCAGCGCAAGTAGCATCCCATACTAAGGCACGTCCCCGCTCCCAAGCCGTGTTTGTTATGCCGTCGGGTCTTTTGCCATCTTCTCTAGAAAGTCCTGTTGGCTCAAGTTGCGAACCAATATTGGCAGACTGGAGAGCTCTTTTAATGAGTGAATTTAGCTCAGCATGTCTTGAGTATGTGCCAGGATTTTTCTGACAACTTAGCCCATGATGGCCCAGAGCATCAACCTTGTCTCCACATTGACATTCGTGAGGGACACATATATTACAACCAAGTCGTAGACCCACGCATATTTTCATTGTATTGTTGTCAAGGAAAGTACCCAAACTGGGACAGGGTATAGCATTGAGCCATGCTCCGGAGACGGGGTTTTGTAGCAAGCTGAATCTAAAAGTATCTTGCGGGGTGGGGAAGACGATGGAACTCAACAGCTTCTGTACTTTGATTTTATCCCAATTCTCTTGACGGCAAGGATTGTCAGGTAGTGTCAAAGGCTCCCAGGCTACCAAAGCTTCTCTCAAATGTGGTAAGTTGCACTCGTAGTCCATGATATTAGTAATAGAAGACACGAGTTCCCTTACTCCAAACGAGGACGATAAGAAAGCCGGAAGCGCCAGATCAGCTGCTTTTCTGATACCAAGTCCGCCATTGATTACTGGCAAGCTAGATTGGGACCATTGGACATCATTGAGGGACACATTCAAACATTCTTCCAAAGCATTCTTCACTGCGGTATCTAATTCTAGTAGAAGGTCGGGGTGCTTCCACATTGGAAAAGTCCGGATCAGATAATTTATTTTTGGGATTGTCAGACAATGCTTCAGTAAGAAATAAGCATAGTGGGCTTGCACATCCTTCAACCTGCTCATCATAGTTGTAATTTTAGTAAACTTTTCCTTTGCAAATTCAGTAATGGCACCATCAAATATGGGACAACCCAACAACTCCAAGTCTTGCTCATGTTTCAATTTGATACCAGGGGCTAAATCCTTGAATTTCCGTAGTGATACATCGTCCACATCTAGGCCGCAGTAGAAAAGTTCGCACTTGGAAGGGTTAACTTTCAATCCCATTGCTCCAGCTTCCTTAATGATGGTTTGGAAATCTTCATATACAATGTCTGGTGAATCACATAAAGTGCCATCGTCCAGGTACCAAACATTCAAAGAGGACTTGAGTGACATAACTAGCGGGTGTATCGCCAAGCTAAAGGACAAAGGTCCAGCCGGGTCCCTTTGTTGAGCGCCCACTTGTGATTGGATATTTTCGTTGCCAAAAAACAGGTTTGATGGTTTTTTATAACACTGCCACAAGTAACTGAACAAAGAAGGAGCTTTCTCGCGAATTCGTGAAAGTAATGTATCACGTTCAATGGAGTTAAAAGCGTTTGAAAAATCTATTTTTAGGAGGACTTTTCCAGCATTTATAGGATTCATAATAAATGCTCGAACACTGTGAATCGCTGCTTCGCATCCTTGCTTTGTTCCGAATCCAAGCTGTTTAGGTAGAAAATATTCACTCAGTTCGTCTCTCACTGAAAAACATGCAACTTTGGCTGTAATGCGTCTAAATATTGAACCAATAGCTATTGATTGGCCTTAGACCTCCATCTTTTTTTTGTAAAGCACAGAGGGATGCACCGTAAAAAAGAGGGCAAACATCTTCATTGAGCTTACCAGCCAATAAAAAATTACACAAGTTAGTGATGGAGCTTAAAAGCTTGTTACCAGCCTCGCCAGCATAGAAAGACACAAGATCTTTTATGTGCTGTGGAGTCAAACCATCCAAACCGCTACTGGAGCCAGCTGGGAAAGACTTGATAGCGTTGAGGACTAGAGCAGGCGTGGTCACTAATGGAGGAGTAGAGTCGTCAGGTGGTGCTGGAAATATCAGGTCCCTTGAGGGTGCCGGGTGTTTTTTTCCTTAACTCAGCGCAGTTATCTACATTGAACTCTGCTAGTTGATCATTAGAACTTATAATCCTGATTGCGCCGCGTACATCAAGATCTCGCAACTTATTTTCAACTTGCTGGGCAATAGATTTTGGTTTGAAATTTATTCCCGATATGGGTGTGACATTTGTAACATTTGAAATCAAATTGTTCTTAATGACTTGAACAAGAGAAAGTCCTTTCTTGTGCTCGGATATGTTAAAATTTAAGAAGCAGAATAAAAACAAGTTTTCCCATGCCTCCAAGCTGTTGTTTTTCATACAAATATCAATTTTCTCAGAAAGGTGAGAGGCAGCCAAGTTACGAACGCCTTTGGGAACACGTTTGAGTATTTTAGCATTTTGTTTATGAGTGACCATTTTATGAGCGATTGAAGTTAAGGTGCGATTGTTATGAGTCACGTCTGCTAACAAATCAACATTAGAATCTTGCAAAGTAAGATGAGGAGGGTGGACTCGGCCCATGTGAATGGCTAAACCTCTTCGTTTGAACGTTTTTTGACATACTGGACATTCTACATCGTTTTGAGAGGAACTGAACTGAGTTGAAAGCATCTTGTATTATCAATGTGTAAAAATTAGTCATTTAAAAGTTAAGATGTGGGATAAAAGATGAATTGTTGAAACAATTACTACAAAACTCTAAAACTCTACTAATTTTAAATCCGCTATAATGTAAGTCATTCAAACTTTATCATATTTCTGGATATTTTATTTTGGTGATAAAATTTTAAATTCTAACTCTTCAGTATTTTTTCCTTCTATTTTATCTCCTTTCTTTAAAAAATTTAAAAAACTTTAATTCTTTAAAATTTTTATCTCCTTTCTTTAAAAAATATAATCCTTTCTGGATTATAATCTACATCCAATTTTAGAAGAATCAGACCCGATTCAGATCAGGAAGAATATCAAAACCCACCTGCCCTAGATCTTCAACTTGACATGCTTATCCGAGAACTAGGACAGTTAAATATGGCACAGGTACCAGTTTTGACCGGTGAACACCTAAGGGTCGTCCCTGATTTCAGGGGGGAGGCGGAACTCCTTCCGGAGTTTTTGTCCATCGCAGAAAAACTGTGAACTACTTTTATAATCCTAATGATGTAGGATGTTTTCAGAATGTGTGGTTGATGTCATCACTAAAATCTAAGATATTTGACGCTAAGATAAATATAACATCATTTAATATCGCCACCTGGCAAGACTTAAAGACAGCACTATTGACTACATACAGTGATATAAGGGACGCGTATACACTCACAATTGAAATGTGTAACTTGACGCAAGGAAGTGACTCACCCTTTGAGTTCTTGAACAAAATACAGAAATTGGTGAATTTACACAACAGTTAATTAGAAACACATAATTTGGACCAAGCAAACCTAAGACAGTACATTAACAAGTTAGCGTTAAGAACATTGCTAAAAGGATTAAAAGATCCATTAGGATCACTGATGAGAACAAAAGACCCCCAAAATTTAGGTGAGGCACTCAATATGCTTACCAATGACTTCCAAATAGACTTAAACAAGAAAACACCAAACAATAATAATCAATTAATCACATAGCACATAAACCAAAATTTACGTCACCAACACACAGACCCTTTGTACCAAATAGACCATTTGTTCCATTCAGACCTCAACACCCCATAAACAGACCTCTGTTTGACCCAAACCGATTCAGAAACTATCAGAATAATCAAAATAATAATCAGAACTTTCAAAACAGGCCTTCAACTTCAGGCATAAACAGACAAAACAGATTTACACCACGCACAGCCCCTACACCAATGAGTGGTGTCGAAACAATTCGCAATAATAATTTGCATAGTTAGAAACATCAGATAATAACCCACCAATCGACAATTTCGAGGATCGAACCCTCGGAATTCAATATCTTCAGTACGAACCGCCCATGCAAGAATATTATTCTGCTAATCCTTACATGTACTAATGTACTATACTGATTACAATGATTATTCGACACAACTAGAACAGGACAATAATCCTGAATCAAACACATTTCCGGATGATCCCGAAAATTTTCCCGTAGAAGCCTCGGAAAACACAACACAAGCATAAGGAACATTGAGCTCCTGAATATTGCAGACGATAGCGATAAGCTACCGTTCATTAATCTGCATTCCTGTAAATTACGTTGTTTGATTGACACAGGCAGTACCAGGTCATTTATCAGGCCGGACATAGCCAAGAAATATTTCTCTAAAGAGATAAGAACAGATAATTTTATGATTAAAACTCCTCATGGTATTAGTTATGAAAATTACAGTGTGGTAGTTTCAGCTCCAACAGAATTCAGACCTAAAGTAAATACTTTTGTAAAATATCACATATTTGACTTTCATTCGTTTTTTGATATCCTCATTGGAATGGATATACTAGAGAAATTTGGTTAAATAATTGATTTAAATAACAACAATCATCAACTACAAGAAAACAATCCCCCCCACCACCCCATTTACAACCACCATCTACAAAAACTACCACAACAAGAATTCCACCATCATATCCAACATTATGGTACACCACAGCCACTTATACTAGACGAACAAAGTTTAATGACTAAACAAATCAGTTCTCCAAATTTTCCTTTTCCTCTATATCATCAAAATCATCATATATAAAGAAATTGGCGTAACCAGAGAAAAGCACCATATCTATACTATACCAAAATGTAAATGGTCTCAATACCAAAACAGAATCTTTTTTTCTAAACTGCATGAGACAGGACCATGACGTTCTAGCAATAACTGAATCGAAATTACAAGATAATGTTAAAGATAGAGAACTGATTGATGAACGATATCAAATCATCAGACAGAATAGGGACCTATCTGCCACAAATAAAAAATCAGGAGGTTGTTTAATATTAGCAATCAAACAAGAACAAGTGACCCATTTAAAAGAAGAATGGTGCATAAATACAGCGGATATCGAATGTATATGGGCAGAAATAAAAATCAGACATACTTTTTTAATATGTCTGGTATATTTATCTCCTCCAGTAAAAATGAAACACTCGAGTATTTTTATGAAAAAACTGATTGATTTTAATATCATTCAACATTATAAGAATATATTAATCGTAGGCGATTTCAATGTCAGCTCTTTTTCGGAAGAGAATTCTTTGTTTTCTTCTAACTCTATAACTATACAAAATATTGTAGATTATCTTGATATAAAATCTTACAATAATATTCGTAATAACTCAGGGATTATTTTAGATCTGGTACTTTTCAGACATAGAATAAATAATAATGTTAAAAGACTTGTACAGGTTTCAGTGTCACATGCTGAACCCTTGGTTAAAGAGGATCATCACCATCCTTCTTTAGAGATTAATATGTTTTATAATAAAACTAGCGGGTTACACCCGCCGCTTCGCCAGCCCATCAAACACACAGAACGCACACACACACACGCTGAATCATTCCCTTGATTCATATTACACAATTCTATGGTTAGCGTACAAGAGTCCCGCTTGTCGCCATACGTGGTGAGAAGAGCGTTTTTTAACTGTGTCCAAGTAGTGATTGAGAAGGTACTCAAGTTTAATGAACTAAACTTTTGCGGTGAATGATTCAAATGATTTTTTGTTCAACTTTTTACTTTCCTTATCTTGTAGAAAGGAAAGTAATGGAATCGACCAAATTTTCTTGTATATGGTTCCAGACATGAAAAAATAATTACTAGATATTTGAGGGATGAATGTTCAAATCTTATTTCTGAATGAGAAATAGTCATTAGATTAGTTCATTTGAACCAATATCTTCTTCTTTTTTCTCTCTCTTTGCAGGCTTTTCACTAGATCAAGTTGAGGAAATGGTTGTTGAGGAGCTTGTGGATGCAGATGACTGGAGCAGTTACTCCCCAAACTTGCTCAAGACTCCGCACCATCCACTTCTTCAACCTGAAGCAGAGACAGCCCGTCTCCAACCTGAAGCAGAGACAGCCCGTCTCCAACCTGAAGCAGAGACAGCCCCTCTCCAACCTGAAGCAGAAAGACCTCAAAGGCTGATAGGGAGCCCCCCTCCAAGGATTACTCCAGCTGAGAGTGAACCCTCGACCAGCCGGTGGCGACCAGTTTTAAAAAGAAAAAGTAAAGCCTCAGCTAGTTCAAAGTTTGAAGAACTGGCAGAAAAGAAATTGTGTACATACAAGCTAAAAGAAAGTTCTGCGAAAATAAATAATATTATTGCTAAGTTAAATTTAAGAATTGCCTTGACCAAGGCTAAAGATTATCTCCCTGCTGAAGAGATAAAGGAGCTAACCAATGAGGAAGATTAAACTCATTCTATCTTAAAGGAGAGGTCAATATCAACCGTTTGACCTATTATATCCTATAATGAGGAAATTATTGAATTTCTTTTCCTTTACAACCCAGCTATGATTACCTTTAATTGTTTCTCCTTTTTTTGTTTTTACTTAAAGAATTGAACTTATTTTCCTAGATAACCTGACTGTGACTATCATTAAGTTTTTTGTTTTTTATCCTGTAGTTAGAAAATTATTAAATTTATTTTCCTAGATAAGTTAACCCTACTGTGATTTTCTTTAATTTTCTCCTTTTTTTGTTTTCACAAGAATTGAACTACCTTTCCTAGATAACCAGACTGTGACAATCTTTAGTTTTTTCATTTTTGTTTTCCTTATCCTATAGTTAGGAAATTATTGAATTTATTTTCGTAGATAACCTGACTAATCAACTTTAAGTTTTCATTTTTGTTTTTCTTAACTTATGGTTAGGAAATTATTGAATTTATTTTAAAAGATAACCTGACTGATTAACTTTAAGTTTTCATTTTTGGTTTTCTTAAATCTACTGTTAGGAAATTATTGAATTTATTTTCATAGATAACTGATTGATTAGCTTTGAATTTTCATTTTTGTTTTCTTATCTTATAGTTAGGAAAGTATTGAGTTTATTTTCCTATTTTAATTTAAAATACATTTGTTTGTTTACTTACATAAAAAACATCTTGTCTTTTATTTTTAATAAAATACAGTAGAATAATTGAAATATTTTAAGACAACACACAGTGGCAGGGCTTCATTAAGCAACCCATCATTTGAGGTGGAACAAAGTAGAATATGTATGAACAGTTATTATTATATACATTAGGCAAGGTAAGATTAGGAATGTAATCCAAGAGAAGCATATCTCTGGCATTCATTACAGCATTGTTGTCCAGGGGCATAAGAGGATCCCATGGTAGTTCATCAGGCATATCATTTGGGACGGGACAGTTATGATCTATTGCAATGATATGGAGTATTGCTGTAGCAATGATCACTGTCTGACATGTAGATAATTTTAGAAGCATTCCAAGGGATAGAAAAGGAAATCTTTTCCCATACACCATAGGACCTTTCAACAGGATTCCTTGTTCGGATGACTGCCTCAGTGCCTCATTGTAAATATTATGGTTCTCAGTTGGAGTGTTGAGAAAAGGGGTTATCACATGTTGAGTGTTAGCATACCCACTGTCAGCCACAATAATTGAATTGCCAAACTCTCCTCTTTCTACACGATTTTTCAGTTTTGACTGGTTGAATATCGTTTGATCATGTGCTGATCCAGGCCACCGTGCAACCAAATCGATTATTTTCAGATTCTCTGAGGATACGGTTTGCACATTCAATGAGAAATAGCCTTTACGGTTTCGAAAGTTCTCAGCATGTTGTCCACCTGGTGAAATAATTTTAATGTGGGTGCAATCTATTGCTCCTATTATTCTAGGAAGTCTAGAGCGCTTGTAGAATTCCAATTGTGTTCTCTGAATATCTTCTTCATTGGCAGGCATTCTGATATACTGCCTGTGTAGACTTGCAATGGCTTCTGACACTTGCTTCACAATATTACTAGCTGAAGATTTACTCACTCCACAGAAATCTCCTGCTGCTTGAAGAAAAGTGCCTAGGGCATAGAACCGTAAGGTCAAGAGAAGTTTGATGATTGGTGGTATAGAATGGTTTCTATCTGTTGGAGATTCTATCGACACTTCTATTAGAGTTAAAATGTGCAGAACTGTTTCTTTGTTTAGTCGAAATCTAGAGAAAAATGGTTCATCATCTAGATCAGTGAAATGATCAATCCGAGGTTTCACTGTATATGGTTGCCTCTCCCATGCCAGAAACTCTCTAAAAGCATCTTCATCAGATGAAAAATCACTAATTTCAACATCAGAAACATCTGAATCCATGATTGATAGTTCAAGAGTGTGTGCTGCAACAAAAAAAATAATATCATAAATATAATATGTATAAACATATACAGATTTTTGGTTGTTTCATTTGCTATGGTTTAATATCTGTCTCAACACAAAATAGAAAGTATCAGAGAAGGGTTTCACCCTACAAGCATTGGCCTATTAGAAAAACTATTCACATTAGCCTCAACTAGCTTGCATGGGGCTAGAAAAAGGCAGCAATTTGTACATAGAGGGCACTATTGAAATTTGCATTTCATATTATGTACAATACAATAAAATAGCATGTAAATTTTATGTCAACTATCTCAGCAGCTATAAATCTTCATCATAGACAGAACAGTCTATAGTAATATAGTTTATAGTCAGTCAGATATAAAGATGTAAGCAAAAATATTTTCACTTACCTTGGAAACAATAGGTAGGTAGTTAGAAGAGGTAGATACAAATGCAATGATTTAAATTTATTGAGTATCGTGTGAAATGAACCCATTCAACATCATGTAAAGTGACCCTTGAGCGCTAAAACGTTCAAAATGCTTTCACAACATTTTGTAAACAAAAGATATAAATATAAATAAAAGTTTTTTCCCTCTCATTTCTGTGTTGAGGCTATGTGTAAAAAGCCGAAAGAAAAGTGTCTTTGTCAGTTATTTTTCCACTAACGTTTTTCCAGGTGTATTCTGTACTCTGCATATAACTTAACAGTTTATGGGCCCACACATTGGAGTCTACTATGTCTATGTCCAAGGTAATATCTATTGAACCCTTCAAAGGGGATAATTTTCACAACTGGAAGTTCAGGGTAGAAGCTTTATTGCTTGAACATGATTTAAAAGATTGTATTGAAAATACAAAGTACCCCAAATTGATTGATAAAAATGATGGGAATGCCATCAAGAAAGACAACAAAGCCAAGAATCTCTTGATTCAGTGTATGCATGATTCTCAGTTGACAGTTGTCAGAAATAAACCCACAGCATACTCTATGTGGCAAGCTTTGTGCAATATGTATGAGAAGAAAGGTCTCTGTGGAAAAATCATGTTGAAGAGAAAATTATTATCAATGAAAATGGTAGATAATGAGACTCTAGATCAGTGATTCTCAACGTGGGCGATATCGCCCCCTGGGGGGCGCTGGGGGGGCAAAAAGTACATTTTGGGCAGTCGGGGGGCGATGAAATTATTTTGGGCAATAAGGGGGCGATGGAATTGGCTTGACAAGCTAATCATCCTTTAATCCAAAAACAACCAACTGCTCCACTAGCGACTAATTTGTCACCATTTGCTTAAGATTCAAAAGGAGTTGATAGAACTCTCCTCAAATGAGATTCTCAAATTCGGATTTCAACAGAATGAATATACAAAATTTCGGCTTCAAGATATCATCAAACTAACGTACCCTGAACTTTGGGCCATAGTCAAGAAACTCTTAATAAGTCTTACCTCGTGGAGCGCGGTTTCAGTGGAGTTATGAAATATGAACCTGATTACTAAGAAGGGAAATCGTTTTCAAATTGTTGAGAGAGGAGAGAGGTGATTTAAGACTACTACTGACGCAAATAGAGCCGGACATTAGAAGCTAGGCTCTTAACCACCAAGTTCAACCATCTCACTGAGAAAGACAAGTTTGTTGTCCAGCTTGCTTTTGAGTATTTTTCTTTACCCAAACTTTTTAGTATTTTTTGGTAATTTATTTCAAATCTATATATATAAATGCGAAAGTTAACTCTCACGTGACAGTCACTCACTCATTCATCTCGATTTCTCAGCATTGGTATGTCCTAGGAGGCTGAAGGTCACTTTTAGGTCTTAGATGCGCACTAAGAAAGGATTTTTAAATATTCCTACTGGGGCGCCCGCCACGTGTGAAAAAGGACGCATTTACATGAAAAAATGCTCTTTTTCATCTTTTCACCTTTTCATCACTGTTTCTCCATACCGGTAAATTTCTGGTGGCTGAAAATTAATATATTCGTTGACTATATGTTGTAGATGTGCAATAAGAAGGGATTCTATTATATTCTAACTGGGGTGCCAGCCGCGGGGAATAGGGCGAGTCCTAAAAATTGGATGGGCGACACAATTTTTTTTACGTTTTTCGACCTAAATGACATTTTTTCTCGAAATTTGTCGCGACGACCTATCAACTCAAGGAAAAAAGTTTTAGGCAAAGGTTTGAGCTTTCAATTGACATATCGATCGCAAATTTCTGATGAGCCGTTCTTAAGCTACGCCGGGTAACGTAAAAAAATGGATGGGTAACACGTTAAATATTCACGTTTTTTGACCTAAATGACATTTTTTCTCGAACTTTGAAGTGCCGACCTATCAACTCAAAGTAAAAAAGTTTTAGGTAAGAGTCTGATGAGCCGTTCTTGAGCTACGCCGGATAAGGACAAAATATTCAAGTTTTTCGACACATTCTCTCTCTCTCTTTCTCTGTGTGTGTGTGTGTGTGGTATGTGTGTGTGGTGTGTGTGATTTGTGTTTGTGTTGTGTGTGGTGTGGTTTGTGTATGTGTGTGTGTCCGATGGGCTGGCGAAGCCTGCGGGTGTAACCCGCTAGTTTAATATATTCTTGACTTCAATTACTTTGTACTTACCTGAGTGGTTTTGATTTACAAGTTATACTAATTTTAACCTACTTACTGATTGGTGGATGTGGGGGGGGGGGGGGGGGGGGGGATGAAAGGGATAATTTTCGCAGAGGGGGCAATATGCTACAAAAGGTTGAGAACCACTGCTCTAGATGAATACTCACTAAGATTTGAGAAAGTTACTGAAGAATTACAATTTTCAAAGTTAATACAAGTGGGTTAGTAGGTACCCAAAACTAAATACCGACCAAATTTAATAATTACCTGTATCACGTTGAATGCACCAGTTCTCGTTAGATCACTGAAGTTAAGCAATGTCGAGTGTGAATGGGTTACCGCTATGGAATTCTGAAATGAATACATGATGTTAGCTTTTCCCGGCCGAATTCAAGCTGGATGAAGGTTAATTTGAATAGTTAGTAAGGTAGGCCAATGCCTGGAGGGTTGAACTCCGTCACGTAAGGGACCTTAAAGTAAATAAAATTTCTGCTCTAGCGTTTGAACAACTGGTTACAAATCTAACCAATCTCTTAGACAGCCAGCGTCG
The DNA here is from genome assembly GCA_024516035.1 of Bactericera cockerelli. Classification (NCBI taxonomy): domain Eukaryota; kingdom Metazoa; phylum Arthropoda; class Insecta; order Hemiptera; family Triozidae; genus Bactericera; species Bactericera cockerelli. Next base: position 10,523,837 of record CM044955.1, on the reverse strand, counting down.
ATGGCATGTTGAATACACCGGTTCCCTTCAGAACACCGAAGTTAAGCGACATCCAGCGAGGTTAAGACTTGGATGACCATTCAAATTCTAATTCTCGTGACGCTGGCTTTTCCCGGCCCCACTCAGGCTGGGTGAGGTCAATGTGAGTAGCAGGTTTGTGAGTTTCCTGCGAATGGAGGGTAAAACCCCCGTCGTGATATGACCATGGCAGTTGAAAGCGACGTTAAACCCCACTTAAAAAAAAAAAAAAAAAAAAAAAAAAAAATCTCTTAGACAAATAAATATAGGTAATAATTAAGCTATTCAGTTATTACTCAGTGGTCTATGTATCCGTCGGTGGTTGTAATGGTCAAAAAGTCATAATATAATAATAATTATGAAAGGTGACCTGTATTTTTTATAGGAGATAGCTAATAATAAGATTAGTTTTCGTCTGAGACAAAATTGTGGTACCTCTAAAATAGTGGTTATTAACAAAAATCTTATTGTACTTGTGTAATTCGTTTCAGAATGAAAAGGGCTGACTTAAAATCGATTATATCAAAAATGAAGGAACCAGAGTCAGCGCCCAGCCTTACCCACCAACCAGAGTCAGCGCCCAGCCTTCCCCACCAACCAGAGTCAGCGCCCAGCCTTCCCCACCAACCAAAGACAGCGCCCAGCCTTCCCCACCAACCAGAGTCAGCGCCCAGCCTTCCCCACCAACCAAAGACAGCGCCCAGCCTTCCCACCAACCAAAGACAGCGCCCAGCCTTCCCCACCAACCAAAGACAGCGCCCAGCCTTCCCCACCAACCAAAAACAGCGCCCAGCCTTCCCCACCAACCAGAGACAGCGCCCAGCCTTCCCCACCAACCAGAGACAGCGCCCAGCCTTCCCCACCAACCAGAGACAGCGCCCAGCCTTCCCCACCAACCAGAGACAGCGCCCAGCCTTCCCCACCAACCAGAGACAGCGCCCAGCCTTCCCCACCAACCAGAGATCTCTGAGTCCAGCAAAATTGTTGAAAATGAAGGTAAGATATAATTATATAAGATGGTCAAAAAGTGCCTTATACAGTTCTACAGGGTGTAACCTTTGTTTGTAAAATGAGAACTCCAACTTTGTATTTAATATTCGTAGTCTTCGTAAATCTATACTTATAAAAGAGAGTTTCACTCACTCACTGACTGACTCACTGGCTAATTCATCACTGTTTCTCCGAACTGGTAAGTCCTAGGATGCTGAAATTTGGTAGGTAGCTTTGTCTTATAGTCTAGATGTGCAATAAGACGGTATTTTTAGAAACTCCAAAGGGGACGGTGGTCCAAAAGTTTCCATCATCATCATAGAGTGGCGTCATCGTGAACGATGGTAGCCAGACAGTGCAGGAAGGACTAAGCAATCCCACCACTGTCTTTACAAGGAGACTCATAATTGACAAGGGCCCCCAGAACCAAGTCAATGCTGGTCTACTCACTGTTTAGAGTCACCCAGTCAGGCTACTGGTCTATTCTCTTTTTATAGTCCCCCAGCCAGACTGCTGGTCTACTCCTTGTTTATAGTTCCCCAGCTAGACTACTGGTCTACTCCCTGTTTATAGTCCCCAGCCAGACTACTGGTATCCTTCCTGCTTATAGTCCCCCAGCCAGACAATTTCCAATTTTGAAAAATGCAATTGGAACTTTGAAACATTAATTAAAAAACAATTTGTGTTTTTGGACTTTTCCAAAATTTGAACTAGTTTCGAATTCATTCTACAGGGTGTCCCGTATACAGATGCAAATATTTTGAGGGTAGGTTCAGCCCACCGTGGACTATCATATGAGCGAAACTTGCAGTGGGGCATTTTGCTTCTTTAAAGAGTTATGGCCAAATCCCTGTTTTTCCCACAGGTCTAGAGGTCACTTAGCCCTACAGTGCATCGTGGGTCTCAGGTGGAACAAACCACTTGTGTCGCCCTCTGTCTTACAAAAGGAGTTTCTTTTAGATTTTTATTTTACCAAAGTGTTCTCAAAGATCCGACTCGTCATATTATTTATCAAATTTACTCATAGAGTGCGACATCTGTATCATATTAAATGCAGAAGTAAACAAATCCAAGTGTGCAAGTAGTTGGTACAAATCGATTTTCAAACAATCGAAAAATTGAAATTTTTAATCGATTTTTGATTTAAAAAATATTTTCATAACACAAAATATATTCATTGAACAGAAAATCGATAAAATATTCAAATATTTTTTTCGATGAATGCAACAGGTTCGAAAAAGTGTTTGTTCCTTGTGGTACCCACTGTGCATTGTGGTATCTCTCAGCAGTCTGATGTCCAATGTTTTGTTTACTTCTGTCAATCTGTGATTTTTACTCGTGGTTGTAGTTAGAATTTTCTAAAATATAGTTTATTAAATTTAATTTCAAGTGATGATTAGACATTTTATGAGTGATTACATATTATTAAGTGATGAATAGGCAATTTATCAGTGATAATGACCTGCTTGATGCTGTGGAGGAAGTGCTGTCACTTCAAATTCCTCTGGATAGTGAAGATGAACTGCTGTCTGATGATGAAAGTGGGGACTCATTGTCACCTAGACAGACAGGACCAGAGCCTCAACTAGCTTTTGACTTTCTATCAGGTATGTAATTAATAGGTATAGGCGTTTAGGTAATAACTACACACTTTATTGATAGGTGGAGACAAAGTACCTTTACATAGGTAACCATTCTACCTATTAGAATTATAATGAAACTAGCTATTGGCCCTGCAAATAGGCAACTGTTAGTGTTGTGGGACATCTATCTCTAATAGCCAGTCTAAAAAGAAAACTTAAAAGACCAACTTCTTTGAATAGAGTGGAGAAGTCTTGACATTTTGGGAGGGAAACATAGGCAATGTTTAGCTATATCATGCTCTGTGATTCGCTAGTTGAGATGAGAATTTCCCAGATTTGAATATTTTTAAAAAAAAATAACTTTACATAGGTACTCATCTACTACAAATGAATATTATAATAGATTTATATATATTTACTTTTTTTTTTAGCAAAACAATTATTTTTATTTTTGATCTCTTTACAGGTGAGGATGCTCCTGTTGAATTGCCTGATGCTCAACAAGATCAGGCCACCCCTAGCACATCTGGTACTCAAACTCGGTCTTCCCCTAGGATTATTGCTGCTCACCAAGATCAGGCCACCCCTAGCACATCTGGTACTCAATCTCGGTCTTCCCCTAGGATTATTGCTGCTCACCAAGATCAGGCCACCCCTAGCACATCTGGTACTCAATCTCGGTCTTCCCCTAGGATTATTGCTGCTCACCAAGATCAGGCCACCCCTAGCACATCTGGTACTCAATCTCGGTCTTCCCCTAGGATTATTGCTGCTCACCAAGATCAGGCCACCCCTAGCACATCTGGTACTCAATCTCGGTCTTCCCCTAGGATTATTGCTGCTCACCAAGATCAGGCCACCCCTAGCACATCTGGTACTCAATCTCGGTCTTCCCCTAGGATTATTGCTGCTCACCAAGATCAGGCCACCCCTAGCACATCTGGTACTCAATCTCGGTCTTCCCCAAGGATTATTGCTGCTCACCAAGATCAGGCCACCCCTAGCACATCTGGTACTCAATCTCGGCGCTTAGGTAATAACTACACACTTTATTGATAGGTGGAGACAAAGTTGATACTAGGACTTATAACCATTCTACCTATTAGAATTATAATGAAACTAGCTACTTGGCCCTGCAAATAGGCAACTGTTAGTGTTGTGGGACATCTATCTCTAATAGCCAGTCTAAATAGAAAACTTAAAGACCAACTTCTTTGAATAGAATGGAGAAGTCTTGACATTTTGGGAGGGAAACATAGGCAATGTTTAGCTGTGTCATGCTCTGTGATTGGCTAGTTGAGATGAGAATTTCCCAGATTTGAATATTTTTAAAGAAATAACTTTACATAGGTACTCATCTACTACAAATGAATATTATAATAGATTTATATATCTTTACTTTTTTTTAGCAAAACAATTATTTTTATTTTTGATCTCTTTACAGGTGAGGATGCTCCTGTTGAATTGCCTGATGCTCACCAAGATCAGGCCACCCCTAGCACATCTGGTACTCAAACTCGGTCTTCCCCTAGGATTATTGCTGCTCACCAAGATCAGGCCACCCCTAGCACATCTGGTACTCAATCTCGGTCTTCCCCTAGGATTATTGCTGCTCACCAAGATCAGGCCACCCCTAGCACATCTGGTACTCAATCTCGGTCTTCCCCTAGGATTATTGCTGCTCAACAAGATCAGGCCACCCCTAGCACATCTGGTACTCAAAATCAGGCCCCTCCAAGTAATTCAATTCCAGCCACTGTAGGTATTAATTTTAGAAATCTCATTTGGAGAAAAAGAAATTTGCAAATACCTGAAAATGAAATTGAGTTTTCAGCAAAAGATTATAATTTACCTGATGATTTGCTCAATTGTGAAACACCTTATCAGTTTTTCAAGTACTTCTTCACTGAAGAACTGATGGATGTGATTGTACAAGAAACCCACAGGTACAGTGTTCAAAAGAACCCACAAAAACCTTTTTCCTTGACAAAAGTTGAACTACAACAATACTTAGGTATATGTGTACTAATGTCAGTGATACAGATTTCAAATGTAAGAAACTACTGGAACAATGTTGTTGGAAATACAACCATATCAGACACCATGGGTATAAATACTTTTGAAAAAATACGCAGTTTTCTGCATTTCAATGATAATAATACTTTTATTTCACCAGGACAGCCTAATCATGATAGGCTTCATAAAATACGCCCCATTATCGAACACTTCAATCAACAAGCTGCAAAAATCCCATTTGAAGAATGTCTTGCTGTTGATGAGCAGTTATGTGCAACTAAGGCTAGACACTACCTAAGGCAGTACATGCCAGCCAAGCCCCATAAATGGGGCTACAAGCTCTTTGTGTTGAGTGGTGTTGATGGGTATGCCTACAAAATGGAAGTCTACAGTGGATTGGAAAATGACCCAAATCTGCGTGCTGATGCAGGTGAAAGAGATCTTGGTGCTTGCGCAAACGTCGTCATGCGATTGTCCAGAGGAATTCCCCACAATAAGCATCATAAAATCTAAATCGAATTAGAAAAAAAAGGCATTCATTCAGTTGGAACTTTCCGTAAGAATAGATTTCCAGGCATCAAGCTTGATACTGATCTCAAGAGACAGGATCGAGGATATTCAGAGGAGTATTGTGTATCACTAGACGGGGTAGACATTGCAACTGTCTCATGGAAGGACAACAAGGCGGTTAACCTTGCTTCAACTTTTGTTGGTGAATTACCCAAGACAAAAGTAAGACGATATGAGAAAAAAACACATCAATATGTGGAAATTGATTGCCCTCAAATTGTGAAGGAATATAACAAACACATGGGAGGGGTGGATCTGCTGGACAGCCTCATTGGTCGTTTCAAGATTAAAATGAGGACTCGAAAGTGGTATATGCGCCTTTTTTATCATTACGTGGATGTTATAATTATCAATGCATGGATAGCTCAGAAAAGAGTATTTACTGCAAAAGATAGAGCAAATAATATAATAAAACTTGCAGACTTCAGAATAGACTTAGCACAAGCCTTGTGCAAGACTGGTGCGCACATTACACAAGCCAGGGGAAGACCAAGAAGTGAAATTGCGATTCAACTTGAGGCAAAGAGAAGGAAAGGACCCATGGCTGCTGTACCACCAATGGATGTTAGAAAAGACCAACTCTCTCACTGGACCGTCTTTGCTGAAGCAAGACAACGCTGCAAACTACCAAACTGTGGTACCAAAACACACAGCAAGTGTTCTAAATGTAACATTCATCTTTGTTGTAACTACAATAAGAATTGTCACTTTGCTTTCCATAATAACTAAACAAAGGTAGTTGTGATCATTGGTATAGATATGTAGGTACTAAAAGCATAAAAAACTACCAAACTGTGTACCAAAACATACAGCTGGTGTTCTAAATGTAACATTTGTCTTTGTTATAACAATCAAAAGAATTGTCACTTTGCTTTCCAATCTTTCCATTATAACTATAACCAAAACTGGTTGTAAAATACATACAAATTGGTATGGATGGGTTCTAAAAGCATAAAAATCTTGAAAAATTAAAATCTTTACATATTTTGAAAAGTGTAAATTGTATTTCTAAAACGAAAATAAAAGAAAGTTTTTTGGAACTCTGAAAAATACAAACATATTTTATTATTTTGATATTTTAGCTCTTGGACAGACCCTATGATGCATGGTGTTCCTTCTGGTACCCAAACCAGTTTTTGGCCAAAATGCCCCAATGGGTTGACAAAAAAAAAAAAAAAAAAAAAAAAAATACTCTAGGTATTAGAAAGCCCTAATTAACAACATATTTTTTTTTTCAAAAGAAAAAAAAAAATCATGCATTGTAGGGTTAGATCGATGCACGTTTTTAAAGAAATGGTAGCCAGTAAGTAATTTTTGACTTCATGTATGGATAGTCATGCATATTTCCCTTGAAATGCAGTTGGTTGCATGAAAAAATATTGAAAGACTAGAGAGATATTTAATCATAAGTTCAATATTTTTCTAAAATTCGATTTTTCCCTTTTTTCCCTTTCGTGAATTTAGAGTACTTCTACAATTGCAATTCTGCGTATCACTAGGTAAAAAAATACCCTTTGCTATTTTGTTTCAATAAATACAAAGTTCTTTCAGACGCGTGAAGGAACGAATGAGAAACGCCTTATCAAACGGCACCAGAAGGAGAGAAACACATCTTTCAAATTTTGAATCTGGGCGCTATTGCATTTTGAAGAACACTCGATGCCTGAAGCGGTCTGTGAGACTATTTTTGTGCCAGTTCAAGTTATAAATGAAAATTTTCTGAGTACAGATAGTTCTATTAACCAACTATATCAATCAAATCTAATAGTTAAAATAACAAGGCGATCAATTTGTTCGATGGATTTATAAAAAAGAATATAATAAAAATATTTAAAGTTTAGAAAAAAAAAAAAAAAATTGTTCGATGGAAGAGAAATCCACAAGCTTTAACCTCGCCCTTGGTTCGCTACGTATTCTTTTGGGTTCTTTTCAATTCATGTCCTGTGTTGCAGAATGTATCATGTTTGTAGTTTATCAATAAAGTATTAATAATAATCCAACCTTAAGGTTGGATGTTCGGGTTTTACCCAAGGTTAATTTTCGTCACTATTTGTTATATTTTTGATATCATGATTGTGATAAACACAAAAATGATATTTTTAATTTTACTTCTAAAAATAAAATCATAATTTTTGTTGTTAGCGCAGAGTCTTTCTCCATGTGTATTCTTTTTCCATAATTACACCACTGGTTGCTGCTTTCGTTGCAGCCTCTCTCATTTTTCCTCGTGATAACCCTGTGACCCCGTAACCCCATTCACACAAAAGTTCACACCGACCGACCATTGTGAATGATCAATTTCCCTCTGTTAAACATCCCAGAGCAGTGTATTTATACCTCAAATTACGCGCCAATTCTGTTAAAATTCAGCCAACTTTGAATTTTCCATCATGATTCAGAAGTGTTTTTTGAGCTTTGTGTGTACTTCGTTCCATGATCTTTAAAGTAATATAAATGAGCTTTCTTTTTTCTAAAATTAAACATAATAGGGTATTATTTTAACTAGTGATACGCAGAATTGCAATTGTAGAAGTACTTTAAATTCACGAAAGGGAGAAAAGGGAAAAATCAAATTTTAGAAAAGTATTGAACTTATGATTAAATATCTCTCTGGTCTTTCAATATTTTTTTATGCAACCAACTGCATATCAAGGGAAATATGCATGACTATCCATACATGAAGTCAAAAATTACTTACTGGCTACCATTTCTTTAAAAACGTGCATCGATCCAAGTGACCTCTAGACCTGTGGGAAAATCAGGGATTTGGCCATAACTCTTTAACGAAGCAAAATGCCCCACTGCAAGTTTCGCTTATATGATAATCCACGGTGGGCTGAACCTACCCTCAAAATATATACTGTCCCGGTGTCCATCTTAATGGACACATATGTTGTAGTGGTAACTTACCGAATGAAATTTCATTGTTGTAGTCGTGCTGCCCCAAGTCCATCCAAATGGACAATATGGAATTTCCGAGTTTCGTTCGATTTTCAAAGTTTGTAAACGGTTCTTAGCAAAGAGGTTTTCTCATTTTATGGAAGGGAGTCTGTCGCGTTCAGGGCGGGAGTTTTAAATTTTTTAAAATGTACTTTTTCATATCTTTTTGAGAATCTTCAGGGGATCTTGGCATTCAAGAGTTTTGGTTTTCAAATTTTGGTAAGTACTTCAATTTTTTTGCACAGAACTATTTAATTTTTATGTTATTAACAAAAACAAAGTCTTTCTCTGCATTTTGATACTAGATAATATGGGGTTTTACAAGTTCAAAGTTATGGGATACCTAATCAAACTTTGTCCATCCGGATCGACTTTGGGAAACTAAATAATAATTTATTTTTGTTCTTCTTATTCTCAGAAATGGCAAAGAAAAGATACACTCCAGATGATATACTTGATTTCATTGAGAATGGAAATCTTTCCGAGTTTGAAGACAACAGTAGTGAAGATGATGATGGTGCTGAGATGGGGAGTCTCTTTGTTTCAAGTAATGAAAATGAATTTTCTTTGAACAATGGACCTGGAAACACAACTTCTAACCAGGATGAGGCACCTAATCAGGATGAGGCACCTACTCAGGATGAGGCACCTACTCAGGATCAGGGACCTAACATAGAACCCCCTCCAATTCAGGTAATACTTCCTCAAAGGCAGTGGGGTTCTGGTAGATTAAAACGTAGGACCTTGCGAAGGCCACATAATGGACATATATTGCATCCAAATTTGAACTCAGCTTTAGACTATTTCTCATCATTCATAGAAGAGAAAATTATACAAGACATAGCAAAATACACAAATATGAGGTCAGTGAATGAAACAGGAAAAAGTATCAATGTCTCAGAGCAAGGGATGAAGAACTTTATTGCAATTAACTTAATAATGGGTTGTCTGAATTATCCTCAATACCGTATGTAGGGTGTCGGGCTGTACCTTGATAACAGTTGTACCTTGATAACAGTGGCGATATCTAGCAACTGGTGCCCTCTATTGAAGAACGAGGATAGCCAGATTGAGCGGATTTTAACAACGAGCACAAAAAATGTAATTTTGTAAACAAATCATTTGTCATTTTTGAGTTATTCCAGAAATTGTAAAGTTGCAGGTGAAAAGTGAAATTTTTCGGTGACCGATTTTTTCAAATTAAGGTAAGAAATATCATTGTAAATTTTATAAACCTTTTGCCAATAGGTCACACATTTTGTAAGCTTTAATTGTCTTGTTTTGTTCAGTTGATTGGACATTGCTTTTGTGCAGAATGGACAATTTTTTAAAAAAATGTGGACCCTGTGTACCTTTGATCATTTTTACCCTTTGTACCTTGGATCATTTATCTTTACCCTTTGTACCTTGGATCAGCGAAATCCTACATCATACCAATTAAGTAGGTAGGTAATGGTCTACGGGTTATTACAATGGACTCGAAGTTGGTAGATTGATAGTTCGAGTCCAAGATTTGTCTGTGCGTTTGTACTTTCAGTGTGTTTCAGTGATGTGTATGAAAGAAGAAGAAGAAGAAGAAGAAGAAGAAGAAGAAGAAGAAGAAGAAGAAAACATGAGAATATAGATAGTTAGGTAGGTAATGCTCAAAATTGGATGTTGAACGAAAATAATTTTATATTTTTTAATAGACCGCACCATTCGGCCATAGGGCTTCAAAAGGTAGCCGTACTAACTAATGGTTTCGTTCTTAATAAAATAAGGATTGTTGTGTGCTGTTTGAACTAGATTTTTTTCCATTTTATTTTATTTATTTATTTTTTGCTAAGTATTCTTAATTTTTCTTACTTTTTTTTCTCAGGTAATGCCACGAAGTAAAGAGACCACATGTCAACCAAAAGTCTCTTCATCAGGCTCTCAATGCTGTTCGGAACAAAACATCTTCTATCAGAGGTGCCTGCAAGACATACAATGTGAAATTTGCAACTCTGGCAAGATACCTGCGGAAGTCATCATCAAATCCAACAGGACCTGTGAACAAACCAAACTATGACATTCACAGAGTGTTCACGAATGCTGAGGAAGAGATGTTGGTCAACTTTATTCAGATGGTTGCCAAAATGCAATACGGTCTTACAAAGAAAAAAGTTCGTGAGTTAGCATTTAAGTTTGCAGTTGCCAATGGTAAGAATTACCCTAGTTCTTGGGATAAAGAAAATATTGCTGGGGAAACATGGATGAAATATTTTATGAAACGGAATTTGCTTTGTTTGAGAAAACCAGAGAAGAAAAGCCGACATAGAAGCGCTTGTTTCAATAAGACAAATTTGGGTAAATTCTATGATAACATTCAAAGTGCACATGAGCGTTTAGGCCCTTTTTAAGCCCATCAAATTTGGAACATTGATGAGACTGCTTGTCTGACAGTTCATGAGCCTCCTAAAATTGTAACAGTGAGAGGTTCAGAGAATGTTGCTAGTACCACTGCTGCTGAGCGTGGACAGTTGGTAACAATGATTGCATGTGTAAGCGCATCAGGTAACCACATCCCACCAGGATTTATTTTTCCTAGGGTAAATTTTAAGGAATATATGATTTGTGGCGCACCACCTGGTTCATTTGGAGCTGCTAATCCATCAGGATGGTCCACCGAAAGAATTTTTGATGCCTATCTGGACCACTTTATCAAACATGTAAGACCAACTAAAGAGAATCGCGTCCTTCTCGTTCTTGACAACCACGAGACACACTTGTCTGTGAAGGCTGTTGAAAAAGCACGCGACAATGGAATTGTTATGTTAACCTTTCCGCCTCATACGTCAGATAAGTTACAACCGTTGGACGTCTCAGTGTTTAAACCATTTAAACACTATTACAATCTCTCACTTGACACCTGGCAAACTAATAACCCTGGGAAAACATTTGGAATATATGATGTAGCAAAATCAGCAGGAGAAGCGTTCTCCAAGGCATTTAGTACCAGTAACATTATGAGTGGATTCCGCTCCCCTGGAATATGTCCTTTCAATAGGCTTGCCTTTGATGACTCGGACTTCATATCAAACTATGCAACAGATAGAGAAAACACAGACGCTCCCAAGGATAATCCTATCACTGTGTATCAAGTATCAGTTGGTGATGATTCATCTGATATCACGTCTCCACAGCCTACGCCGGAGTCACCACGGCCTTCTACATCAGGATATCGTGCTCCGCCAAGAGAATCACATCCTCCAAAATCGCTATCAGGATCTTCACACCAATGCCAAACTCCAAATGCAATCGAGAAGCCAAAACGTGTGGTAACTCCTGAAGATTTACAACCTTATCCAAAAGCACCACCAAGAAAAGAAGCCTCAAAACGAAGAACATTGGGAAAAACGAGAATAGTTACAGACACACCTGAAAAGGAAGAACTCATTCTGAAGAAAATTAAATTGAAACCAAAAACTGAAACTAAAAGAACTCTATCAAAGAACCCGAACAAAACTAAACCAAAGGAAATTCAATCAAAGGGAGTAGGAATTTCACTGAAGGAGAAGATAAAAGAAATTCAACATGAAAACAAGAAATTTAAAAATATGAAAAGATGTGAAAAATGTAAGGGAAATGAGGACTTTGAACCCCTTATTGAATGTTTGGAGTGTAAATTTTTTTGGCATCCTAACTCCTGTCTACCAAAGCAGTATGATTTTTGTGTACAATGGGAAGAAGATAATGCATTCCTTTGTCCCATCTGTCGTAGTAACATGTTATCTGGCACAGATGAAGATGTAGACGACCCTGAATGTATCGAGGATAGTGATTACATTTGTACTGATAATGATGATACGAAGAAGACTGATATTATAAGACGAGGACAAAAGACTGAGATGAAAGTTCATGAGCAAGGAGAAAAGACTACAGGAGATAAGACTGAAAGAGAAAAGACTAGAGGAGAAAAGACTGAAAGAGAAAAGACTAGAGGAGAAAAGACTAGAGGAGATAAGACTGAAAGAGAAAAGACTAGAGGAGATAAGACTACAGGAGATAAGACTGAAAGAGAAAAGACTAGAGGAGATAAGACTGAAAGAGAAAATACTAGAGGACCTGAGATTGAAGGAGACAAGATTGATGAAGATATGAATGAAAATGACGAAAGTGGTGATGATAATCTTTATGACATTGAAACCCTTCTACATCTAACTGAGAAATAAAAATTGAAAACGTTTGTTAACTAGGTAGGATTTGTCTTCAAAAAATTTAACAAGATAGGGTTTGTCTTTTTCTCTTTTTCTTATAATTTCTATGACATCGACACTTTATTTAACTAAGAAATTAAAATTTCTAATTTTTGACAACAAGGTAGGAATTGTCTCTTTTTTTTATAATTTCTATGATTCATCTAAGCAATAAAAATTGAAAAGTCTTGTTAACTCTGTGTGTGTTTCTTTTTTTTATTGAAGAAATAAATTGGATTAAATTCTAGGTCTCTAGGCAGTACCTAGGTGCCTAGTAGGTACATAACTATCAGCACTTAGATACAAAACTTTCAAGAGTAGGGATATGGCAACCTTGAACGAAGAAAAGTTAAATTTCAGATAATCTTACTATAGTAAAGCTATTGATCCAAGGTACAAAGGGTAGTGATCCAAGGTACACAGGTAATTTGTACCTTGATAACAAAAAACATGGTGTCAAAAAATAGTCAATATTTCCATTACTAATGCAGATACAACCATGGTATCAACAGACAAAAGATGGGCAACAAAATTTTGGTTCCATTAAATCAAAGATCAAGCCAATAACTTTTACAGAAAAAATTAAAAAAAAATTGAAAGTAAATTTTGTTATCAAGGTACAACCCGACACCCTACTGGAATAAGAAGTATAAAATCCCCTAAGTTTGTAATACAATGTCCAGAAACAGATATAGTGAGATCAGAAAGTTTTTGAAAATAGTTGACGACAACTCTGTACCACACAGTACCAAAGAAAGTGATGTTGCATGGAAAGTTCGGCCCTTGATGGACAGTGTACGCCATGTATGTTTGAAACTTATACGTCCTAGTGAACTATGCATTGATGAACAAGTTGTTCCTTTCCAAGCCAGATGCAACTTCAAACAATTTGTCCGTGGTAAACCCAACCCTGTAGGATTTATAATATTTGTATTGGCCAATAAAAATGGTCTGGTGTTTGATTTCTTTCTTTATCAGGGCAAAAGGAGCACAATTACAACAGAATATGCTAATCTATCACTGGCAGAGTCTGTTGTAGTCAAATTATGTGAAACTACCTAGATACTTTAGCCAACGTAACCAACGCAGCAACATCTCCCAACTTTGCTCCTGAAAGTTCTCTAAATTTTTCCCAAATTTTCTAAAATAATACATCACCACTTTTTCACGTTACTTTTTCACATACACTAGTTTCTTTCACATTAATACTGATATTACTTTCTTACCCTGAAATTATCGTACCCCCTTTTTCTGGTTGAAATCAAAATGTGAATCAAAAATTAAAATGTCCCAAGTTCCGGGTCCGTCCAATGGTGATGCATATAATCTCCGGACGAGACCATCTAACCGAGATGAGCAATTTTGGAGACCCCAATTTAGAATTTCCTCATTCTGAGGTACAGACCACCCTTGAACAAGATCATATTAATGAAACGGTAGATCAACTGTTGTCACTAGATGCACCAGTATCTTATGCGGCTGCCTCTTTGTTGTCTGCGGCTGCTCCATCATCTGTGGCTGATTCTTCGTCATCAACATCTAGTTTCTCGGCTCCTGAACTATCTTCAAAAAATGTTCAAAACTTGGTCAGCTCTCAGGACATTCCTCTTAATATCTGTCCTTATTGCAATAAAAAGTGCAAATCTGGACGTGGTGTAAAAATTCACATCGGCTTATCACATAAAAATAATTCTCACCAAACAACATTCAGCCAATCTATTGCCGATCATATTGAACAAGAAGATAATGCACCTAACCCTGACATTGATTTTATGCAAATTATTTCTACTTTGAAGCGTAAGGTAAGAGTTTTAAAACATGTTCCGAAAGCTGCGCGAAACTTTGCAGCCACCAAACTCTCAGGTTTAATTGACAACTGTGTTAGAAACAACAATCAAGAGTCGTGGCAAAATTTTTTTCTGTTTTCTTTCAATGGCCTGCGTGTACCAACTAAAGAAAAATCGAAATCTCTGACTTCTATTGTTAAGAGAAATTTATCCAGTCAAATTGTCAAAAATGTTGATGTCGAAATCTCTCACGCTAAGAAACCCTTGTCACTCTCAAAACGAATCGAAGCTAAATTGTCAGAGTTCGACGTACGCGGAGCTATGCAATGTTTAGTCTTGCATTGCATCCTATAGTGAAATTGAAATCCAACCTCAATGTATGGTACTTGGATGATGGAATTATAGGAGGTGATCCCAACATTGTTCTGGAAGATTTAGCTCTTTTAGGAAAAGAATCTAAAAAAGTTGGATTGGAATTGAATTTCAGTAAATGTGAACTTTACTTCTGTTCCGGTATGAAAGATGAAGAGATGGTCACATCGTTTCAACGTATACTTCCTGGAGTTAAGGTTGTTGAAAATACAGAACTTTGCATTTTGGGTAGTCCCATTTGTGAACAAGGATATGAGTCTCATTTCAATGAAAGATTCGTGAAAACTGAGTTCATGCTTGAGAGAATAAAAAGTTTGAGTACTCATGTTGCATATTTTCTTCTAAAAACATGTACCACCATACCCAAGATGACATATTCAACTCGAACAACACCAATGTGGATGTATCCTGAATGTTTGGAGAGAATCGACTCTATCATGAAAACAACAATGGAGAAAATTTTCAACTCTCAGTTAACACCCACTCAATGGAGACAATCCACTTTGCCTGTACGAGTTGGAGGATTAGGTATAAGAAAGATTTTTGATATAAGCCTTCCTGCTTTCATATCTTCTGGAAATGGTGTAAAACCTTTGGTATCCCTTATTCTGAACAAAGCGGAGGAAAATATTTATATACCTCATTTCAATGATGCTATGGTACTTTGGGACTCCAAGTACAATAGGATTGCGACCAACATAACCTCACAAAAAGAATGGGATGATATCATTGTAAACCATATACTCCAGAATGAGATGATATTTACAGAAAATGAAGATATTGCAAAGTTTAAAGCCCTTCAGTGCAAAGAATCTGGTGCCTGGTTACAAGTTGTTCCTGCCAAGCAAATTGGAACCTTAATTGAAAACAGAACCTTCCGCATTTGTGTGGGTTTGAGGCTAGGATGTACCATTTGTAGGCCTCATCCCTGTATTTGTGGCACAGATTCTGTCGACAGTAAAGGAATCCACCCACTCAGTTGCGCTAAAAGTTCAGGAAGATTTACTAGACACAGTTCTATCAACAATGTGCTCAAACGAGCTCTTGTATCTGTCGATGTCCCATGCCAGTTAGAACCAACAGGTCTCACCGCCAATACTAATATTAGACCTGATGGAATATCAATAGTACCCTGGTCTAAGGGGAAACACATTCTGTGGGACGTCACGTGCACAGATACATTAGCACCTTCCAACCTAAGCAGGACAGTACAAGAGCAAGGAGCAGCAGCAGAAATGGCTTGTAAAAACAAAAGGAGAAAATATCAAGAACTGTGTGAAGATTACAAGTTTGTTGGTTTTGCGGTGGAGACGATGGGTACGATGTGTGAAGAGGCAAGAGATTTAGTGGAAGAAATTGGCAGAAGATTAATAGAAAAAACTGGATCAAGTGCTGCAGCAACTTATTTTATTCAAAGAATCTCAATTGAAATTCAGAGGGGAAATGCGGCAAGCGTTATTGGTGCTTGCCCCATTTCCGAAGATTTGGAAGAGATGTACTATGTCTAACGAATAAAGTAAATTACTTGATTATTACTTAAAAAAAAAAAAAAATATGTGAAACGGTACCACCCAGGTCAGCAATATACTTTGATAGATACTTTACTAGTGAAAAATTAATGAATACTTTGATGTTGAAAAAAATTTATGGCACAGGAACATTAGCTAAAAATCATATGCCTAGAGAGTGTCCTGTTCTAAATGAAAGAGATATGAGGAAGAAAGACAGGGGATATGCCAAACAGAAAACTGGGGAGGACAAAAATATATGTCTGGTACAATGGAATGACAATAAACCTGTAAATTTATTGTCAACGATACATCAAAAAGAGCCTATGGCTAATAGCTCAAGGTGGTCCAAAAAACACAATCGCTACATTCAAGTTCCTTGTCCACATATTGTGAAACAGTACAACTCTGAGATGGGTGGAGTAGACTTGATTGATCGGTTCCTGGCTCTCTATAGAATGCGTTCAAAGACTAACAAGTGGGACCTTCCGTGCACTAATGCACTTTATTGATCTGGGGACATGCAATGCCTGGGTTGTTTATAGAGACGATAACAAGACTGCCCGAAAGAAGGACTTGAAAGCCCTCTTGGATTTCAAATTAGAGCTAGCCGATCAATTGATTAATAGTAATAGTGATCGTGAAACCAGCGATGATGATACCTCTGAATCCAGCAGCGATGAAAATCATGGTGCACCTGTGATAGGAGGAAGAAGACAGCTGAGACCTCTTCCATCAGCTGAAAAGAGAAAAAGGAAAGCTGGACACCTACCACATTATCTTGACAGTAAAAACTCTGAACGGTGTAAAAATCCTCTCTGTTCCAAGAAAACAAAAGTTGCATGTATTAAATGCAAAGTACCACTATGTTTCACTCCAAATTCTATCTGTTTCCTAGAATTTCATGGCTAGCTTGATCTAGTCAAACATTACTCTATTTGTTATCTTTGTTGTTAGTCCAAATATAGAATTGGCTAAGATATTTTCCTTTTTGCCAAAAATATGTATGTTTGGAATTTATTATAATTTTTCAACATGTTGAAAAAAAAATTTCTCAGCATTCCAGAAGTGTAATATTTTTTTTTTTTTTTTTTTTTTTTTTTCCGGTTAGGCACTTTAACCAATTACTATTATGGTCGTTCGTGCCGATCCTCTCAAGGTCTCTACATGAGGTGAAGGAGATTGGAGCTTCTTAGAAAGGACATCAGTGCGTCTACTTCACTGGTACAGTTCATTAATGATGGTTTTGGGTCACATGATTGGCGGATTACATTATAGGTTTGACATTCGTTTACGATGTGACGAACAGATAGGGGATCGCCACAGGTACACACAGGAGGAGGGGTCATGGTAAAGATGAAAGAGTGAGTCAGTCTTGTGTGACCAATTCTAAGACGAGTAAGTACCACTTCTTCGTATCTTGTCTGGCGTACTGCAGATTCCCATCTTCCGACTTCCTGTTTTATAGTTTTCAATTTATTATTTACAACACTGTCCCACATAACTTGCCAAGATTGATTGCAATGATTTTGAATTCTAGTTCTCAGATCATGGGGTGAAATAGTCATGCAGACATTCGGAAAATTATCCGATTGAGCTGCTGCATCAACAATCTCATTACCTCTGATGCCGCAATGAGATGGACACCATAAGAAAGAGACGTTACAACCAATGGACCGTAAACACAACCAGTGGTGATAGATTTGAGAGACAATAGGATCATCATTATGTTTTACATTACTGATAGCTAACAAAGCACTTTTGGAGTCACTGATAACAAGAATAGAAGGAATGGTCGCAGAAGGTTTTAAAATATCTTGCAAACAAAGATCGATAGCCAGTAATTCGGCAGTGTATATACTAATGATAGGATTGAGTTGAAAAGAGTGCACAATACCATTTACACTAAAAGCACAGCTTGTCCCTTGAGTCCGCTTTGACCCATCCGAAAAACACAAGACATGATTTTTATATTTTGTGTTGACAACATTCATAAATTGAGATCTATAAATCACAGAAGGAGTATCAGCTTTCTTACAAGAAGCCAATGAACAGTCAACAGGAGGAATGACATTTGACCAAGGTGCCAAATGCACTTTGAACTGAGCTGTTTTTGACGAAAGCAATTCAAGATTAATATTTTGAATGGCGCGAATACGAATGGCTATAGGGTGAGGCTTTTTTGATACTTGAAACAAAGGATTAGGTTCATCTTTGAAGATAATCATATGGACAGGATTTTTTTCACTTGCAGCAACTTTAGTCGCATAGTTCAGTAATAACTTAGTGCGACGATACTGCAAGGGCGGAATACTTGCCTCTACACAAAGACTAGTCACAGGACTGGTTCTGTATGCACCAGTACAGATCCTTAAACCAGCATGATGGACAGGATTCAACTTGGAAAGAACGTTTTCTTTAGCAGATCCATAGATCGGAGATCCATAATCGAGAATAGGCAATATATAAGATTTATAAAATCTCAAAAGATTTTCTCTATGAATACCTATAGATTTATTTGAAACTATCTTCAATGCATTAAGAGCTAGCATAGATTTATTTTTAACTTGTGTTATATGAGAATTCCAATTTAACTTGGAATCCCATGTGAGACCAAGAAATTTAGTAGAGTTACAAAAACGCAACTGAATTCCATTAAGTAGTAAAACTGGCGAAGAATCTTTTCGCAACCTATTAAAATCAATACAGACAGATTTTTCAGAAGAAAAAGTCACTCCATTGGAGTCAGCCCAAGTCTTCAAACTATCCAAAGAGGATTGGAGTCGAGATATGACATCCGGCAGCTTACGGCCCCTCAAAATAAGTAACAAGTCATCAACAAAGAGTACACGCCTTGTCGGTAGTTTTATGACCTGAAACACATCATTCATAAAAAGTATAAATAGTATAGGACTAAGTGATGAACCTTGAGGTATGCCATTAACCACCATCTTACCTTCAGAAACAGTACCATTACATTTTACGTAAATTTTCCTATCCGTCAAGAAAAGAGAAATGTATTTTAACAAGCGGCCATTAATGCCAAAATCGTATAATGTTTTGATGATTTTGAAGCGCCACGTTAGATCAAAGGCTTTCTGTATGTCTAAAAACACACTAATTGTATGTTCTTTATTTAATAGACCTAGAGATATCTCATTTTCGAGAATGACAAGGTTATCCATGGTGCTTCTTTTTTTTCGACCACCACTCTGCCAAGGACTTAACAAACATTTACTTTCAATAATCCACACCAACCTTTTATTGACCATCTTTTCCAGAACTTTTCCCAAACAATTAAGAAGTGAAATTGGTCTATAATTGGAGCAAAGAGTGGCATCTTTACCAGGCTTAAGAAGAGGAATAATCAAGGCTTCTTTCCAAGAGGAAGGAAAGATTTATTTTGTTATTCTAGTCTTTTTAAGTGTGACTGATTTACTTAATTATTTTTTATTTTTTAAATGAATTCTGTTTTTGCTGTAAAAAAGAAAAAAGAAGGGAAAATGTAAATTTTGTTTGTTACACCAAGGTGTTAAATGTTACAAGTTGATTTTACCTTTTTATTTTTGATACTTAGTTGTAATACTAATACTAATAATAATAATAATGAAAATAATAAAAAAAGACAAAACAATTAAAAGAAAAAGATAGGTAAGTACAAATGTACAACATTTTCCCTTTTCTATTTTTTTATTTTTACAAAAAAACTATACCAATTTGTTTAGTTCATTTTTATTAGTACCTATGTGCTGTTACCTGTCATACTAAATTGTACCTTAAATAACATGTTTGCTCAAACTTTTAAATTACTTTGTTTAAATTTTGAAATAAAGATAAAAAGTTTTCTTTGAAAGTTTGTCAGTTTACCTTCATTTTTCCCAGAATTCAGTATTTTTATGCCCAATGTCCATTTGGATGGACATTTTTCAAATGCAAAAAATCATTGGTGGAAGTGAGGTAATTTCTTTTTTGTTAAACTCTTCCCTCTAAAAACCCTTCAAGATTAGGATATGCCAAGGAAATTTATATCACTGAATTTTTTTTTTTGGAAAGTTATCACTACAAAGTCAATGTCCATTCAGATGGACATCGGGGTGCTATCGCATCAAGACATAAAAATTGCTTGGGATTGCACCACTTCAATCATTTGTCCATTTGAATGGACATTGGGTAGGAAAAGGTTAAGGGATTTTTATCCCGAAAAAGGGATTTTTGGGGGTGGTCTGGGATAAAAAGGGAATTTAAGGAATTTTTGTACATGTTAGCGATTTTCAAGGGATTTTTGGATAAGTTTAAAAGAAAATTTCGATACCTAGTAACCTAATGCTTACTACCGTTGCTCATCAGATTTAAAAAAAATTAAATGTTAAATTCAAAATTGAAGCATAACTTGAAGCAATAAAAGTTATGAAAGAGCCTAAATTCACTAAATTGTCATCATGTGAGCGCGGCCGGTAGGTTGCTGCTCTCTGAGTTGATGTTGCTAACTTCATACCTGTGTTCTCACTAAAGCGCGTACCGCGCAAATTTCAAAAGTTTAAAATTATTTTGTTAATTTGTAATTGTAAAGTAAAAATTAATATTAAAATGATTATAAATTTTAAAAAGAGTGAGTTTGCGTTAATATTGTAATACAACACATACACGTACGTAAAGCTAAAATATAAATAATAAGTAAAATGAGCGAATCAGAAGAATCTAACTTTAGCTCCTCATCAGAACAGAAGTCATCAAATCCAGCAAAGAGGGTAAAGAAAAAGTTTATCAAAGTCGTATCATACGACTCCGATAAAGACCCAGAATTCACATTAGAGCGAAAAAACCAAATGACGTTAGTATTCAAACAAACTCCCAGAAATAAGTCTTCGTCTTCCAGTAACTCATCGTCTTCCAGTAACTCATCGTCTTCCAGTAGCTCTTCGTCTTCCAGTAACTCATCGTCTTCCAGTAGCTCTTCGTCTTCCAGTAACTCATCGTCTTCAAGTAACTCATCGTCTTCCAGTAACTCATTGTCTTCCAGTAGCTCATCGTCTTCCAGTAACTCATTGTCTTCCAGTAGCTCTTCGTCTTCCAGTAGCTCTTCGTCTTCCAGTAGCTCTTCGTCTTCCAGTAACTCATCGTCTTCCAGTAACTCATCGTCTTCCAGTAGCTCTTCGTCTTCCAGTAGCTCTTCGTCTTCCAGTAACTCATCGTCTTCCAGTAACTCATCGTCTTCCAGTAGCTCTTCGTCTTCCAGTAACTCATCGTCTTCCAGTAACTCATCGTCTTCAAGTAGCTCTTCGTCTTCCAGTAACTCATTGTCTTCCAGTAACTCATCGTCTTCCAGTAGCTCTTCGTCTTCAAGTAACTCATCGTCTTCCAGTAACTCATCGTCTTCCAGTAGCTCTTCGTCTTCAAGTAACTCATCGTCTTCCAGTAACTCATCGTCTTCCAGTAACTCATCGTCTTCAAGTAGCTCTTCGTCTTCCAGTAACTCATCGTCTTCAAGTAGCTCTTCGTCTTCCAGTAGCTCTTCGTCTTCCAGTAACTCATCGTTTTCAGTCCCCGACGCCCTGCTCAAAACATTATGGATGAGTCGCCTACCTAAAAGCATACAGGTAGCACTCGCTTTAGTCAAGAACGAGACCCTTGAAGAGCTCGCAGCCCACGCTGATGACATCTTGGACGCATCTCGACCAAATTCATTGCAGATCGCGGAAACATCACTTCCATCTGACACCACATCAAAATTGTCCCAACTCGCACTGACCTTCAGTCAAGAGATTGCCGCTCTTCGCCAAGGGATATCCACCCTCAAACATCATAGCAGCAGAGCACCTTCACCAGCGCACAACCGTACCCGTGCCCAATCTTGACCAAGATCACGTCGGGGTCACCAATTTAGCACCGGGAGTATATTAATTAACTTAGTTCGTTTCAGGTGATCTCTGAATAAGAGGTTTATTGATCAGAAGGGCATGCAAATATGACAATATGTGAAAGTGAGAAGTTTATACATAGATTCTAAATCAACGTTTTCCTTAAAACGAGAAGGTCAATAGAGAACAAAATTAAATATCAGAGTCTACTGTGAGTTCTGATACTTGTCGATAGATGTCGCTACAGTAATCTTACAACATTCTAATACATTTTACGTACCTACATGTAGAGGTAATGGTAGTAATTCAAGCCCCACATGTAATATGGGCCCCCTCAATATCTCGCCTATCACATGCTGCACTCTAGCGGCAAAATATCAAAATATTGTGTTTTAACATTTCAAAACAAATGATTCCGGCGGCAAGGCTCAGTTGTGAGTTAACAAGAGAAAGAAGAGATCGCGTGTTTTTGTTCAATCCAAAAGTTTTTGAGGTAAGATTAAAAAAAAAAAATTCTTTTGTTTTTATTCTGTTTCTTTTATTCCTCAGTGTAGTAACTGTCAAAATATATTGTGTTTTTCAATTTCCTTTGGTTACAAAACTGAATTGTTCCTTCTTTGTATATTTATTAATTATTTTTAAAAAATGTATGAGTGCATTTATTATGAGCTCCTTACGTACATGTAATATGGGCCCTTGGTCTCGGGGGGGGCTCATATTAAATGTACTAAAAGTAAAACTTACCTCCTACTTAAGCAAATACTTTTTATTATGTTACAGATGCCACGCAAAATCTTGAACGCAAAGAAGAAGCCGTCCAAGAGGGGGCTTTGGGACAGGTCAAAAATGGTAGCAGCCATCAAGGCAGTGAGAGAGAAAGAAATGGGTTACAAGAAAGCTGTGAAACTTTTTAATGTACCCAGAGAAACAATGCAACGGCTGGCCAGGCTTCCTGGAACACCTGAGGAGGTTAGCAATTTGAAATTGGGAAGAAAACCCATCCTACCAATGGAACTTGAGAGCGAACTTGTAAAGTATCTGGAGGACCTTTCGGGTTAGTTGGTCTAATAACGAATTACTGGCTAATAACCCCATACAAGTTAAATGCAAACAATACGACGCGACGGTTCTTGAGAGAATTGGTATTAGACCGAAAGGGAATTGCCAAGAAGCGGGCGATTGTTTCATATAACCGAAATTATGTTGACTAAGCTTTTGCCGAACCGTTATGGGTTGAATGGCCAAACTGATGGCTAGAGTAGTCAGTCGTCAGTCAGCCCTCAAAAAGAAAGGTAGCTAAACAGTTCCCCGTAATATCCGTCTCCACCAAAGTCTACTCGTTGTAATTAATTTAAGTCTAGAATAGGTAATAAAGCCAAACTATCCTCAGAGTATATTTCTTGTGACCGCATATCCCATTATCTTATCATTTCATCTCCACACGCTGCCATACCATCTATTCCTATCGCAGGAATCGATAAATAGTGTTTAGGATATTCAGCAAAATACGCCCTCGGCGTTAAGGATGAAATCCCCCGAAACGTTTGGGGCCCGAACTGGGACTCGAAGGCAAAACAGTGGTTATAAGGTGTTTAGAAAGATTTTTTTATATTTCTAGCGTTTT
The DNA here is from genome assembly GCA_024516035.1 of Bactericera cockerelli. NCBI lineage: Eukaryota > Metazoa > Arthropoda > Insecta > Hemiptera > Triozidae > Bactericera > Bactericera cockerelli. The sequence continues at coordinate 10,500,354 of CM044955.1, read as the reverse complement.
CGATTTGCGTAGAGCCTGTTTGATCAAGAATCTCAGGTGTCAGGACAATGTTTCTATTAAGCATTTTGCTCTCTAGTTTGGTCTTGAGCGTGACACCGCTCAATCTTACTGGCTACGATTGTGGAGACCCTGATACAAATTACACAGCAATCTCTACTCATGGTGTGCAAGAGTGTAAGACAGACGCGTTGAAATCAGATAAAAATGTTATGCCTGTCTTTATGCTCTACAAAAATGACATGTGTCATGTGATGACGAAAATTTGCATGATGACTAAGAGTACACTAGTAACCAGATGCGGAATGTGGTCTCATGTGAGTGCTGTGAACGGTGGTTTCCGGATCAGTGACAACGTACTACTAACAGCAGAGAAATGTCATATAATACACCGAAAAGGATATACATAACAAACTCATGGAGAAGAATAGAGAACATTCAAGTGAATTCATCGATGAACTTCCATGAGGTAGATGTCGGAACCCAAGATCAAGAGGGAGCATGCCTAGGCGGATCAGTCACTACAAATGGAATCACATACTCTAATGTAGTAAGACAAGTGTCTTACAGTTTAACAGCAGGAGAGGAGACTGCTATATACCTGTATGATTCCAAGAAACTTGTGACTAAGGAAGGATATCGAATTAGGGTTGGGACATCGACATCGATGTTTTAAAAACATCAATACATCGGAACGAAAACATCGATGTTAACATCGATTTTTTTTTTTCCCGATGTTCGATGTTAACATCGATGTTTTTTTCTCGATGTTCGATGTTTTTGTTAGGTGGGGCGCGCTGCTTCTGCTAAATGTTAAAAAGTTGCCAAAAATGCCAAAATGCGGCTAGCTTCTACCTTCATAAAAGATTACAATGTTGCCAAACGAATGCAAAGTTTTGCCGGACTTTTCGTGCTTGCCGTCCGGCTAAATTATTCTCATTCTCAATAACCGCTGAAAATTTGAATTTGTGATAAGATCGGAAGGATACAAGGAGGTTTGGAAGGAGAAGGACAGATAATAAAAAGGCTGGTAATTTGAGAAAATAATTTACGCAAATTTGGAACGTGAAATGTTGATTCTCAAAGAAAAATTTAAAATTAACTGGTAGAAAATTGAAAGGGGGAAAAATTACCATCTTTCACTTAAAGTTACACAATCCTTTAATAAAAGTCTACTCACTTTTTTTTACCTCAATACCAAGGTTTTTAACCACAGCTCTTAATGAACTTGGCAGGACTTGAGGGTCCAACATCTTGAACCTTCTCTCTCTTAGAACCAATTTTTTAAACTTCAAATTACAATTAGGTACAACTAAAAAATATACTGAAAACTGAAAGTAAACTGAAATGTCTGAAAAAAAAAAAAAAAAAATGAAAATCAAAACATAACGGTAATTTTTTAGCAGGGCTGTGTCCGGACTTTTTTGTCGTTATTTTACGCTTGGCAACAATGGCACCTTATGGTCAAGACTCAAGAGACTGATTGCTAACTTCTCTTTTAAAATTTTCAAAAAGAAAAAAATAATAACTTTTAAAATTTTAATTTAAATTGATAAATTCTGATTTCTGTGCTGATAAGAGTATAAATTTAACATTGACTTTTATAGAGAATTGATTATAGAGCTTTTATAGGAATTAAAAAGAAGATAATTCTTATCTTCTATTTAATTCCGTTATAATTATAGTTCTCTAACAGAATTTTCTTTCTGTTTCAGACAACTATAATAAGATAAACGCATAATGAGTACCTTATCCAAAATCAGAAGGTTACCAAGCTATGCGCTTTTAACTTCAGGATCACACATTGATCCTTTTGTACAAGATATAATGAAATCCAGCTTTTCGGATTGTACGATGCAAGCCCTAAATGAATACACTCGTGGAATGTACTCCATCGAGCTACATTATGAACATCTCTACCGTTACGACCGGCCAATTTCCGCTGAACATAGCTTCTCGAAAGCATTCAGTGACAGCCCAGCCTTTCACGCAGCCGTAAACCATCTCACTGAGCAGTTATCCTGCTCTTATAGATTATTTTCTATAAAAGCTCTTATAGAGCTTTTATAGATTATTGAACTTTTACTTATAGAGACTTTTGATATTCTAATCTTAAAATGCCTCCAAGAAGTAGTAAAAGTGAGGTTTGGAAATACTTCACAAGTTTATCTGCCAAAAGTGCAAAGTGCAAAATATGTAGTAAAGTTCTTCTCACATCAGGTAATACTTCAAATTTGAAGGGCCATCTCAGTGCCAAACACAAAACCATTTTACTGGCTACTCTGGCTAGAACTGAGAATTCTCTTACCTCAACCAGTTCTATTGCCTCAACCAGTGCTGTTGCCTCAACCAGTTCTATTGCCTCAACCAGTGCTATTGCCTCAACCAGTGCTGTTGCCTCAAGCAGTGCTATTGCCTCAACCAGTGCTGTTGCCTCAACCAGTTCTATTGCCTCAACCAGTGCTGTTGCCTCAACCAGTGCTGTTGCCTCAACCAGTTCTATTGCCTCAAGCAGTGCTATTGCCTCAACCAGTGCTGTTGCCTCAACCAGTGCTGTTGCCTCAACCAGTGCTATTGCCTCAACCAGTGCTATTGCCCCAAGCAGTTCTATTGCCTCAAGCAATTCTATTGCCTCAACCAGTGCTATTGCCTCAACCAGTGCTATTGCCTCAAGCAGTTCTGTTGCCTCAACCAGTGCTGTTGCCTCAACCAGTGCTATTGCCTCAACCAGTGCTATTGCCTCAACCAGTGCTATTGCCTCAACCAGTGCTATTGCCTCAAGCAGTTCTCTTGCCTCAACCAGTGCTATTGCCTCAAGCAGTTCTCTTGCCTCAACCAGTGCTATTGCCTCAAGCAGTTCTCTTGCCTCAACCAGTGCTGTTGCCTCAACCAGTGCTATTGCCTCAAGCAGTTCTCTTGCCTCAACCAGTGCTGTTGCCTCAACCAGTGCTGTTGCCTCAAGCAGTTCTATTGCCTCAACCAGTGCTATTGCCTCAAGCAGTTCTATTGCCTTAACCAGTGCTATTGCCTTAACCAGTGCTATTGCCTCAACCAGTTCTATTGCCTCAACCAGTGCTATTGCCCCAAGCAGTGCTATTGCCTCAACTAGTGAAAATACAAATATAAGCCAGTTTCAAAATATTGCTGCTTTGGCTGAAGGTGGAGAAAAACACCGGAAGATAACAAATTCTATTTTAAATTTCATAATTCAGGATAATGAACCATTTTATGCAGTAGAGAAAGAAGGGTTTAGACAGTTGATGAAAACCATCATACCCGGTTACAAAATTCCATCAAGGAAATTTTTTTCCAAAATGCTAGATGAAAAATATGATGCCCATTTTGAAATTTTTAAAAATAAATTGCAAGAAGTATCAGCAGTTTCATTAACAGCAGATGCATGGACAGATACCTTCCAGACTCGTAGATTCTTAGGAGTAACCGTTCACTATATAGACGGTGATAAACTGCATTCAACTACTATCATGTTTCATCAGTTGGAGGAGAGCCACACTGGTGAATATTTGGCCTCAGTATTTCAAAGAATGTGCCAAACCTGGGATTTAACTTACAGTAAAATAAGTTGTGTGACTACTGATGGAGGAGCAAATATAGTTAAAGCAGTGGAAATATGTTTTGGAAAAAAAAAACATTTGCATTGTTTTGCACACTTACTCAACCTAATGGTTTCCAAAGCTCTTCAAAATAGTAAGGAATCAGCTGATATAATACTAAAAGTCAAAGCTATCACAACTTACTTTAAACAGAGTATAGCTGCAAGTGATGCTCTGCGTGAAGCAACCAAGTCTAAGAGCAAACAAAAATTAATAAATGATGTCCCAACAAGATGGAATAGTTCATTTTATATGATTCAGAGGTTTCTAGAACTAAAGCCGGAAGTAAACAAAATTCTGAGTGAAAAGCCATCTGCTCCAGATATGGTTAGTGCAAGAGAATCTAATGCTTTGACTGAGATTGTGGCTTGTTTGCTACCTATGGAGAAAGCCACCACTGAGTTGAGTGGAGAGAAATATGTTACATCAAGTATTGTAATTCCAATGGTTTACAATATTAAAAAGAAATTGGAAATATTACAGCCAACAACAACTGCAGGAAAAGAACTCAAATTAAACCTCATGACTGAGTTTAAGAAACGCTTTGCAGCAATAGAAGAGAGTCAGAATTTGGCCCTGAGCACAATCCTTGATCCCCGTTTCAAAGATGCTTACTTTGAGGATGCATCAGCCAAAAGTAGAGCAGTGAGAAAACTAAGCCAACTGATTAAAGATGTGGATACACAAACACAACTAACAGAATCATCTGATTCTGACTCATCTAATATAAATACAGGTATGTAATTGTTTGTAATTGAAATAAAATTAAATAACTCAATTTGTAGGTATTTATTTGTTGGGTCACTACATGATTTCACAACTTTGGTGCTCACTGTAGGATTTAAAAATCTCATCAAATCATCATAATATCTTTATCTATTTAATTTTTTAATTCCTATGCTAATGTCAATATATCCACTTTCAATGATTGTCATGTACCTACATGCAGAAGCATCCATGGCTACTCAATGTCCTCATGAGGCTGAGTAGGCCCTAAAATTAAAAGGTGAAACATAATTTGTGATGTACAAAATGTATTAACACAATTAAATTTCATTTTTCATTTTAAATAATCCATACCTATTGTAGATATTTTTGTTTTCTTTTTCAGATCAGAACTCAACTTATTCTCTATGGGATACACATCACCAGGTGGTCAGTAATGCCTGGAAGAAGAAAAAACGTAGAGATGACTCAGATGTTGATGCAACTACCTCTCCTGAGTTATCACACTATCTGAGCACACCTCCAGGACGCCTGGGAGACAACCCTTTTCTCATACTGAGTGAGATGATCCCATCTAGTTGTTCTCTCTATCAAATTGCTAGGCAACATTTGGTCATAATGGCCACATCAACGCCATCAGAGCGTTTATTTTCAAAGGCGGGCGACATTATCAGATCTGAGCGTAGCCGCTTAAAGGGAGATAAAGTAGAGAAAATTCTCTTTCTTAAATCAAAAGTTGATTAAGTAATTTATTTATTCTTCTAGCAGGCTGCACCCGCTATGCTCAGATCTGATTATGTCAGATATGAAGGACTTTTTCTGAAAGTCTCTTTGGTGGGACGCTAACGAGTTCCTTCCGAACCTTTTTTTTACTCAGGTAGTGATACCGAGTTACTTCCCGTATAGGAAAGGTAAATACACGTGTTGCTTCCCGATGCAAACACCGAGTACCTGAGACCTGGGTCATGAGTTACCATGGAATGACAAAATTATAGTATTTTTTTCCTCATAGGAATGGCCTTCAATGTATTTTACCTAACCCTACTATAAACTCAAGGCATGGCCTACATTGTATTTTACCTAACCCTACTATAAACCCAAGGCATGGCCTTCATTATATTTTTCCTAACCCTACTATAAACCCAAGGCATGGCCTTCAATGTATTTTACCTAACCCTACTATAAACCCAAGGCATGGCCTACATTGTATTTTTCCTAACCCTACTATAAACCCAAGGCATGGCCTTCATTGTATTTTTCCTAACCCTACTATAAACTCAAGGCATGGCCTCCAATGTATTTTACCTAACCCTACTATAAACCCAAGGCATGGCCTTCATTGTATTTTACCTAACCCTACTATGAACCCAAGGCATGGGCTTCATTTTATTTTCCTTTTAGACAATTAGACCTGGTAAACGGGAAGCAAGTCGTTATCGGGGAGGAACTCAACGGGAAGCAAGTCGGTAAGGTCAAAACCATGACCAGGAAGGAAGTCGGTAAGAAAAAGGTCGATGGGAAGGAACTCGGTTCCCCCGCTTTGGTGTCCACAGCCTAAACAAATTACCTGGCCAGGACTCAAACCTGAGACCTCTGGGTCAGTATAACTATAAAAAAAGGAACGGACTCAAATATCTGGCAAATAGATTAGAATTTCAAGAACCGGTAAAAGACGTGTTTGATATAACTGAACTAAATTTAAATTTTTTAACATTATCAGGGGCATTTGCAGGGGGTTAATTTTAAAAACTTAAATGAGACTGCCCATATTGCATTTTTGAAAAGCTGATTTAATTTAAAGAACTGTACATGTTTAAAAAAAAAAAAAAAAATCAAGGCCAAAGTTATAGGGTTTGAATACTTTTTTTTTAAACTCAAGTAAACTTGTTAGAGAAAGGATCTTCCTGTTTCAGAATTATTTCAACACAGCATAATATGAGTCTGACTCCTTCATTTTGACTCCATCCAGGAGTATTTTATTGTCTATGACTTGACAAAGCTGTCGGTGTTTCAGTTCAACATCCTACAGGGTACAAATATAATAATTATTTAAATAAAAGATGTTATTGTTTCTTTTTTTTTGCAAATACCACTTGGTTTTTTTTTTTTTTCTCTCTCTCTTGTATCTAACTATTCAAGTCTCAGGAATTAATAATGATTATAAAGAGAGGAATCTTTAGTGGAAGTAACCAGTTACCACCCAAAAGGGTAACGGTTCAACTCACTCTAAGGCATTTTCAACTACTTACTACGTCACTATAAGAGCTCTTAGTATGCATGTATTAAAATATAAAGTCGATGTTTTTATCCGATACTATCGAACATCGATGTTTTTGTTTCGATGTATCGAGTTTTCGATGTATCGTATTCTCAAAACATCGATGTATCGAACATCGATGTTTTTGTTTCGATGTCCCAACCCTATATCGAATGCCATATGACCAGAAAACTGCAGTAGTAGGCCCATCCCGGTATATATGGGAATCAGAAGTAGACACATCATCGTGCCATGGGTCCCGTTACACAGACCTGTATGATGGTATAGCATCACATTATAAGTCTGCACTAGGATCTGACTTTTACATTTTATTTTTTATTTATTTAAACAATAAACGGGCTTAATTTTAATTACCCTGTTCTAACTATTGTACAATATATTTCCCTAACTAATCCTAGTGAAAAATATATAAAATTCTATATCTATTTAGATTTCATACAAAAGACAATAATACTAATATTATTAGATCTAAAAAATAAGATAAAATGGGAAAAAATTAAAAGAACTGAGTTGATTTTTTTGTGTAATTCACGAATGAACAATGGAGTTGTGATAGAAGTGTTTGATCTCATTGGTGTTGTGGATAGAGAAAAGGTCAAGGTGCTCTTTTAACTTGTTGGCTGAACGCTGAAAGCGAATCATCGGGGAATTTTGGAGGTAATTAGAGCGAACATAAGGAGGTCTAAAAGGTAAAGTAGAGCGATTCGTATATTGTGGAACATTTATGTTAATGGATGAAAGAAGATCTGGAGCGTCCAATACTGAGCTTAATATTTTATGAAAGATAATCATATCGTACATGTCTCTTCTCATGTACAAAGGCAATAATTCTAGCGACTTCTCCAGTGTATCGTAAGACTGATCTGGAGTTCTCATTTTGTACCCCAACGTTCTCAAATCCTTACGTTGGATTCGTTCAATCCTACCAGAATGAAAATTATATGAAGGGTTCCAAATGCTGGAGGCAAATTCTAATACCCCACGAACTAATGAACAGTATAGAATCTTGAATGAAAGAAAGTCTGGGAAATCTTTTGTTGATCTGGTAATAAAGCCTAGCATTCTAAAAGCTTTGGAATAAATGGCATCTATGTGTGGAACAAAAGATATTTGAGAATCAAAGACAACGCCAAGATCTCTAACAGAAAGTACTCTAGGGATAGTACTAGAATCAAGGGTATAATCATAAATAATGGGATTTTTAGATCGAGTAAAGGAAATGACATTACACTTGGATGAATTGACATGAAGAAGATTAGCTTGAAACCATTGATTAAGTGAGAGAAGAGCACTTTGCAAAATTTCGTAGTCAGACGTGGAACGAACAGATCGGAAAAGTTTGAGATCATCGCAGAACAAGAGATATTTTACATCGTGCAGTGACAGACAGTCTTGAACATCATTCATGAAAAGGAGAAACAAAACAGGACCCATATGAGATCCTTGAGGAACTCCAGAACTTGCGAAGAAGGACTGGGATGTAGAAGAAGAAACACGAACCATGCACTTACGATTAGAGAGATAACTGGAGAACCAGAGAAGAAGAGAGCCTGAAATACCATAGCTAGAGAGTTTATCAAGAAGAATCCTGTGATTGACGCGGTCGAAAGCCTTAGTTAAGTCAAGATATAGAGAATCCACTTGGCTATTGACAGATATACTAGAAGAAATATAATTTAAATAATTCAGAAGATTAGAAGAAACCGACTTGTTAGGCATGAATCCATGTTGATGTGGAATAATTAGACGAGTTAGTTGAGGAAAGAGTTTTTGAAGAACAATGGATTCAAAGAGTTTTGGAATCGTAGAAAGAATAGATATGGGTCGATAGCTAGTAATCAAGTTTTTGGGATTGTCCTTCTTGGGAACAGGAGTTACATAAGAAATTTTCCATGAAGACGGGAAAATACCTGAACTCAAGGATTCATTGAAGAGGAACCATAAAGGACCAGAAAGCGTATGGGCACAATATTTGAGAAAAATGGGAGGGATGCCATCAGGGCCCATACCTTTATGAATACTAAGAGACTGGAGTTTATTGAGAACATCATTGAAAGACAAATCACAAGAAGGAATGGAGTCACTAGATTCAAACTGAAATTCAGGAGAACAAAGAGGGACATTCATGAAGACAGAAGAAAAATGTTCTGCAAATAGGTTAGCTGAAGAAAGAGAACATGATGATTTAAGATCGCCATACGTTAGAACTTTGGGAAGCCATACTTTTATGAATACTAAGAGACTGGAGTTTATTGAGAACATCATTGAAAGACAAATCACAAGAAGGAATGGAGTCACTAGATTCAAACTGAAATTCAGGAGAACAAAAAGGGACATTCATGAAGACAGAAGAAAAATGTTCTGCAAATAGGTTAGCTGAAGAAAGAGAACATGATGATTTAAGATCGCCATACGTTAGAACTTTGGGAAGAGATGATCCACCTTTAAGATTTCTTTGGAATTTCCAAAAATAGCGAGGATTCTCATGGATACTATTACTTACAGAAGAAATATGTGAAGAGTAACAGTTTTTAGCGGAAGACTTACACAAAGAACGAAGATGAGAAAATTGGCGATAGAGGTTAGGATTACCAGAAGACTTAAACAACCTGTGAACAGTTTTTTTCTCAATGATAAGAGATTTTAGATGGGATGTGTACCATATGGGAAATTAATCTTTTTTTTAAATGAATTTGAGGGACAAAGACCTTAATGATATTAGTGACAAAGTCATTGAAACGAGTAACATTGTCTTCAACATTAGAACAACTGAGATAAGAAGGCCAGTCGAAAGAAGAGAAGATTTTATTGATGAAAGCGTATGGAGCTTTACGAAAATTAAACCCTGAGAATTCATTGTCTGATACCACCTCAAGATCGAAGGAGAAAGAAATAGCAAGAGGAGGATGCTGGGAGTCAATGGCAAGGAAAGAATCGGTTTCCTCCACGAGACAATCGCCAGACGAAGAAGAAGAACAAAAAACAAGATCAAGGAACCTACCAATGTGATTGGGAACGAAATTCAATTGAACGAAGTCGAGATAAGAGGTCTGATCTAGAAGTATGCATCCGCGCGGAGTTGGGCTGCTAGGGAGAACACCTGGAGACCAAGACAACTCGGGTAGATTATAGTCACCAACAATAAGAAATGTGTCATTAGGATATAGAGATGAAATACGTTCAGCCTCATCAAAATGAGAAGAGAAAAACTCAGGTGGCGAGGAAGGAGGAATATAGACAACACCCAAAACAATACTTCTCTTGCTTCTACATCTAGTATTTATAGTGACACGTATGAAAGCCTGTTCATAACCATGAGAGTAATGGGAAATTAAAGAAGAAGCAAAGATGTCACGAACAGCCAAGAGAACTCCACCACCAGACTTTTTTGAAGTGTTGTCGAGGTTTCTATCACATCTGAAAATGGTCGATTCCGTCCCGAACCTCTCAGATCAATGACTTAATTCCGCCCCGTCACTTATCTTATGCACCTATGTACTATGTACATATGTACCTGATATTATGTATTATTATGAACATGAAGCTTGCATTATTTTGTTTTTACACTTGCATTAGTAGGTATGCTACTCTATCCAATATTAGTAATTTGGTCATTAGACTCATTAGTCATTAGTTGTCATATTATTCTTATCAGAGTTGGTTACGAAAGTTTATCGAAAGAAAGTTTTAAATTGTTTTAAAATGTTAAGTGTTCACAAAATGTTAAGTGAAAAAGGAAAAGATTTAATTGTAGTGAACAATTACAAATTTCGTTTCCACAAAAGTTTATCACATAGAATTAAGAGATGGTCTTGTGTTGAAAAAAACTGCAAGTCTTTCCTCAAGACAGATGAGTTTGATTGTGTATTGGAGTTCCCTCAAGAACATGATAATACTCCCTGTGGAGTCAAGGATATTCAGAGGCAAAGCATAAGCAACACATTGAAGAAGAATGCAGTAGACAATATCTGTGATCGCCCACTGAAAATACTGCACCAGCATCTGGCACAATCATCTGATATTCTATGTATTGATAGTGAGGATATGACAAAAATCCGGAAGAATATGACTAAAGCTAGAACTCGTGCGCTCCCAAAACTTCCTCAAAACTTAGAGGATCTTCACATTGCTCTGGGAAGCTATGGAAAGATTACGGATGGAGAAGATCCATTCCTCTTGGTCAATGATTCTTCCAGCAACATCCTCATCTTTTCAAGTAGTTCAAATTTAAAGTACCTTGCGTGTTGTGACACTTTGTTTGCAGATGGAACATTTTTTTTGTAATTGTACTTTTACTTTATTTTACTTGATTGAAAATAAACTGATGAAAAATATTGAATTTATAATTTATGTATTTGTTTATGTATATAGGACGGAACATATGGGACGGAATCGGGTAATGAACCCTTACGATGACCGGACGGAAAAAGGTGTTAAAATATTGACGGGACGGAATCGACGGGACGGAATAAGGTGAAAAAAAGGTAAATGGGACGGAAAAAGGTGCCTCCCATAGTAGATAATACGGAATTCTCCTTTCCAATAATAGGAACCAGCACCTCCTATGTCTGTAACTTAGTATTGAGGAAAACAGGAAACTCCCGTGTGTACCTCGTCGGTGATCAAGTGTACATTCTTGCTGCTAGGTCCATGACTAGTCACAACCCTGCTCCCATAGATTTGGATCTAATACTAGAGCTCAAACTATTTTACATAGAAAAGAATAGGTACTAGAAATAAAACGACTGAGCTCTACAGAACCATCTATCAACAACTGTGTGACAAGAATCTTTTGTATATACGCTCTTTGCTTTCACCGGCAAAAACAGAAGAATTCGCATGGGCCTACACGAAAGAGAGCGAATACACCGCAATACTTAGAGGCGAGGTGGTTGTTTACCTCATAAAATGCAAGCCTGTTGTAGTTAGTATTCGTGATGATACAAGATGTTATCAAGAGATACCTGTGACTTATAAGAATTCATCCTTTTACCCTGAAATAGGTACTCCGTTAGTATGCTCACCTCTAACGCCCCAGCTGTACAAGATTGAAGGAAGATGGGTCAAACTAGAAGGGGAACCTTACATCCCCACTGCCTGCCCCGAGCGAATTAAGTGCAGCTCCAAACTTAATGTGGACATTTGGCGCCCGCACTAAAATTGAATCGGCAGTTTGAAGAAGGGAACAAAGACCAAAAATTCAAAATCGCTTTTTTGTGTGAAAATACTTCTTTTACTGTTGATACACATGTTAGTGATGAGAACAGAACGAAAACCTGCTTCTAATATTCTTATTTCGTAGGCATCAAATTCTATGAGTTTGAAGAAAGAAACAAATCCGGTCTTTGTTCCCTTCTTACAACTAAAGTTACGCAAATTCCTGCCAGGGAGCAGCAGTGAGGTAGGTGGATGTTTATCAGCTGATGTTTGTTTTGATAAGAAATTTTCAATTTTCCTTTTGAAAAAATTATTAACGTTAATAATCTTAAGTTAAAATTTCATCTAGCAGTTCGACCTTTGACAGCTCTAGTTCTAGTGATAGTGATGATCCTCGGCCTCCTCAGCCTAAAAAGAGGAGAGGAGTTAGAAATATTGGAACGTACAAGTGCAATATTCAAAAGCAAAAACGATTACGTGGTACAGAATATACTAGTATCAGTACTGGCAGAAGGGTACCTGCCAAAGCAAATAATGAAGGTAAGTACCTAATAATAAAATTACTTATGTGTTGCTTTACTTTTACCTACGTAGGTATCTAAACTATCTAGATAAAATACCAAGATATAGAGTTGTCAGTAGGTAAAATACCTTTTTTTATATATAAGTTTTGCGTTGGTTAGGGGAGGACGGGGTAGGTTTGGACACGGGGCAGGTCTAGACAGTGACAGTTTTACGTGAACCGACAAGTTTATGCAAAGAACGAGCACACCAAAATATTACCAATTATCTGAAAACATTTAGCTTCTACTTTTTATTCACGCCGGAGAAAAGAAAGGGAGCAGGGACGCGGAAGATTGTTTCGAGATCACGTAAGTAAATTTTTTGAAATGTGCGATTTTTTTTTTTTAAATCTTTTGTGTTACTGTGATTTTATTTTTAATAAGTTCATAATATAATTTAATTATTTTAACATATTGTGAGAGGTGTCCTGTATTAAATATTTTTTTAAGATTTTTTTTTTTATTTCTATTGTGAAAAACATAGGTGGGGTACGTTCGGACGAAATTGACTGGGGCTGGTTTGGACGTTGTCCATACGAGCCCCAGGTGTCCGAACCAACCCCATATACATTTTTTCTCATGTTAGATAATTATTTTTATTGATTGTTTAGTTGGTTTAGGACTTAGAGGCTGCGTTTATCAAATCTCTGGGTAGTGTGTACTCTTGTGTAAGCGATTTGATTGGTTACACCTGTTTTTACACACTGGGTAAACAGTTACACAGGGTTTGATAAACGCACTCTTAGTTAGATCTATACTTATACTTACCTAGACAAACCTCAGTGGTGCAGTGTGCTAACGCAGGGGATTTCGGATCTGTAGGTTGGTGGTTCGAATCCCGCCCAAGGCGAAAATTTGACTAGGTGATTAATCGAGGTAGGATAATTTGTGACAAGCATTTCTTGTGCTAAACACAATTAAAATACCTTTATACTTACCTAGATGTTCCTTGTCTTTTGTTACAGAATGGTTCGAACACGCCCACCTCCTAAGCAAGGCAATTTTAACCCTGATGACATGAAAGCAGCCATTGATTTAGTAAAGAATGGTACCAGTTTCAGGAGAGCCGCTGAAGTCCACAATGTGAAAAAATCAACACTTGAAAACTACTATAAAAAACATCTAAATAATCCTGAACAAGAAATTACTTGTAAACCAAATTATAATACCAGGCAGGTATTCACTCTGGAAATGGAGATTGAATTAAGACAGTATTTGATTAGAAGTGCCGAAATGTTTTATGGTTTGACCAGAGAAGAATGCCGTACATTAGCGTATGAAATGGCAAAAACTAATAATTTGAAGTACCCTCGCTCTTGGGATGATAACAAGAAAGCGGGCGAGGATTGGTTGTACCACTTCATGCAACGTCACCCCCAATTGTCCCTAAGAACACCAGAGGGTTGTAGTATTGCTAGGGCTTCTTCCTTCAATCGGCATAATGTTACATCATTTTATGACAACTTGGAAAACTTGTACAATCGGTATCCCCAGTTTGCTGAAGGAACACGAGTTTTCAACCTTGATGAAACTGGTATGTTGACTGTGACGAAGTCTCCAAAGATAATTGCTGAATAGGGAATTAGACAATGTGCCAAAGCAGCTTCAGGTGAAAAAGGAACTTTAGTTACAGTTTGTTGTATTGTTAGCGCTTCCGGAAACACGGTTCCTCCAGTGATGGTCTTTCCCAGGGTAAATTTCAAAACTCACATGCTCCATGGTGCTCCTCCAGGGTCCCTAGGCCTCGCTCAGAAAACACAGAAAACACATGTGCACAGAATTATTTGTTGAAGTGATGAAACACTTTGTGAAACACACAAATTCATCCAAAGATAGGCCTACATTGTTAATATATGATAACCACGAGAGCCATCTCTCAGTGAACGCAATAAATTTGGCAAAAGAGAACGGTGTCCATATTCTTACCTTACCACCGCACACGTCTAATAAATTACAACCACTGGACGTTGCAGTGTACAAACCTCTAGAAACATACTATGAGGCAGCTGTTGCATCATGGATGAGCCACAACCCAGGCAAACAATTCACAATTTACAATACAGCAGCTGCAGTGGGCATTGCTTACGCTCGGGCTATGACACCAACAAATATTATGTCATCTTTTAGAAGAACTGGTATCTATCCATTTGATAGACATGTGTTTACAGAAGCTGACTTTCGACCCTCACTGGTCAGTGAAAGACCAGATCCCTCGGCACCTCAAGACCAGACAGGACCCTCGGCACCTCAGGACCATGCAGGACCCTCGGCACCTCAGGACCATGCAGGACTCTCGGCACCTCAGGACCATGCAGGACCCTCGGAACCTCAGGACCATGCAGGACCCTCGGCATCTCAAGACCATGCAGGACCCTCGGCACCTCAGGACCATGCAGGACCCTCGGCACCTCAGGACCATGCAGGACTCTCGGCACCTCAGGACCATGCAGGACCCTCGGAACCTCAGGACCATGCAGGACCCTCGGCACCTCAGGACCAGACAGGACCCTCGGCATCTCAAGACCATGCAGGACTCTCGGCACCTCAGGACCATGCAGGACTCTGGGCACCTCAGGACCATGCAGGACCCTCGGAACCTCAGGACCATGCAGGACCCTCGGAACCTCAGGACCATGCAGGACCCTCGGCACCTCAGGACCAGGTACTATGGTAGTCGCGGGAGCGATTCCAGCTGATGTAGCTCAGAATCAAGCTGGTGCCACATATGTAATGCGTGCCATCACAGCTGCTGATTTTCTGGCAGAGAGAGGAGGTGTTCAGTTTGATCTAGTTACAGTTCAGAATAACTTCAAGATCATCTGCCACGATTACCTTGAAAACCTTCAAGCAGATACAGCATCAATGGCCTTGGATTTTTGCTCCAAGATTTTATTTACAGTGGCAACTGAGGCTAGATCTGTAAAGAAAGCTACTGGAGATAAGACATGGAAAAATCTGTTCCCATATGAGTTGAACAATGTTAGATCAGTGAAAGTTTTGTTCGTGAGCACCTACAAAAGGGATGGGGCAAATTACAAACAGAAGGCCATGGATGCAAATTCTGTGCAAATGTCTCTGCCCATAAAACAGGCTTGTCTATTGGCAATGAACACACTTGCCAAGGTTGTTGAGATAGGAGCATTGATGCATCCAGCCCAGTTTGTCTTCACTCCTCTGGCTGGCGCAGTCTTCAGTAGGACTGATATTGAAAAGATTGCCGACATCCTCCAGTGCCAACAGTATCAGGTAGTTAACATACTGAACGAATCTTGCCAATCTGGAGGACATCATCTAAGGAACTCGACATTGTCAATCGCCTTGATTGCTGCTGTTGTGAACACAAGAAAGTTACTTGAGACTGGAAAGTCTCAAGAAGCTGGATCTATAATAACAAAGATCACACGACAGTACATAGCAGCAAAAGGGGCAGCTGACTTTGTTCCAGACATCTTCAATGGTATTGCGCCATATGCCAATGGTGGAGTGCCTGCTGGACTTGATGCTAAGACCATAGTGAAGATGTTCAAAGATGCCACTGAGATCAACCCTATTAGGGCTAGGAATGCAGCCAGAGATGGTGGTGTCATTGGAAATAGAAGGCGTAGAGGAGGTGGTGGTGCTGGACAACGTGGAAGATATAGAGATCAAAGCCCAGATGAAAGTGTTGATGATGAGGAATCTGTTGTTGAGGTCGAAGAGAGATACATGCATCTCGATGAACATGAGCTCAACATGATTAGGCCTTACCCTGGCATTGATATACCAGATGAGGTTCTTGAGATGAAAGGACTTCAAAGACTCCAGGGTGTTGCAGCAGCTGTTGTCCAGATGGCCAATGATATCATCGAGGCTGAAAGGGAGCAGGATCAGAGAGTCAATGATCGGGATGCTCCAGAGGATGTCCAGAATGTGCAGCAGGCAGATCAGGCTGATGCTAATGCACGAGCATTGGCACCACTGCAGAGGAATGAAAGATCACCAGCACAGGGCAGGCAGCCTAGGAATGGCCCACCATCATTCCCATCACTCCAGAACTCACAGGACCAGCTCTAGATTGGCTTGTGATGTGTCGAATGATTTTGTAAATACTTATTTGTTTGTCTTCCTTTAATTTTAAACACAACTTATTTTAATCTATAGTTTTAAACCGTTTGTTAATTTTGTATATAACCCGCATTTTTAGGCATAGGCTGGAACTTATACACACAGATTTGTGTGGACCAATTAATCCTCCAACAACTAATGGAGAAAGGTATTTTCAAGTCATAGTGGATGACTACTCACACTTTACAAAAGTTTTTCTACTCAAAAAGAAAAATGAGGCTACTAAAAATGTTATCAACTATGTGAACAGTATTGAAGCTGAACATGGTACACGAGTTTTCAAGATTCGTTGTGACAATGGGGGAGAATTCTTAAACAATTCTCTTCTAGAATTTACATCACAGAAAGGGATTCGACTTCAAACAACAGTACCTTATACCAGCCAACAAAATGGTGTAAGTGAAAGAATGAACAGGACTCTTCTTGATAAAGCCCGATGTATGATATCTGATTCCGATTTATCCAAGAAAATGTGGGGTTATGCAGTTAAAAGTGCTGCTTACTTATTAAATCGGTCCCCTACAAATGCTCTGAATGGAAAAACACCATCGGACAGATGGTATGGAGAAACTGATTTAAGTAAAATCAGAGTATTTGGTTGTAAACTTTGGTACTCAATTCTACCAAAGCGTGGTAAACTTGATGATCGTGCTGCAGAAGGAAGACTCTTGGGATATGAGCACTGATCAGATAGTTTCAATATTCTTGTCTCTTGTATTTTTCTTTGTTGTTTGGTGTTTTCCGATAATTCTGTAACTAATTAGTGGTAACAAATTATATTTTTAACATACCCAGAGCAAAAAAAATTCATTTATTACCAATTTGGAACTTTTTAAGGCTTCAATGTACTCGAAATACATGCTGGGTCACATGTCCCCCGACACGATTTTGAAATCTTAAAAGGTATTAATTTTTTGTGTGAATAATACTTTTTTAAATTTGTAAATAAATATAATTAAAAGAGTAATTAAAATGTGAATTTTTTGGTATCATAACATTTATTTATTTTTTTTAGAGAGTTTTCTTGATCTGAAATAAGTCTTTAAAAATTTGTACAACTGGGTCACAACTATTTGTTTAACAAGTGATTCGAGTAGGAGACAAAAGAAAACAAGTTTTCGTGATGTTTGAGATTGCGCATTGAAGTAAAGGAAGCGGTTCAGTCGTTCAGTTCGCCAGTAGCTATTGTGATGAGAGTATGTGTCATCATACGTGTTTTTTCCGGAATTAATTTTTGGTAAGTTAAATATTACGATCATGATTCACAACTAGGTCACATAGTTTTTTTTCGTTATTAATTATTTTTGAAACAATATTTTTCTTTTATTATTTGTAAAATATGTGCTATTTTTAAATATCAATTTCCCTTTGAAAGTAAAAATGAATTTTAAAATTAAAAAATTGAAAGTGTCTATTATTACAACTGGGTCACGTACAACAAGGTCACATTTTATTTGTGACCGAGTTGTAAATGTGTGACCCAGTTGTTTTTTTCCCCCTTTGGATGTTAGTTACTTCTTAACTTATGTATAATATATGAATTAACCAGTTATTTTGACTTTTTTATTGTTTACAGATACAAGTATGGCAAAGTCAAATAAACACAATGAAGCTCTAGAGGCAAAGAAAAGAGAAGCAGCAAGAGAGAGAAAACGTCTGTCACGTGCTAGGATAAAAGCAGACCCCAAGAGATACGAGGCAGAGAAAGAGAAGAAGAGACAGGAATGGAAAAAGAGGAAGGAGGAAGGGAAGGTATGTTAAACATTTTCCTTCAGTTTTTGCATAGTGACCCGGTGCCAGCATTGTAGGTAAAAATTGGAATTTAATTAGTATGGATTTAGATGATTTGGTGAAGTAAAAATCCTTCAATGTTGCAGTGAGCACCTAGTTGTTTTTAAACCCTAGTGATATAGAACAACAAATTCTCAATAATATTTTAAAAAAACATTATTATTATTATTATTATAGGACCCTTTCTAATTATATTTTGTAACGTTATGTTATAGGTGAAGTCAATCAAAGAGATGTCTCGAAGAGGTCAAAAAGCACAAAGAAAGAAATGGAGAGAAGCAAACAAAAAGAGGAAAGACAAACAGCAGCTAGAAATGATGACTAGCGAATTTATTGATGTGAATTCCCCTCCTGATTCCCCATCCCAAGAAGAAGCCCATGTGAACATTGAGCCACAACCATCAACTAGCCGTCAGAGAGCTTCGGGTGAGAAAAGAAGAAGAAAAAACAATTCCGAAATGAAGAAAAAGTTAGAGAAGTTGGAGAAAAAATTGCAAAAAGAGAAGAAATCAAAGGAAAAGTACAAGAAACGATACTATCGTCTAAAAAAGAACAAAGGCAACCCATGTATATCATCACCATCTCCTAACAAAGTAGTAACCAAAGTTCTTACAGACAAGAAGGAAGTTAGAAAAAGACTGCTGTTTCTAGAAGTAATGAAAAAACAAATTAAGACTAACAAGAAGAGCTTGACGGAAAATGAGAAAAAGACAGTAGCAAAGTTATTGAGTGGAAATATTGTCAAAGACTATAAACAAGTTAGTAATGTGAGAGACTTCGCGAAAATTGCTGGAGTTATGAAAGGACCAATGAGCTTAAAACGAAAAATGAAACTAGGCACATACAATAATTTTGTCTCAGTTGTTCATGCATTCTTAGAAGATGATGAAAATTCAACCCAATCCCCTGAGAAATCTGCTGTGATTTCGAAGAAAGGGGTACAGAAAGTAAAAAGATACCTCAATGATAGTCTTCTGAATCTACATCAAAAGTTCATTAATACCTACAAAATTAAATTATCATACACCACATTTCGCAGGATGCGACCTTTTCATTTGCGCCATAAGAAGCTGAACGAAAGAGACACATGTAGCTGCATCAAACACGTGAACTTCTCATTCAAGATACAAAAATTGCACATGCTAGGAATCTTACAGTCAAAATCCCCTCAAGATTTCATGAAAAAGATTTGCTGTGATGTTTCAAATCAAAATTGCATGTACAGGTCATGTAAAGAATGCAAACATAAAGCAATTTGTTCGGATGAGCTAAAACTTGAACCAACAACCAGAACGTTCTATCATGAATGGAAGCTAGTAGAACACATATACTTTAACAATAAAAATGAAAAAGCTACCACTAAAATCACATCTAAACAGAAAGTTTATTGTACAATGGGTGAATTAATTGAAAAAGTAAAAGATTCAATCCCCATTGTATTTGCTCACCACTATCGAGCAATGCACCAGATTAGAGCAGCAAAGTTCGTGAAAAACAACCTAGACAAAAATGAAGTATCCTTGTTCATTGATTTTTCCGAAAACTATGTGTTGAAGTATAGTGAAGAAGTTCAGTCTTGTCATTTTGGAGCAAGTCAACAACAAGTATCACTTCACACAGGAGCGTTCTATTATAAAATGCATGATAAAATAGAACACAAGACGTTTGCTACTGTATCTAAAAACACTAGACATGACCCTGCAGCCATATGGGCACATTTAAAACCTGTACTTGAACTGATTACAGAAACAGTACCTAATGTTGACACACTGTATTTCACCAGCGACGGTCCAACGTCTCAATATAGGAACAGGAAAAACTTGTACTTAGTATCTAAGATTTCATGTGAAGTAAAATCATTCAAAAAACTTACATGGAATTTCTTCGAAGCAGGCCATGGGAAGAGTGTAGCGGACGCAGTGGGAAGTGTGGTCAAAAACCATTGTGACAAAAGTGTAACAAGAGGCAAAGATATTGCTAACATAGAAGATCTCTTAGAAAGAATGAGCTCGACAAAAACTCATGTTATGGAAGTACCTGACCAGAACATTATCAAGATAGAAAAAATCATTCCAAATAAACTGAGACCAATCCCCAAGTGTTTGGAGATTCATGAAGTGGTGGTGTGGAATAGAGAAAGTCCAAACAACCTGACTCTTAGAAAGGTATCCTGCCAAAGTTGCAGAGATGACAATGTTTGTGTGATTTGTAAAATTGAAGGCGGAAAGACAATTTCTTCGAAGACTGGCGACCATGACAGGACAGTTTAGCTGTCTATTTATTTATTTATTTATTTAATAAGTTAACGGGAGATACCCAGTTTTACAATGTGACCCTAGTCTTAATACTAATATTAATATAAAAAGAATTTCAAAGGAAAATACAGATGAAGAAGTTAAATAAAATGACATGAAAAGTTGGTACATATTAGTTTAAATTAATAATTGTTTAAACTAAATGAAAATGTTGATCAATGTCAAATAGATGTCATATTTTATATCATGAAAATTGTCACTGAATAAAATAGTCAAATTGTACATACATAAAAAGCTATGACAGTCATTGAATAAGATAATAAAATAGTCAGTAAATAAAATAAAAGTGTGACTGTCGTTGAATAAGATAATAAAAAAGTCAATAGATAAAATAAAAGTGTGACTGTCATTGAATAAATAATAAAATAGTCAATAAATAAAATAAAAGTGTGAATAAGATAATACAATAGTCAATTAATAAAATAAAAGTGTGACTGTCATTGAAATTTTTTAAAATAGTTAATCGATATACTAAAAATTTAATATAACCGCCATTGAATAAAATAATAAAATGATTAATAGATAAAATAAAATATGACTGACATGATTTATAATAATAAATAGTAAATACTCTAGCGATAAATTACTACATAGTACTGTCGATTTTTAAGGTAATAATTGATATAAAGTTCTACCTTTGGATGGATTTTAGGGCTATCAGTTTTGATTTTAGCAAACAGATAGAATCATGAAATATGTCAATGGAAGGATCTTGCTGAATAGCGTGATTTGTCAATCTTTTCATCCTCGTGATTACTGAGTTCATTGCGATATTTGTCCTGCAGAAATTTTCCTCTAGTATGTCAGAGTTCCTGGTGTTTCTGCCTCTCACCCGGATGTCGATCTTTTCCAGAATGTCAGGCGCATCAATCATGTTTTTAAGCAGTTTGGCCAGGAAGATGATGTCTTGTACGTCTCGACGATGTTGAAGGGTCAAAATATCATTGTCATTTAAGATGTTGGTGTAGTTGTGGTTTTCAATGGTCTTATATTGTCTGTATGCTAATTGTCTCAAAAATTTATGTTGTACGGATTCTAATTGTTTTATATGAATGTCATAATATGGGGACCATAATTGAGATACATATTCTAAGTTAGGTCTGACAATTCCATAGTAGAGGTTCTTATATGTCGTTGGATTTTTGAAGTCTTTTGAGTTACGATTTAGAAAACCTAGCATTTTAAAGCCCTTTTTAGTTATATTGTCAAAGTGTGTAATAAATCTTAGGTCTGGTTCTAGTGTCACTCCTAAATCTTTCATTGAATACGCTCTTGGAACAAGTTCATCATTAAAATAGTAGTTGTGTATTATTGGTTTTTTTGTCCTATGAAAAGTCATTATTTTGCATTTTTTTATGTTAAGTGTCATTTGGTTTTCTTTGCACCAATGATATATGTTATTCATAGATGTTTGTAATTTTACTACATCAGTGGTGGATCTTATGGGAATACCTATTCTTTTATCATCTGCATATAACCAAAATGGAATGTCAATACGGGTGTGTATGTCATTGATGAAAATGTCGAAAAGTAAACCAGAGAGGTGTCCACCTTGAGGGCAGCCTGACATTACCGAGTAAGGATTAGAGAAGAACTTTTGGTTGCGGTTCTGTTTATAGACTACTATTTGAATGCGTGAAGATAAATAATTATAAAACCATGTCAATAAAGGTCCTGTTAGTCCATAGGCTTCGAGTTTTGCACATAAATAATTAATATTCACTACGTCAAAAGCTTTAGAGTAGTCTGTTACACAGCAGTCAAATTGTCCTCCACTGTTAAGAGTTTTGTCAACAAATTGAGAAAATGATATTAAATTTGTAGCAGTTGAGCGTTTTGTCATGAAGCCATGTTGATTGTTTATGATCAAAGGTGATAAAATAGGTGCTAGTTTTCTATATATAATAGCTTCTAGTAATTTGGAAATGCATGATAACTTACAAATGGGACGATAGTTCTTTATGTCATTTCTGTCACCGTTCTTAAAAATTGGTATTACATAAGAAGTTTTCCATTTGTCTGGGTATATACCTGTAGCAAGCGTCCAGTTATATAAAATAAGGAGAGGTGTCACGATAGTATAGGCACATTTTTTTTATGACGATGGGCGGGGTATTATCTGGTCCACTTGAAGAATCAAACTTGAGATTTTTTATTTCATCTAAAATGTCTAATCGTGAAATTTTAATTTCAGATAAGGCAGATGTCAGACAATTGTCAAAAGTGAACAGTGGGGGTGGAAGTTGAGCTTGGGAGTAAACTGAGGAGAAGTTCTCAGCGAACATATTAGTGATGTGATTGCTATCAGTAGAAATAGTGCTGTCTAGATTGAACGTCGATGGAAGATCGGTGTCATTTTTCATGTTTTTAAGATAAGGCCAAAATTTTGATGGGTCAGAAGTTAATTTTGTCTCGATTTTGTGAATATAAGCTCTATAGTCATTGCTGGCTTTTATTTTACACGTACGTCTTAATGAGGTAAATAGTGATCTAAGAGTAATGTCAAGAGGGTTCTTTTTCATATGTTTGTGAGCACACTTTTTCTTAATAATAAGATCTTTTAGCTCAGCAGTTGTCCAAATTGGAAATTTGAAGTCTGTAATTTGTTTCTGAGGTATGTGGCATGCTTTTAGTCTGTTTATGTTTTCGTAAAAAATGTCTAGGGCTAGGTTTATGTCAGATTTGTCTAGTAAGTTGTCCCATTTAAGTTCTTTAATAGATTTATTGAGAGAAGAAAAATTACCATTCTTGTAATGAAAGACATGTGATGGTGTGGTTTTTGACTGTGATCGATATTTGGTGTTATCAAGGGTAACGGTAAGGTCGATAAATAGGGGTGGGTGATGAGTGTCAATATTTACAAGACTGTCATGAGATTCTGTCACAATAATTTTGTTACTGTTAAAATTTGTGAAGATCAGATCAATGATATTATTATTAGCATTTGGAATGAGGTTATGTTGTTTCAGGTCCATGTAGGACATACAAGAACTGAGAATGTTTATATGAGTAATTTTGTTGCTTGATGAGATGGTGAATTTATTCTTTTCAGGGTGTTTTTGCCAATGCATTGATGGTAGATTAAAATCGCCACAGATGATGAGTTGTGGCTTTGTCCATTTAGAAATTATGTCATCTAGTGAGTTGGTGTATGATATGAACTTTTCTGGAGATGTTAATGGAGGGAGGTATACGGCGTTAATTATGAAAGTTTGATCTTTAATTTTGAAGTAAGCGTATATTGTCTCATTGTCGATTGTTGATATTTTTATTTGATTTGGTAAAAGTGTCTTACGTATCGCGAGGAGGACTCCACCTCCCATACTGTGCTGGGATGTATATTGTGAGCGATCACATCGATAAATTTTATAGTTGTCGAAACCTAGTTCTTTATTGCTTATGGAATCACAAAGCCATGTTTCAGTGAGAACAAAAATGTCAAAATCAAGTAAAATTATGTTGCATCTTAAGTCTTTTAGTTTTGTTCTGAGACCTCTGGTGTTTTGATAATATATTTTGAGGCTTTTGATATAGGGAGAGTTCTTATTAGTTAGACAAATTATGTTATTACAATTTACACCGGAATTGAAATTACTAAATACGTCAGAAGAATGGTAGATTCTATTGTTGATGACTGGAATTTCATAATGAGCTCTCTCATCAGGATAGATATTATGTGTGGGGTAATAGGTGTCATAAACTTCATGTGGAATATGATCAAAATATGAATGAATATTGTCAATAAAATGAGTGTCAGTGTGAAATAAATAGTTATATACAGTGTCAGTAGGTAAAACACTATTTACAATGTCAATAGATAGTGTGTCAGTAGGGGAAATATTTACAGTGTCAATAAATAATATGTCTGTAATTTCAGACTCGTCCTTACTTAACAAAAATTGTTCCTAGTATCTTGGCGTCGGTTATGCTGATTCTGCTGATTCAAGTTCCCTTGTGTGTTATGTTGTCGATAAGGAGGGAAGTCAGTGTCGTAGTTGTTTACATATTGCGGGGTGTGATGATTCCTTGGCTGCTTCGAAGTTACTGGGTGTGACTGTTGATCGTAGCTATGTTGATGCCATGAGAATTTCTTGAAATTGTTAGTTTCCCAGTTAGGATTGCGTTGATAAACTTTTTGATGATAATTTTGTTTACTGGGGTTTTCGTGCTTTTGATGCAGTTGGTATGATGACGATGACGTCTGCTCTGGTTGTATAGGTGTACGATTTATTTGCTTGTTTTGGAGTCTGATGTTCTTGCTGACTGTTCTGCAGATTTTGCTAATGCCATTATTGTTGAGATGAACTTGTTGATTGTAGTCCCAGTTGTTGACTATTTCTTTTGTTTTGTATACAATGACATTAGAAAACTTTCGAAGGTGGAAGTATATACTTTTATTTACTTGATTAATATGGTAGTTGAGATTAATATTGTCAAATCTGTCGGGTATTTGAACGAAGTGTATAATACTTGATCTGTATTTTCTGATGATTCTGTCAATTGATTCTTTGATTTCAAGCATTGGTGTCTTCTGAATATCGTGTGTTCCAGCCATGAGGATGAGATGTGAACATGATACAGAATCCTTCAATGAACTGATTTGAGGAAAATCGCTGTCATCATAGATGTTGTCTTTGATTTTTAAATTGTTTGGTAGATATTTGACTAGGGTGGATTTCAAGTTCTTTGCGTGATAATCTCCGATAATCAGGATGTCAGATTTTTCTTTCGTTTCAGGGTTTTGTGGTTTGATAATAGTTTGCTTTGATGTGTTGAGATGAGATATCATATTATTTTCTTTATATTTTATAATGGGTTCAACTGGATTCTCTGTAGTTTTTATTGCTTCTAGTGTCTGAGTACCTGATTGGGTTTGTTGTTTTATGTGTTTAAAATTTTGGATCATGCAGTTGTGCATTTTTTCTACACATTCATTGGAGGTAGTTTTTATGGGTGATTTTATTGTTGTAATGGCATTTTCCATCAAGCTATCATTGGTTGAAGAGTGAAACTTGACAGTTGATTTTGGCTTGTTTGGAGTAGATTCAAATATGTCAAAGTTTTTGTTGTTGCTTTTTTGGATATTGATTTCATGATTTGCTTTCGTTTTTAATAGTTCCATTATTTCTGCAATTTGGTATGAGTTTGCAGAAGTCTTTTCTTGTAGTTCAGTTATTTGTTTTTGAATTTTGTCTGTTTGTGTTGTTGTTCTATTATCTCTTATGTCATCTGTAACTATAATTTCATCATAGCTGTTTAATGTAGATTTTGGTTGGATTGCGGGTTTATTGTTGATTATTCCTTGAGTTTCCAAATCTTGCTGTTGTGATTTATTGTTTATGATCTCTATATTAGGTGTGAGATAAGGATGTAGTGTTTCTTCCATGTTTTGTGTTGTAGTTTTGTTGGATAAGTCTAACTCATTTTGCGTATTGGAGTTATTTGATGTATTTGGATGGTGTATTCCATTACTAACATCACTATGTCGTTTTCTTTGAGTTATTTGGAGTTCTGTTTGGAGATTGTTGTCTAATTCAATCATGCTACTAATATCAAATGAACTGTTGTATCGGGTAGTTGAATAATAATTCAAGTATGTACTTTTTGATTTATCTAAAGTATTTTTTAATGTTTCAATTGTAAGTATGTTTCCTTCGTTTTCTTTTTGAAGGTTCAAAATGGAGTTCTCTTTGTCTTCTATATTTGTTTTTAGATATTGTACTTGGTTGTGTAGTGAATCTATGGATATTTTTAGTGTCTTGTTTTCGTCAATTAATGACGTTACCTGTTCTTCACTTTCTTTTACTAAATTAATTTTGTCTGCTTCGGTATTTTTGATTTTCATTTTCAACGTTTCTTTTTCTCTTTTGATTTCGAGGAGTTCTGGTTCTACTTTGTTTATTTTCAGTTGATATTTTCTAAGATCTTTTTCTTTATTTAATGTATTAGTTTGAAATAAATTACTCACATGTATTATTTTTTGTTTAATAGGTCTAATATGGCTGGGTGTATGCTCTCTTTCTAGGCTTGCTATTTGGCTGATTAAAGATGAAAATTCTTCCAGTATTGTTCTGTCGTCATCAGAGAAAATATTTTCCATTTCTCCTTGAGAACTTATTCGGTACATTTTTGTGGAAATATTTTATTAGATTGCTTTTTCTATTAAGTTTTATGGTATAACTTGTTAAATTTTTTATTACATCTAGATATTTCAGATGATGTAAGTATGAATAAATTACCCTGCGCCACTGGATTGATAGGTAATGTCAGAATCGTTTGTTATCTAGAATATTGTACTTACTAGTTCCATAGAGATTGGCGTGTTTATTATGTGTGTATATTTATTAGGTCTTTAGCTATTCTTATGTACGAGTTGACTTGATTTGCGTTCGGTGTCACTTCTTTGTCTTTTGTTTACAATGCACTTTGCATTCGGATTGAGTTATGATAAACAACACTGGTCACTCATTGTCACTGTACTGTTATCCGTGGTATATTAGGTATACATATGTTATATTTATGTATAATCCTTAACCTTGATAGTTGAGGTTTGCGATGTTTTAGTACGAAAAAAAACTGATTTATAAGGTGTATTTAGTTTTATTTTTTAATATATAAATTGATAAAACTGTGTTTTGAGTTTTAAATAGATATTTGATGATATTTTACTTATGTTTTTATTTTTTAATTTTTATTTATATTTACAAATATTTACACTGATAGGATTTTGCGTGAGTTAAACACTACATTGCTGATACACTGCTGACTGAACACTGTCTTTGAGAAGTTTTCGCGTCGAGTGAGTTCTAGAATAAGCCATGGCTGAGCCTGACTTAAGCAGTCTGAAGAAGGGAAGAGGTCTCATTAGAACGTCCCTTACTAAGTGTTTCAAGAAGATTGAAGATGAAGCAGATTCAAGCAAGATGTCTGGACTACTCGAGTGCATGAGGCTCAGATTTGAAGAACTGACTGTTATGGATAATACTATCTTTAGTATTATGTCTAAAGACCCTGAAGTGTCAGAGGCAGACTTGGAGAAAGAACATGATGACATTGACAGGTACACTGTACTGTACTACCAAGGTAAAAGTTTAGTTGAGTCTAAAGTACAGGTTAAGAATGAAGGTGAGTCAAGTCATTATGATAGTGTTAAATGTGAAACAACCAATTATCAGTGCAAATTGCCTACATTGAAGTTAAGAGAATTTAGTGGGAATTTGAGTGACTCGTTACCGTTCTGGTCTCAGTTTGAGAAGATAGATTCAGATCCCAAAATGAATCCTAGTGATAAGTTAGGTTATCTAACTATGTCCATGACTGCTGATTCTCCAGCAAGGCAGCTTGTAGACAGTTACCCTGCCACTGGAGAAATGTATGACAAAGTTGTCAAAACTTTGAAACAGAGGTATGGTCGAGAGGACCTGTTGACAGAATACTATATCAGAGAAATGTTAAAGTTGGTACTAGAGAATAGTAAGCAAAAGTTGGATATAGTATCTCTGCATGATAAGTTGTTGTGTCATATCCGTAAACTAGAATCACTTGGTGTGACCACTAAAAATTGCGGTCCTATTCTTATGCCCCTTGTTTCCTCATGTTTACCTGAGGACATCGCAGATGTGGGAGAGGGTTACCCGTGATGATAGCAGTTCTACTGACAAACTAGAGAGTCTATTGACATTCCTTAAACGTGAGGTTGAAAGTTCTCAAAAGTTGGCGTTAGTTAAGTCAGGGTTTGGTTTAAGTACCCCTAGCCCTAAAGGCAATGTGAAACCCCATATGAAATTCAGCCAAGAGAAAAGTAGTTACACACCCACTGCTTCAGGATTGTTTAATACACATGTTAATATAGAATGTATTTTTTGTCAGGCTGAGCACAAGCCCCAAGATTGTAATTAATGAGTGAAGTGAAAATGCTCGAGAAACCGATTTCCATTTTTATAGCAAAGGGCGAGCGTATGATTGCAACAGACCTAAAACTAGGTTAGCAATTTAGCGAATGTATTTACAGCGACAATGTGAGATGAGGTCTGAAGTTCAGACTCCGCATGAAAATAAACAACAGACTACTCTGTTTCGTGTAATTTGTGTATTTCTCAGATAATAATAATCTGCCTACAGTATAGAGTACAGAGTACACCTCATCATCTCGTAATCTTACAAATAGTCTTCTATTTTCAACTTCATACTTCATACTTGGTAATATGGCGTGCGATTCGCTCTGGGATGAGTGGTTGACCTCATGTTCGGGGGGCAGCCCCTCCATTCCTGTTAAGGAGGCAAAGGAGCCGACCCTCGACGAGCCCGAGGATAAAGGGAATAGATTTTTGCGGGCGCTGTCGCGGTCTTTTAAGACCAAGAGGATCCGACCACCTGGAGCGGCGGTGCCAGATGTCGCCGTGAGCTCGCCCGGGAGCTCGTCTTCCCCCCAGCTCAACTTGCGAGAGTGTCCTCCCCCGCCCACCATGGAGTTGGAGATGCAGGAGAGGATACTCCTGAGCCGATTATGTGACGATAGGGTATTCGGAGCAGTGCGTTTACTGTTGTGCTTTTTCCGCGAGAGGAGAACAACTGTTTTACCGACAGGTGATTCGTATGTAACTATGATTACCAGAATTTCTGGGGCAGGTTTACCTGTTGACCTAGCTATGTTTGAGACAATATATTTTAAGTTTTTGTCTTTCAAGGGGCTGACTAGGGAAGAAGTTCAAAATGCTGGGGAAGAAGCAAAATTCAAAATGCAAACGCAACCGGCGAGTACCAACAAGGTTAAAGGACCAGCCCCAGGTATAATCAATATCAACGCAGAAAGGATGTCATATGCAGACATGACAAAAATGGTGAAAGAGAATATTGACCCCGAGACCATCGGGGTGGAGATCAAAAACGTGAGAAGAGGTAAAAACGACCACCTGATAATCCAGACCAAGGATAAAAAGGGTAGAGACACACTTAAAGAAGAAATCATCCAAAAACTGGCAGACAAAGTTCCAGACATGAATCTTGAGGTGAGCGGAAACTACAAAACCACAATTATATCAGAGATACAGAGCTCGGCCGACCTAGATGAAATGAGAGGAGCAATCTCTAGAGCCCTGAACAACTATGATTTAGCGGAGTTAGAGATCAAAACAAGAGAAGGTAGATATGGCACAAAAACTGCAGAGTTCACGATTGAAAACTCTCAAGCAAAGGAACTGCTAGCCCGCGGAAAAATCAAAATAGGCTGGAGCGTGTGCTCAGTGAAAAAAAAGGTAAAAATCATCAGATGCTACGTCTGCCTAAAACTGGGACATGGGCATTAAGAGTATGAATGTCGGCAGAAAAAAAACCCAAACTACTCAAACAAGCAAATTAAGTGCTTCAACTGCACACAGCACGGACACGGGGCAGCTGATTGTAAAAACCCCCCAAACTGTAACACATGCAGAAGAACAGGACACAGAGCAGACTCTACCATGTGTCCGTACTTTAGGAACCGTCAGTTCAGACAATGAAAATCCTACAGATAAACACCGACAGAGGGGGAGGAGCCTTGGACTTAATGACCAAATTAGCCATTGAAAGCTCATACGATATATGTCTAGTAAGTGAACCCCACAAAAAATGGACTGAAGATTGGCCAGGTCACATTGATGCCAAAATTCTGGTTATTAACAAATCTCTTGCAATATCAACAAGGCACGGGAAGAGGCCATTCCTGGATAGACATTGGCCCCGCTAGACTAATCAGTTGTTATATTTCACCAAATAGCGGTATAGAGGATTTAACAGACATACTAGAAGATATTTCCTGTACCTTAAGGACAGGACCGGCACTGAAATCATAATAGGAGGGGACTTCAATGCCAAATCATGGGGATGGGGCTGTAACTATCAAGATCAAAGGGGCAAAGTAGTTGCCGAGTGGATCGAGTCTAATAATTTGGTAAAACAAAATAGGGGAAACACACCCACCTTTAAAAGGGGGACTCAAGAATCCATCATAGACATCACGCTGAGTTCTGAGAGTACTGCCGCTCGAGTAACTAACTGGAAAGTTTTAGATGATGTTGAATCACTTAGCCTCCATCAATACATCAGCTTCGAAATAAACAACATTACCCCTACCATAAAGGATGACGCACCAAAAGGTTGGAAAATAAATACCTTCGACAAAGAAGCATTCAGAAGGGAAATAAGGGGATGCACAGCGGACGATGAGAAGGAACTAATTGCTCTTCTAGAAAGGGGGTGCAATAAATCAATGAAAAAAAGGGGTAACGAAAAAAAGCGAGAAGTTTACTGGTGGAACGAAAACATATCAGACAAAAGGAAAGCCTGCAATCAAAAAAGAAAAAAAGAAGAAAATACACTAGTCTAAGAAGAAGATCGGCCAATTCAGCAGAGTGCGACCGACACAGCATACGAAGAATATAAACAAGCAAGAGTAACTCTGAAAGAAGAGATCTACAGATCCAAATCAAAATGTTGGAAAGATCTATGCGCGGACCTGGAAAGAGACATATGGGGACAAGCCTATAGAATAGTAACAAAGCGAATCAAACACAAACCTCCGAACATCCCTCCGGACCTTAGGCCGGCCATTCACGTACAGTCCAAACTGTCAGTTTGGACCATCAGTCCAAACTGACAGTTTGGACTGTAAACTGAGATGCCCACTAACATTCAGTTAAAACCATCAGTTCTCACAATGGATTCCGACGACGACATCGCTGTTCTCGTATTATTTTTCGTAATAATCAAGAAAAAGAAAAAAAGAAAGCCTAAAAAGTCAGTGGTGCAAGAAGTGGTTTCAATATTCTGATGTTACTTTATTAAAAGAATTATCATCTGAGGAACCACTAGATTACCTGAATTATTTGCGAATGTCGCAAACGGCGTATGAAAAATTACTTTTACTAGTTTCTCCATTGATTAAGAAACAAGACACAGCAATAACTCCACATGAAAGATTGACAGCTACTTTGAGATTTCTAGCAACTGGTCGTTCGTATGAGTGTCTGAAATTCTCAACAAGGATATCACCTCAACATCTTGGAAAAATCATACCAGAAACGTGTGCCGCCTTGATCAAAGTTTTTTTGTGTTTACATTTTCTAATCTTTTCAAAAATAATTCTTGTCTGGTGATTCTTGTTGTTTAATAGTTTTAAATTTCCTTATTCCTTTTAAGAATTTAAACAAGTTTTTTTTCCGAGATGGAAGCCAAATTGAAAATAATTATTACTATTTCGATCTCAGCCTTCTCATCGAAAGAAGTACGTTGCTTAACTTTGATGGTCCCACGAGAACCGGTGCATTCAACGCGCCATCAACGCTGGCGTTGATGGCGCGTATACATTTGTTTGTTTATTTGTTGTTGTATATATTTTCCATATACATATATATACAACATGTCTATTGTAAATTAGTTTGTCCAAACTACACTGAGGCAAAAATTTAGCGGAACGGGTAGGTATTTTCTCATATAACGTGTGTATTTCTTGTTGGACAAAAGCATTTTTCATATTTTTTCTAATTGAGGAAATCACACAAAAATTGGTACAGAGATAGCAAAAACATGAAGGCCAATTTTCATAATTGAATAAAGTACTTGTCACTGTCGGTCTTTCCCATACAGGGTGTAGAAAAAAACTGTTTTTCAATGATTTTTTTTTAAATTCATTATTTTGGATTCAGAGGAATAGTGACGTGTCCATCAAGGCTCAACATTTTTGAGCCAAGAAAGAATGAGGATCAATACATAAAGCAAGACAATATTACTCTTAATCCAAAATAATGAATTTTGAAAAAATCATTGAGAAACGGTTTTTTTTGTACACCCTGTATGGGAAAGGTCGACAATGACAAGCACTTCATTCAATTATGAAAATTGGCCTTCATGTTTTTGCTATCTCTGTACCAATTTTTGTGTGATTTCCTCAATTAGAAAAAATATGAAAAATGCTTTTGTCCAACAAGAAATACACACGTTATATGAGAAAATACCTACCCGTTCCGCTAAATTTTTGCCTCAGTGTATATTCTTTATGTTCCTCGGAATTAACATTCCAGAGACAGGGCTCTGATCTTAAAATTGCAATGAAATCGACAGTTGCTTGAGATGCCTTTTGGCGCGACATTTTTAAAAATTCAAAATCGGTAATCTGAACTCTGAAGAGAAATTGGTTAACTGAGGACTGAAAGCGCCATTCACATAAAAAATTTAACTGTCAGTCCAAGCACCTTCAGTTCAAAATATAAAATTCTTATAATCCTACAGTCCAACTCATTAGTCCAATTGGACTGTAGTCCACTGCCATTCACGTCAGTCGAAAGTATCAGTTTGGACTGATCAGTCCAAACTGTCAGTTTGGACTGATCGTGAATGGCCGGCCTTAGGAAGTTTCAAATAAATTTTCTTTTATTTGTTCAGTCTTAGTTTTCTGAGTTCAGTTCAATTTTCTTAGAGCTAAGACAGTGCTTTCTCCCTCACCCGTTACTATGTGTACGATACTCGATTTTTTGTCCGCGTTACTTTCTGCTTCAAGTTCCGCCTTTATGTTGAGGAGTGGGGGAATAAAGTCCTCGGTTCTGTCTCCTGCTACCAGAAAACAGTATGAAATCTTGGTTTCCTTACCTTTGATTCTTGCCAGACGCTCGATGACCTGAAACCCATTGTTGATCACCCCCTCTGTGACTGCGT
Organism: Bactericera cockerelli; assembly: GCA_024516035.1. NCBI lineage: Eukaryota > Metazoa > Arthropoda > Insecta > Hemiptera > Triozidae > Bactericera > Bactericera cockerelli. The sequence goes on along the minus strand of CM044955.1, from coordinate 10,467,122 downwards.
CTTCAATTTCAGGGTTCCCCTTTATGGCAAGTGCAAGCAGCTTTTGGTTCTTGGCCCCTACTTTTGAAAACAGAAAAACTGAATTTCCTACCTTTGATGCTGAAGGGTCTCCTACGAGAATTTTAGATCTGGAGAAAGCTTTTTCGGGCCAGTCCTTGTTGATCAGGTCCTTGTTTAGGGTGTTTACTGGATCCTCCTTCTTGAATAATGTTTTAGCTCCCTTGATCTCCTCCAGTAGGATGGCCTCCTCATTTTTCTCAACTCTCCGGTGTGTTTGAACGCTCTTCTTAAGTTTATCATGCTCCTTCTTGTCCAGAATAACCAACCCTTTCACGTCCGAGAGTGCCTTGATGCAGATTGAGTGCGCGATGTCAATCTTTTTTTTAACATCCAGCTAGGTGTTTGGGGCAAGTGAGTCCTTGAGATCAGCTAAAAGCCGCTCTAGGTTTCTCACGCCTTCCTGGAAAGTAACCGTCCTAGATTGATATTCCTCCGTTTCCTGGTTCTCTGGTTCTCCTATGCGGTTATCTCCTTCGGTTCTCATCTCGCTTGCATCCCTCATTTGCGCAACTGCTTCGATTCTCAACCCGCTTGCATCCCTCTATGGCTTGTCTCCTTCGTTTCTCGTCCCGCGTGCATCCCTTGCCCCGTCTTCTCCTGCGCGCATACTACCTTCGATTCTCGTCCCGCTTGCATCACTCCGTCCGCTTGCTACACTTGGATTCGCCTGGGCCTGCTTCGTTGGAGTTCTGCAGACTGACATTCTCTTTCTGTTTACCTAGAGTATGTACTTACCATATACCAGGTAAATACCTAGTACATGCCTCGTGACCTCAAGTGTAAACAGTCGCTGTGCAATCCGATGCTGCTGACTCAGCGGTGCTGCTTGGCTTGCACTATCCAACTTGGCTTCACCACACTTATAATTATTGAAATATTTTTTTTTAATGAGAATATTTACTAATTAAATGCCTTTTGGCTTAACCCGGATTTTTTTTTAATTTATCTAGAATAAACGTCCCTTCTGGACGTACAAAATGGTACAAAACACACCTTTGTGACACAATTTTTGCTATTTTTTAAACTCATTAGAAAACTTCGAGAGAAAAAACCGTGTGAAGACACATCCTAACTCGTTCACTTCTCGGACCGAACTCCAGGTAAAATACCTGGCTCCAGTTTAACTCCAACTATCTAGGTGAAATACCAAGATATAGAGATGAGTAGGTAGGTATCTTGGTATTATTGATATAGAGAATAGATGGTATGTCAAAAATGTTAAGGTGACAGTATACAAGCACTCACTAGTTATAAGTAGGTACTAACATTTTTTTTATCCCTCTTTGAAATACCTATACCTAATACCTTCTTGTTCTTGTGTTTTTTTCCAGGTAATTGTTCTTGTAAACACAAGTGCACCTTGCAGTTCTCTCCAGAGAATAGGAAGTCATGCCTGGACAGTGTTAGTCAGATGAACTCCAAGAATGAGCAAGATGTATTTTTGATGGGCCTCATTGATTCTACACAACCGCAGCGAAGACGCTCCAAGACACCAAATCCACTAAAGCGTGATAACATATTTCATTATCATGTAATGAAAGATCAGGTTCGACAACGTGTGTGTAAGAAGGCATTTTGTATCCTGTATGCTATTAAAAATAAAGCTCTCCTTAGGCTGTGCACATTGAAAAGTCAAGGTTTTTCACCAAATGATTTCCGTGGCAAGCATAACAATCAAGGGAATGCAATGCCAGCCAATATTCTGGCACTCATCGATGAGCACATGAAAGAATTTCCTCTCAAAGAATCACACTACTGTAACAAGGACATAAAATATTTGAGTGCTGATTTGAACATTACGACTCTGCATGAACTCTTTTGTAAAAGGCATCCTGATTTAGCAGCTAAGGTGAAATACTTACGATTTTTATCGAAAGAACTACCATGAACATTACGGATATAGATTCGGGCGTCCGCAGATTGATGTCTGCTCAACTTGTGAAGAGCTAGAGGTCAAAATAAATCGAATTAAGTGCAGCTCCAAACTTAATGTGGACATTTGGCGCCCGAACTAAAATTATATTACCGGCATAAGGTGGCACTGAAGTGATAAGAAATTAGTTGAAATATAATTAGTAACGAAATAATCATTACAAGTGTTGAGTAATATTTTTGTTAATTTAAGAAGTTAAACTAAATTTTGATAATTGCCTATTTTTTGAAACTTTTGCTAATAATTGTGGTGTGTGTGAATATTTAATATACAGAGTAATAATTTTAGTGTTCTATTGTCCTTTGTAAAATTTCCGTCAGGATAGTAATTAAATCAAGCATAAAAAACTATTTTTAAAATACCTTAAATAATTTTTGTAATTTAGATTTTAGTGTTTGCAATTAAAAGTGTACCATCAAGACAGTGATATTTGAAGAATAGAAAGTGCATCAGCCAGGAAAGGAAGAATATCAATATTATTGCCGACTAGCAGAGATAAGTAGTTCAATGTTTCTGGGTTAAATTTTTCTTTGTCCTTCTTAAATCTGTTTGGTATATAGCCTATCTTTATTTTTATTATGTTTCTGATTAGATTAATATTCTTTAGAAATGTGTGATAAATATTATGAAATTAATAGACTGTCAAAAGAAATATTATTTTATGAGGTTAGAGCACGAGGAGAGATCACTAGAGAGAACGTAACTCTTGATGAATTAAGAAAAATACTAAGAAAATCCATTAAAGACAATAAGCAAATATTTAAACTAATAGCAGACAGGAAGGAAATCGCTGAAAAAGAATTGGATACCATTAGATCGAACCTTTCAGACTTTGGTAAAAGTTTAAATTCTTCCCAGCTTGATCAATCACTGTTAGAAGCAAGCATCACAAAATTCTCCCATTATCAACATAGACTTAATCATTTCCGTTGCAAGGAAAAGTCGAATTCCTTGTCTAGTATTAAAGACGACCTAGTCGATTACGCAAAAACTTTAGGCGATAAAATTCAAGAAAAAATAAAACAATATGAAAGTTTAAACACGATCAAGGGAAATTTGGTAAACCCCGGTTCCGTAGACGTAGCAGGGAGCGCGAAAGCCCAAAATTCAGACACCATGGCAGACACCAACATAAAAACTCCGAGAGTTGAACCTACGACCTATGAGGGTCGGGGTGACGTGGAGGAATTTTTAGACGAGTATAAACAAGCGGCCACGTTAAACAATTGGACAGATGAAATTAAGTTTAAATCTTTACCGTACTACCTTAAAGGCCAGGCGAAAACGGTTTTTTAGAATTTTAAGGGGAAATTCAAAATTGAAATCAATGTGAGAATCTATTAAAACAAAATTTCAACTCAACCGGAAAAAAGGAATCGCTACATTTTGAGATGTATAATAGAGGACAGGAGCTCAACGAGACCGCGAAAAAATACGTTGAAAACAAAATTAAACTTATGCTAAAAGCAAACGTAAACATGGTGGAAGAGGAAAAGGAAAAATTAATCCTTTTTATATTAAGGCCAGAAATAGCGGCCCGAGTTTCATTTACGTCCGGAAATAATACCATAAAGGGTCTTAACACTCCAAGCGCCACGTTTATCTTTGAGAATACACCCATGTCCATTCCCCACAGGCCGCGTGTGTCTTTGAGAATACACCTATATCCAACCTCCATGCGCCAAACCTAATTTCCTCCCACGCATACGCTTAGGCCAAGGGTGTTTTGAGCGATTTTACTGTCCCAGGCCAAAGTGAATTTATGATTCGGGATACTTAGACAAGTCTTACTAAATTACTGTCAGATAGAAAATGTGCGTGTTTTTGGGGTCATTTTAGGGGGGTTCGTTCTCTAAAAAAATCCCGAAAAATGCTTCCTCTCCCTTCCAGGAGCTGTGAAAGTTAAAAAAATAAAAGTGTTTTTTTACTATAACTCTTGAAATACAAGAGCTATCTTAACAAAATTTTGTGAACTTACCTTATATTATGCTCCTATTATTCCCACATAACTTGCATTTCGGTGACATTTTCAGGGTCGGCTGTATGGGGTCAAGCTGCAAAGAAAACCGCCATATCTTTTTGTATAATAAAAGTAGTGAAATAAAATTTAAGCCACTTTATTGTAAATGTTTTTTTCTACAAAAAAGCTCTGAATATTTTTTTTGTCAAATGCACGTATCACTCCAAAAAATCGAGTTGAAAAATCGAAGTGAAAGAACTTTTGACAACCGTGTGTAAGAGTCTTTATTGCGTATTAGGTATCAAATGCATTCAGCTATTTTTTTTTTTTTTTTGGCCAGCTACATTTTTTAGACTTAATTAATTGTTTGTTTTCACTTCTTGACAGCAAACATTATGTTCAGTTTCGTTGTAACTTTTGGATAGCAATTTTCACCAATTATCATTTCCACTAAGTATTATTGCAGTTTTTTTGTTACATTATTATTATTGCTGTTAGATAGTCATTTTTGTATTATTTTTGTGGAATAAGTGAAAATGAATTATAATAATGAGGAATGGGCTGACATCCATTATTGTTACGGTGCAGCTAGGGGAAATACTTATGAGGCCCAAAGGATTTACGCCGAATTGTTTCCTTTGAGAAACTTACCCTGTCCAAGAACTTTTCAGCGTGTCCATGATCGCTTAAGGGCAACTGGTAATGTAAACCCGCAGAGAACGGATGTTGGCCGGCCGAGAACCAGAAGAACGGTGCGCCTAGAAGAAGAGGTCTTAGAACGAGTTGAAAACAATCCCAGAATAAGTACGCGGCAGATGAGTGATGAATTACAGGTTGATCATGTGACAATTTGGAGGATTTTGAACACTGATTTACTTTACCCGTATCACCTTCAACGTGTTCAGGGTTTACTTGAAAGAGATTTTGAGCCCCGAGTACAATATTGCCAGTGGCTGCTACGGAAAATAGATGAAGATAGGTCTTTCTTGAAAATCTTGTTTACTGATGAGTCTACATTTTCAAGAGACGGTATTATTAACTTGCACAATAATCATATCTGGGCACATGAAAACCCACATGAGCTAGTCGAAGGAAAGCATCAGTATTCCTTCAAACTGAATGTTTGGGGCGGAATTGTAGGTGACTTTATTCTTGGACCTGTGTTTTTACCTCCCACTTTGAATGGAGAAAATTATTTGGAATTTCTTGTCGAAGAGCTTCCAGGCTTACTGCAAAATGTTCCCTTGGCAGACAGGTACCGATTATGGTTTATGCATGATGGCTGCCCGGCGCATTACCGGTTAATAGTGAGAGAACATTTGAACACGGAATTCCCGCAACGATGGATTGGTCGGGCAGGACCTGTACCTTGGGCCGCAAGATCACCAGATCATAACCCAATCGACTTTTACATGTGGGGCGATGTAAAATCTCTTGTGTATGATACACCTGTGCCATCCGTGGAAGTTCTCAGAGAGAGAATAATACAAGCCTTTGGAACCATCAGGAATCGGCCTCGTATCACTGCAAGAGTACGTCACTCAGTAAAGCGAAGAGCAGAAGCATGCATTGAAGCTGGAGGCAGTCATTTCGAACACCTGCTGTAAGGTGCAGGTAAAATTTCCAGACCATCCACGAATATTGAATTTAGGTACCTACCTACTGAAAACCAATGTTTCACGTCCTTTCTTGAATAATTACAAATTGTCTGTTGAACAACACAAAAGCCAGACATTTATTACGAGGTCCATTCAAGTAACAAGGTAATAACAAATAAAAAATGCTAAAGATAAAGTCATTTGTTGGAATTTTTTTCTTGGCATTCCTTTTTTTAAACACAAAGTGGTATGTGTGAGGGGATCAGATTTAGAGAGGGAAAATGTTGAAAGGACACACGCGGTTATCCAAAGTTTTTCAACTCGATTTTTTGGAGTGATACGTGCATTTGACAAAAAAAATATTCAGAGCTTTTTTGTAGAAAAAAACATTTACAATAAAGTGGCTTAAATTTTATTTCACTACTTTTATTATACAAAAAGATATGGCGGTTTTCTTTGCAGCTTGACCCCATACAGCCGACCCTGAAAATGTCACCGAAATGCAAGTTATGTGGGAATAATAGGAGCATAATATAAGGTAAGTTCACAAAATTTTGTTAAGATAGCTCTTGTATTTCAAGAGTTATAGTAAAAAAACACTTTTATTTTTTTAACTTTCACAGCTCCTGGAAGGGAGAGGAAGCATTTTTCGGGATTTTTTTAGAGAACGAACCCCCCCTAAAATGACCCCAAAAACACGCACCTTTTCTATCTGACAGTAATTTAGTAACACCCTGTATAAAGCTTACTTTTAAGAGTGAATAGATCCTAAAAAGTTGTTTTTGTGTGTGTGAATTCTGCAGAATACACGCGGCCTGGCATCTTGCACATTGGTAATTTTTGTGACATTTGAAATCGCTTCATGTGCCATACGTGCTTCAACAATGTCCAATAGAGTCCTGAGCTAGAAACAATCTAGGTTTATGAATGAAAGAACAAAACAAAGCAAACAGACTTTATTTGTAGGTACTTTGTAAATTTATTTTATTGGCTCATGGTTCATTCACATACACATAAAACCAATTATCTACCAAACCTAATAATTCCTAATTGTAAGCAGGCTTGGTAAAACAAAGAAAGTCAAAATACTAATTGTATGTTATTCCACCTGTAAAATATTATACATGTTCAAATACTCAAGGTACAACTGTTTTCTTCAAGATTAGATTCATTTTTCATAATAAAAGCTGATTTATCTTCTTTATATTCCATAAAAAAAAAAAAATTCCTTCGTTACTTATTACCTCTCAGAACATCGTAGGAAAAAACTGATTATGCAGAAATACAGTGCTTAGGCCAGCACTATCAAGCCACAATGTAAACTCCCATATACGTGTATTTTTCGGAACACACTGAAGTTCTGAACATTAGCCTCTCAAATGTATTCTCAAGAATACACGCGGCGTTGTGGGGATAGGACATGGGTGTATTCTCAAAGATACACGCGGCGTTGTGGGGATAGGACATGGGTGTATTCTCAAAGATACACGCGGCGCTTGACAGTGAAATTTCTCAAAACACCCTTGGCCAGAGCATGTACGTGGAAAAAAAGTAGGCTTGGCGCTCGGAGTGTTAAAGAGAACATAAATGAATGCTGGTAATCCTAAATGAGCTAAGCCACAAATTTTCAAAATCTTTTTTATTACATAAATTGAAGCTGTACCAGCGCACATTCATATCTAGCAGAGCTATGTGGAAAAAACTATTTCAAGTGCCCGATTCAATGCAAATCTAAAGGAGCTATGTTGTGCAGCCACTGCTTCATGAGGACTACCGGTGTCAGATCAGTGTACTTAGTTCTTTGTTGTTTACGTGCAGTGATTTTATTTTCTTTGGCTTTCTAGAAATTTATAATTAAAAATAGTTGTGGGTTTTTCTTTTTTTAATATTAAGAGGGGTTTTCTGATTTCAAGAAACAGTCTAATGTCGCTCAGCAAAGTTAAAGCTTTCCCAACCAGTAGTGGTGAAAACGTCAAAAATTTCAAGAGGATGCAGTCATGACTGACTGACAGAGTAAGAATAATACCGCAAAAGCCATTACCATCACCTGTGGTGAGTACCTTCGTTGTTGCAGGCCCTATGTAAATGCAAATACCAATGCAAGGACATAAATCACATTCAAAAAGTGAATCTTTTCAAGGATTTTCACAGTCTTGATAATAACGCCCAATGAAATTATTTGCTGGCAAACATTGAGGTATTGAACATTAACAGGTGCAGGACAAATGAAGCTACCAGTCGAAGGCAATGCAGCATTTCTTTCTTTGTCCCAAAAGAATCGGGAGAGCATGCCAGGGTGTGTAAAAAGACTTTCATGATCATATTTGGTATCATATCATCTAAAAGAATTGAGACGCTTGTCAAAAAGACAAAGCAAGGTGATACTTCCTACACTCCTACAGAGACTTGAGAGGTGGGCCTTTCAAGTTCACAAAGTTAGACAGAGAGCAAGTAAAAAAACACATACAATCAATTCCTACAGAACCCAGCCATTATTCAAGAGTATTTGAGTCAAGATTTGAACTATACTCGGTTATACAAAGCATTCAAAAAGGAACGCCCAACTAGCAATGTGTCCTTGAAATTTTACATTCGAGTTTTCAAGACTGACTTTCCAAAACTGAAATTTCGCAAACCCAGAGTGGATACTAACTTGCAGAACATGTAACGTTCTTATACAGGGTGGGGCAAAAGATATGAACCGGTTTTGAAGGGCCAGGATTTGGCCTGTAGTGGGGGTAAGATGATGGGAGGGGTCTCGTTGTAACCGTCTCGTAGCCCCGTTTTTAGTCGATACAATGGTTTGGACCGGTGAGCATCGGGGATTCGCAGTGCGCGCGTTTTTTGAAAACGGCCGTTCCGTCATCGCCACCCAGAGAGCCTTCCGACTTCACTTCAATGTGCCCCGAGCTGAAAACGTCCCTCAGGGTAATGCTATTCGACGTTGGGCTCGTGTATTGGAATCCACAGGCTCCACAGCAATTCCCAGGACAACTGGAAGACCTCCAACAGTGAGAACACCCGAAAATGTGAACAGAGTAAGAGTTGCAATTCAGCGATCGCCAAGACGCTCTGCACGTAAACATGCAGTTGCTTTAGGCATGTCAAATCGATCTCTGAGGAGGATTTTGCATGAAGATTTATCATTTCATCCTTACAAGATAATGACTGTTCAAGAGTTGATGCCTCCTGACCACCTAAATCGTGTGAATCGCTGTCAGGAAATGCTGAACCTAATCCCAGCAACATCAACTTTTTTCAGTAGCGACGAGGCCCACTTCCATCTTTCTGGAGCTGTAAACAAACAAAATTTCCGCTACTGGGCAGCTGAAAACCCACAACAAGTCCACGAGAGACCTCTCCACTCTCCCAAAGTGACAGTGTGGTGTGCAGTTTCTCAAGTAGGGGTTTCTCAAGTAGGGGTCATTGGGCCTTATTTCTTTGAAGAGGACGGCCAAACCACGACAGTGAATGCAGCACGCTATGTTTCAATGCTGGAAACATTTTTTGGACCTGAACTGGAAGAACTGAGTGAGGAAACAAATTTGATAGACCCCTGGTTTCAACAGGACGGGGCAACAGCGCATACAGCTCGTGTTTCATTGGACAAACTGAGGCAAATGTTCCCCGCTCGACTGGTCTCTCTAAGGGGTGATGTGGGGTGGCCGGCACGCTCACCTGATTTGAGCATATGTGACTTTTTCCTTTGGGGCTACCTGAAGGAAAAAGTGTTTAAACATCGACCTCACACTCTGGATGAGCTCAAGGTGAGAATCAGGGAGGAAATCAGGGCGATACCGATACAGATGTGCCGAAAAGCAGTGGAAAGTTTCCGAAATCGACTCCATCAGTGCATTGCTGCTGAAGGCCGCCATCTCAGAGACGTAATTTTCAAAAAGTGATGTAACAAACGGGATTACCAACTGATTCAAATAAACGAAGGTTCATTTCTCTAAGTTGAGTAGTTTTCTTTCTACAGCCTTTCAAAACCGGTTCATATCTTTTGCCCCACCCTGTATGTGAGCAAAGAAGTCCCAATAAGTGTTTCTACTAAAGCAAAGGCAGACTTGGAGTTGCACCACCGGAAAGTGCAAGCGGCTCTAACAGCTATTCAAACTGATTCTGCATCATCTACACTACCCTCAAGTGACACTTGTACAATTGTAATAGATTTACAGAAAGTGATAAGAAAAATAATCTTAAACTGATGTTGGAAAGATTAAAAGAATTGAATGCTCATATTGGGTTTGTTCTTAAGAACTGCTTGTTAGTCCCCAAGCTCTCATACCTGCTCAGAACCAGTCCATTCTGGAAATTCAAAGATGTCGTGAAATCCATTGATCATAAACTTTACAGCACTCTCCAGCATATTTTTATTTAGACTTAATAACTCAATGGAATCAGGCGACGTTGCCTATTAGATATGGTGGGATTGGTGTTCGTAAGATCTATGACCTCGCTTTGCCCGCTTTCATTAGCTCTGCTCACGGTGTGCAGGACCTAGTCTCACAACTTCTTCCTCAGGACGTTATGGTTCCCGTACATGTGCTAGATGATGCTGTGGAATTGTGGCAATCTACTGTTGGCGATTTACCCCAGGCTAATCATCTTCACATTCAAAGAGAATGGGATAACATCCATTGTTATTTCTGACCTTGCCTTACGCACCCTTTTACGTGGCATTAAAGAGCCACTTGGATCCTTGATGCGGACGAAAAACCCCGAGGATATGAACGAGGCACTAAACACCCTCATAAATGATTTTAAAATAGACACTTCATCTACAAGAAGTAACAACAACCAACAGAAGAGCACTTAACACTACACTCCGCCCATGATGAAAGGCCCAAGTTATCACAACAACGGACGTCAGAATAGTCCCCAATACGCAGGTTGGAGTCAAGGCCAACAAAAACCTTTTCAAACCATTCAACTCTAATAACAATTGGAGAAACAATAACAATTTCAGCAACAACAACTGGAAAAACAATAACAACAACCAGCAAAACTCATGGAGATCAAACAGCGGCACAACCAAAATGTATTGGCCAAACCAACAAACCAACCCCTTCCAAAACCAATACCGATGAGTACTACTACTAGGAATTCAAGAAACCATCACAACATCGAATCAGACCCTAATCAATATGTGGACTATGCATATACAATCCAAGAAGAACCTTACGAAGAAGGAGCGGAACTTGAACACGGCCCCCAAGAAATTGAAGAAGGCCCTGGAAATTTTTGCATGCCAGCCTTGGAGACGGAACACTACTAAACCTTACAAATTCGGAAAACAAACTTCCTTACTTTATTGTGCCGAAATATAACTTTCGCGTTTTTATCGGCACAGAGAGTACACGCTCTTTTATGAAACCTAACTTAGCACAAAAATATTTTAATAAACCTTTTAAAAAGATCCATTTTAATCTGTACAGCTCATGGAAAAGTGATTTTCCATACAGCATTACCATTCCAGCATTTGACACATTTAGAAGCAACAAAACTGTCAAATTTCATCTTTTTGACTTTCACGACTTCTTCGACTGCTTGATCGGAATGGACTCGTTGGTTGGCATTTGGAAATTGTGTGGCCAGGATATACTTTTCCAACTTTTTGCGACAACAAAATTAGAAGACAAGAGTATAGCAGCAGATGAAATCTTCAATATGATGAATGATAAGAACACGTTACTCTACTTGAAATTCCTGAACTTCATTCTACCCATATTTAATCATGTGAACTCTTTGTTCCAATCTGAAAAACTCCTTGTGATTTACGTGGTACTAAAACAAGCAATATCAAACCAAGTGTCATTAGAAACCATATCCACGAGCATATCACAAAGTTTGATGTGAAAAAAACTCACTACTCAAACAAAGAAAAGTTCTACCTAGACGCCCGCTAGAAAGTAAAAAAAAATCATAATATACAATTTTAATAATAAAAATACCATTCAATTTCATTCATGTGGTTGACAGTTAGGATGAGAATATTTCAGACTTATAAACTGTGCAGCCATTAGTATAGACTTTTTCAATTATATGTGGAAAAAGGAACTAATGACAGTAGATGATTATTAAATGGTCAATTCTGTTTTGCAAGAAAACGTCATAACTCTGGCCTCGTTTATCCGAGGCTCAATATATTATACTCAAAAGATTCGCCTCGACAACCGGCATCTTTTGGTAGCACTTCCACCCCCCTATCTCAATTCTACCCCCCCCCCCCCCCTAAGGGTGGTTTATGTACATTAGCAAAGAACTCGTTATAAGTCGGGCCTCGTTTATGCGAGACTCAACATATGATACTCAAAAGATGTGTTTCGATGAGTTCTATCTTTTGCCCTCATGTCCAGCCTCCTATCTGCCGGTTGATCCAGGGTTCGATTCCCATTCACATCGCAGTATGTCGTAATCAATATCATACGTGTAATGTTCATTCTTCGAATTGAAACAACAAAGTTAAAGTTAGAGTAAATTGAATGATCTTGATGGGAATCGAACCGAGGACAGAACCTTCAGAGTCCAGACTTGAGTGCAGCGTAACCAGTGACGCTCATTAATTTGCTGGTCACAGACTGCGATGCTCGGATTCCAGTATGCGAATGAGGTGAGAGACGCTGCTGGTGCATTCTAGAGTTCATTCACACTGTGCAACCAGACTATTGTTGGAGCTTGGATTTAATTTTGCTAACAACGACGCTCATTATTATTGTACTCAGGCAATTCATACTGGGTGGATGATTTATACTGGGTGTATGTAGACGTAGGATATTATTTTTATTTAGTTAATTATATTAGCTTCCCTCAATTCTTCTTCTATAGAAAGAATTTCATTGTTATGAGCAAGTAAATTTCCAGCGGCTTGTGATCTTTTCAAAAGTAAAAGCCTCTGAATCAATTCATTAGGATTGTCGAAATACAGGGTGGGGCAAAAGTCTGGAAACCCCTGAATAACTTTCGAATGGCTTCTTCGGTAAAATTAAAACTTTGTATGGTAAACCGGGGTAGTATGACCTTCTTTTAAAGTGGAATCGATTTTTGTTACCGGCCCCCATGTCGGGGCCAGGGGGGCCAACTTCATTTTTTTAAATACGAACCCCACCTTGTGATACATTTTTGGAAAGTTCTTTAAATAAGAAATACATTGGTGCAAATTTTATTTTTTTAATATTAACTGTTTGCAAATGGCGTCTAACTTTGTGTATGCAGTAAAGTCTGGAAACCCCTGAATATCTTTTGAAAGGGCTTTCTCAGGTACAACTGCTGTAACTGATGCAAAAGTTCAACTAACGAAAGTAGTATGGAAGGTGCCGCATGTTCAAGTCAGTGATCCCATTCGTTTAGAGCTACTCTCACAATATAAAAGAAATGTTCCGATTGATATGAGTTTTAGAAAATGGAATTTAAATTACTATCCAAATTTACCGGCAAGTAAAGAGATTAACTGGACTTTGAATACAACTACGGCCCAAGAAAAAGCTAGATTTATAGTTTTAGGCTTCCAAACAGATCGGGGCAACAGCTTGACAAAGGATCCATCAGAGTTTGACAGTGTGAAACTTAAGAATTTAAAAGTCTATCTCAACTCACTGTGTTTCCCCTATGAGTCTCTGAATATTGACTTTGAACAAAAAAAGTACATTCCTCTCTATTTAATGTATTGTGCTTCCCAAGAGAGTTACTATGGAAAAGTTAGTGAACCCTATCTGAGCTATAAAGATTTTCTAACAAAGGCTCCTATTGTAGTACTTGACTGTTCAAAACAGTCTGAGTTGTGGAAACATAGCTCTACAGTAGACATTCGGATTGAATATGAACTAGCTGAGAATGCTCCAAGTAAAACAACTTTATATGCATTAATAATTCATGATTCAATTATAAGACTCTACCCACTAACCAATACAATCCAGAAAATAATGTAGAATACCTTCCGACGCGACACGTGAATGCAAATCAGACAATGAGAAATGCTAATGTGGAGAACAACTTGTTTATTGCCTCATTAAAATACATTCGATTTCCTGACTGCTTTGGAATCATTATAATATGCTACCATCGAACCAAACAGGCGAGTGAATGAACTCGAACGTCTAGGTTCACCGGCATATTAATGAGCATCAGCGTCTCTCTCCTCATTAGCATACTGGAATCCGAGCTTCATATGAGGAAAAAAAAAAAAAAAAACTATTACAACAGATGGCTGCACTCCAAGCTTTTTAGTTTAAATAGTTGGACTTGTACATGATCGTATTCATTCCAACACAAGAGACGCAGTGAATACCAGTGAACATTATCACTTTTCTTTAAGTTGGTGAAGTGTCAAACTCTAATTTTTAACCTAACCTTATTTATATTTTTTAACCTAACCTTATTTATATTTTTTATATTGTGAATAATTATTTAGTGAACATTTTACCTAACATTATTATATTATTTTTTAAGTTATAATTATTTCTTTTAACATTGTTTTTATAAATATATATATACAATTTATTTTCTACAACATTATAATCATTTACCCTGCTGTTTTTTAAAAAATATTGAGTGCCACTGTAACACTTAAAATTTTAAAAAAACCATAGACTAATAGAATTATTAGTACGAAAAAATTTTAACATTGCTTCGAAAGACATTGTGAAACCTGAGTCAAATATATTAGTGTTTAAAACTGCTTATAAAATTGGACAAGGTAAAATTCTTGAGAAATTGGAACTGACTGCTGGAGATTTTGAAATTGTCAAAGTGACGTGGACTCAATTGGATGAATGTGAAGACCAAGAACTGACTAGACTTATCAACAATAGGAAGTGATTGCTGTATCGTGTCCACCATTCAATATCTTCAGCACGCGATCAAATATTCTTTATTTAATGGTATGTTATAGATTTTTTTTTTTAAAATGTATTTACAATCTTTTTATTCATTATTATTAAACAGTATAAGTCATCAACTCTTTCAACAACATGAAGACCTTTTTTATTTAATCTTTGAGGATGTGCATGAAAAACATGCAGATCGATATTTTTACTCTGTAATAGATACATTTATGACCGAAAAAGGTTATAAAAATGAGATTAAAGAAACAATTAAAGAATTTCAAGTACCTCTAAATATACATGAAGATATTTTTACATTTTTTTATAATGATATAGCAAATATTGAGTATTAAAAAAAGAAAATAACGCCGTAAAAGATATGTGCTCCAATTTGTTCTAGAATATAGTCCAAAATGTGTTCAAGGAGAGCCTTGTCAAATTATGAGAATATATTCTTTTGCAGAATCTCTTATACCTCATATTAGTGAGAATATAACAATGTTTAATTGTGTTACAACAAATGCATATAAATTTCCAAAAGATTGTGATGATATCTTGTGTGATATAATGGAGGAACTTGAAAGAGACGAAATTGAATTAGCCAACATGTATTCAAAAAAACATTGAAAGAGTTGAAAAATAATGTATAAATTAGAAGAATTAGCATTAAGACAAGCAATATTTACTTTTTCCAGAACTCATGTTGATAAAATCATTAGCTACTTTGAAAATTTACATACTTTTTTCTTTACCTATTGATTTTTTCTTTTTTTACATCAAACCAAATGTTGTAAAAATCGGCTTACCTCCGTACATAACTTATTGTTTTCTTCGTTGGTTCGAAGATCTAATAAATTTACTTAAAAATCGAAGTCATTCATATTTATATCGTATTTGTAGATGTAATAATTTTAAATATGTGGAAAGTGAGTACCAGGACTGTTATCATGAACAGTTGAGGATAACATTTCTCATGTCCGTAAAAGATATTTTTACAAATTTCCATTTATTTAACACTTTATGGAATGAAAAAATAACTACTCGGCATGATGAAATTTACTTGATTAGTCCTGATACCGTCCGCCCACAATTGTTTATTACACTACATTTTTTTCAATGCATTCTCTTGAAGATAATGCTTATAAAAGCCTTGTATTCTACTTTTTCAAAATTCATGTCGATTCAATAATCATATTTTTTGACAATTATTGTAACTCTCCTGATATTATTTCATTTATCTACGATTTTATCATACCACATGTTCAACAATTAAATTCACCCTCAATATATTATAACAAATTTCGTGAACATATTATTGACTTAGTATTTATGCTATATTTGTCTGCTCTAGAACATAATTCACCTCGCAAGTGTTATTGCAATAATTATAAGTATAATAGAAATGTCAATAGGAGGAAATGTATCGAAGAAAGAACTTTTCAATTATATTTGAGTGAAGTGAGAAAGTTCTAACAGACTTTGATTCTTTCAAAATACTTTTAGCTGAAATTTATTAACCTTTTTTTTTTATTCTAGACTTTCACTATGGAGGTGTCTAGACTAAATATTGCGTTCTGTACAATATGTGAGGATCATTATAGTTTTACAAGCGATGCTCAAAAAAGGGAACATGTTAACTCTGTACAGCATCAAAGAAACACTTTCAACAGTTATCCTGACAATGTTACATTAGTAAAGTCTGCCTATGGGAATAGAATGAGAGTATATTTTGTTAAAAATTACACCTATAAAAATTCAAATCAATTTCTTCAAGAGTTTGTAAAAGACAAAGTGATGGAGTTGAAAGATGAATTTTTGAGAAATTATCAGAGTTTCAAATTTTCAGCTAAATACTTTGTTTTTTTTCAAACAAATCACCAAAGAAGATGAGATTAAACTAGCCTCATTTAAAAACCAAAATTTTTATAGTGTGTCAAAGTGTAGACTTTGATAATGTATGGCAGGAGGCTGTAGAAAGTTTACTATCGGAAATGCTTGATTTTGAATTGAAAGGAAGCGGTTGGACCATGGAGTCAATCGGTGGAATTATGCTCTCCTTCTTGCAATACCAACCTATTCGCTGTGGAATCTTTATTGAGACCCCGGATTTTCTTGAGAATAAAAAAAAACTGTATTTAATGTCAAAATCAATGACAACTATTGCTTTAAATATTCAATGTTGGTTAAGTTTATTTCCCATTGGTCAAAACGTAATTATAAGAAAAGCTATACAGATTTGGACAGTAAATACAATTGGTCGGGTTTGTCATGGCCAGTTAAAATTGACGAGCTGGACATATTCGAAGGTAACAATCCGGGGGTAGCAGTAAATGTTTACACTGTGAACACAAACAATATGATCCAACCGTTTCGCATTTCCAGAATTGATAACATGCAGAGTTCAAATGATTTACTTTTCTGCTTTTTTTTCTGCAAAATGTGTTTTACCGCATTTGGTAATGAAACAAGATTGCTGGAGCGTAGAAAATTGTGTGGTAAACAAACTCCTTGTATTGCTTCTATGCCAAAACAAGGTGAAAATATTTTAAAGTTTGAACATTTTCAGTACGAACAAAAAATTCCTTTCGTGATTTACACAGATTTTGAGTTATTTTGAAAAAAGTTAGCTCTTGTGAACCATCATACCTCAACTCATACACTTTAACCACTCAACAACATGTGCCTTTTTCTTTTTCCTACTATGTGATTGGACCAAATACCAACAAGTTGATTACATATACAGCTAAAGATGAAAATGAAGATGTTGTTGAGATATTTTTCAAGATGTTGATTGTTGATGTAAAGCAAATAGATGAATTTTACAAGTCACATGTTCCACTCAACCTTTCACCCGATGATTGGAGACGTTTTCACGAAACCAAAGAGTGTGAACATTGTAAAAGAACTTTTACGGACACTTTGAAAAAAGTGAGGGATCACTATCATTATGGTGATGGGAGCCTTCGAAAAGTTCTTTGTAATAAATGTAATTTAAAATTTAAGAATGAAAAATTTGTCCCTGTTGTAGTACACAATTTCTCAGGCTATGATAGTCATTTAATTATACAAGGTTTAAATTATGATGATAAAAAAATAGATATAATTCCAAATTCAACGGAAAAATACGTTTCCTTTTCAAAGAAGGTTACCGACAATCTCAGTGTTCGATTCATTGATTCATTTCGGTTTTTGTCGGGTAGCCTAGACAAATTAAGTAAAACATTGCCCAAGGAAAATTTTTATCATACAAGGAAACATATTCAATCGGACATTGATTTTGAATTATTGACTAGGAAAGGAATTTTTTGTTACGAGTATCTCGATAGCTATAGTAAATTGTTAGACACTAAGTTACCCCCTCTTGATGAATTTTATTCCTCTTTAACAAATAGTTCGGTTACTCAGGAAGATTATAATCACGCTCAGAAAGTGTGGACACATTTCAAGTGTCAAAACTTGAAAGAATATTCGGAAATTTATCTGAAAACCGATGTGTTATTATTGGCAGATATTTTTGAATCCTTTCGATCCCTTTCCCTTGACATAATACAGCTTAGATCCTGTGTGGTACTACTCCTTGCCAGGTTTAACCATGGATGCTATGCTTAAAAAAACACAAGTCGAAATAGAACTTTTAGTAGACTATGACATGTACCTGTTTTTCGAGCAAGCAATTCGGGGAGGTATTTGCCAATGTATTCAAAAGTACGCAGAGGCAAATAATAAATATATGGCAAGTGAGTTTATTTCATCTGAAAAATCTTCCTATCTCACCTACCTAGATGCTAATAATCTTTACGGTTACAGCATGATTCAGAATCTTCCTTTGAAAGATTTCAAGTGGTTGAACCAACAAGAAATCGATAACATCACTATTTTAGATCTTACTCCACAAGATGATGTAGGTTATTTTTTCGAGGTAGACGTGGAATATCCAAAAGAAATTCATGATTTACACTCAAATTTACCTTTCCTCTGTGAGAGTAAGAAATCTCCATCATCCAACGCTCATAAACTTCTTACAACTTTAGAAAATAAACAAAATTACATTGTTCATTATCTATCGTCGAAGCTGGCTTTGGAGCATGGACTTAAACTAATCAAAATACATAGAGGAATAAAATTCACTCAGAGGAATTATCTAGCTCCGTACATTAATCTTAATACTGAGCACAGGAAAAATGCAACCAATGACTTTGCAAAAGACTTCTTTAAATTAGCCAACAACGCTTTGTATGGAAACTCATTGAAGGTGTGCGTAAGAGGATTAATGTACAGCTAGAAACAAATTGGAAACTAGCTAGGAAACGTATTTCAAGTGCATTTTTCGATGATTTTAAAATACTGAAGGAAAATCTTGTTTTGTTTACATTGAAGAAGAAGCAAATTCAATTCAACAAAGCAATTTTTGCAGGAGTTTGCGTCCTCGACCTCAGTAAAACCTTGATGTATCAATTTCATTATGATATTGTACAGCCAAGGTTTGGTCCTGATAATGTAAGGTTGCTCTATATGGACACTGATTCATTTTTTTATCAAATTTTTACATCTGATTTATACGAGGACTTTTCGAACCTTTCAGAACATTTAGATACTAGTGCATACCCGGCGAATCACCGGTTGTTTTCTCTTCAAAATAAAAAGGTACTCGGACAGTTCAAAGATGAATTGGATGGTAAAATTTTGAAAAAAATTGTGGGCATTGCGAGTAAACTCTATTCGTATCAAGTTCATGAGGGTAAAATTGTTAAGAAAGCAAAGGGTGTTAAAAAACATATCACAGAACGTGAAATTATGTTTGAAGATTTTGAAAGATGTATGCATGAAAACATACAACTTTACAAATCTTTTCACAACATAGTTTCAAAAAATCATTGTCTCACAACTGTGAAGCAGAACAAACTTGTTCTGAATAATTTCGATGATAAACGTGTTCTTATGAGCGATAAAATTAATACCCTTCCCTTTGGTCACTACAAGTTAGAGAATGAGTCTTCAGAAATGGATTTGGAATAAAAAAGAGTTGGATTATAAAACTGTATAAATATATGCATAAATGGTTATTCCTTGATTGTCACTCAAACCATTAACATCAATATTTTTTACCATATTTTTTCGTTTTATCCTCAATAAATATGGAGAATACGTTTATTGCTGACATTCAGTTTTTTCGTGGTAATGAAAAAGAAGTTATTGTGAAGAGTTTTTCATTTTGTAAACTTTTTGACAACGACTTTGTGCAACATTTTGTGTTCAAACCACCCTTTGAATTTCAAAAGTTAAATTTACTCCGTCGACGAGAAGCTGCTAATGTTACATTAAATTTTCACCACATGGAGTGGGATAATGGTTATATAGAGTATGATCAAGTAGTGAATATCATTCAATCATCTCTTTCTAACTGAAGTCATTGTAAAAGGACTTGAAAAGGAGAGATATTTGAATTCTATTTTGTCTAGAAAAACCTGTTACAACATTGAAAATTTAGACTGTCCGAACTTGAAATCTTTGAAAGTTAATTTATCTTTTGCAAAGCCCCTCTCCTCCAGTATCAAGTATAAATGTAATCGTCATGAAACATTGGTTTTGTGAGTTATTGAAAAATACATTAACCTTGACTAATGAATCGATTAAAAAATTTCACGATTATGGCTTTTTCTTTTTACAACCAAGAGATTTGTACTTTCTACCTGTAAGTTTTTTTAATTTACGCTCTAAGTAGTGATAGTTTAGAAAACAATTCTTACCGACTAGCACCTCATATTGTACATAATCCTTATTTTAAGAAGTATATCTGTAATGATGATGGCTATGATACTGTAAATTAATTTTTGTTTAATGTATAACCCTTATTTTATTTTGTATCCTACTTTGTTTAATGTGTAACCCTTATTTTATTTTGTATAGATATAAATAATAACAACATTTTTTACTCTGTATTTTCTTATTTATTTTAATAAACAACTTAATAATATAAATACATACAGTTGATGTTTATTCATTTTCTATTTCTGAAGTAGGTAAGAGGTAGGAATCCATTGATTTTCCTCAGGTCCGAAACCTAAATATTTTACTAAAACCTTATCACCTTTACGTTGTAGAATTTTTTCTATGAGATAAACATCTGGGTGTGAGGTCTTGAGTAGCTCCTGTTCATAGAAACAACCGCGTATTGGTTTTCCATGTAAATCTTCTAGCTGATATACCCTGGGAAAAGTATTACCAACCGTAACCACTCGAAATGCTTCATAACTCCAGTTGGCTTCATATCCTTTTTGAAACAAATGTTTCACTTTGGAAATTCGTACTAGATCACCTATTTTGAATTTACTAGTTCTAGAACTATCTAGAACTTGCTTGTGTTTATTCAATCGTAGCGCTACGAGACTTTGATTTTTAAGGTTTACATCTTGGGGGGCCATACCAATAGAGCGATGTTTGGTGGCATTGTAGGTAGACACAAGAGTTGGCAAAATGTTCAACCATCTGTATGAGCCAAGCAAGTTAAATTCTATCCACATTTTAGTCTTCAAAGTTCGATTAAACCGCTCTACTATAGCTTTCATGAGGGAAAATGTACTATAGTGGTTAATGTTATATTTTTGCATTAGTTTGCGGAATGGTTAACCAAAAAATTCTTTGCCAGCATCCGTTTGCAAGTGGGTTGGTATCATATTGGGTTTCAACTTTTCTAGAACATATTTTTCCATCTGCTTGGCAACTTCAGCACTTGTTTTGTTTTTCAACGGTGCACAATAAGCGTACTTGGAGAAGCAGTTGATGCAGGTAAGTATGTATTTATAACCATTATTTTTATTAGCATATGGAATCATTTCCACAAGATCAGCTTGGAAAAGATCATGAACATTGCGAAGTAGGGTTCTGCGGTGGGGAAAGAATTTTCTAGCAGGACGATGTAGCTCCAAAACCAAATCACGTTTTGACATTATTCTATTGGAACGGGAAGTCGGGTTGCTTTTTCTTCAACTTCTCCTATTTTCTTCGGTGTTTTTGATTTTACAAGAGGCTCCAATTTTTCATACAAGAGAGGTTCAAATATCAGATTTCTAATTTTTAAACTAATGTCAGTTTTGAGTTCGTCAAGTATATTCAACTTGATATAGTTTTCAATTGTTTCATTGGAGATATTAATTTGTTCTTTTATAGAGATTATTTCCACAACCAATTTCTCCAATATTTCTTTGCTAAGTTGAGTTACATCTTTTTCTAGAACGTCATCCGTAATTTCACCTTCATTCCAACTTGATAGAAATGCTGCCAGTATCTTGTCCGTATTTATTCTGACGAGTAAATTGGAACGCAATTGTTGTAAAAATTTCTTTTTGTTAGACTCTTCAAGAAGAAAATTATTTAAATTTTGAGTAAACATTTTTGTAAGTTCACTTCGAATTTTTAGTTTTTCTTCCTCAACTTTTCTTTTTAAATCAGTTTCATGAGTTGACAGCAATGAAGTTAACATATTTGTTACTTCAGTTTTCAATTTTTTCTCCTTTTCACTCACAATCTCCTTGAAATCGGACTCGTGATTTTTTTTGTAACTGCGAAAAGTTGTTGCGTAGAGAGCTTTATTGTCCAAAGCATTGAGATCTCTTCTCAAAGAAGCGGTCACAAGCAGATTTTGTTTAAAGTGTTGATCTACAGTTTTTTTTATTTCTATAAGAGGTGAGAACTTGTTATCCAACTCATGTATCCTGCTGGAAAGATCTTCTTTCACTTTGTTCACGTCCTCATTCATCTTTTGTTCTTTTTCTCCGGCCTCAACAGTGTAATCATCGAACGCTTTTTTTTAGTACAAATTTAGAATTATAAATCTCATTGTCCTGTTTTCTGTTTTGTTTCAATTCGTCCACAGACAACTTTATATCGCTCACACTTTTATCATTGTTTGCTTTGTATTCTGCAAAAGATTTTTGTTCCAAAAAAGTGTTATTAGCCACACGTGTGGGTACAAAATTATTCTTACTGATGTGGCTGGATAAATTATCAAACACTTTCTATTCAAGTGCTGGGTTAACAAGAGCACACCAGAATGTATTCCTTACAAACAACTAACAACTGTAATCAATAAATTCAACTTGTTGGACATCCAATATTTAACCCGCAATAATGATGATTTTTTTACAATCAATCTGATCTAGTTCTTTCTTCTTATTCTTTCCAGAAGAACTCATTGATGATACTGAACCATGTGAAATCAGGGATTCAGCGGGATCAATATCAAATTTTGAAGGTGAGATTTTGTTTATGAAATAACTAAATAGACCATGGTAACTACTTTCTCCAAATTAAAATATATGTAGTTGATCAAACTACATTTACTTATATTTGTTTTTTTTTTTAAATATGATGTAGTTGATCAAATTTATCAGATATAAAAAATACACTATGTAACTGCAGTAAATTTGTCTAAAACCATTTGAATTGTGTGTAATTATTTTTTTTCTCTTTGTTTCAGACTCTCAAGACACTCCACAACAGGTGCAAATGAATTATTGGGCTTCCACATCCGGACAACATCCTGGGGACACATCTTGCCGTCTCATAGGATTGATCTTTGCAGATAAAAGATCCACAACAAGGGGAGTTTGGCAGAAGGTGGCATAGAAACTGGCAGATCAGGGACTTCCTGTTCCTAGCTCCTCTCTGAAAAGGAGACAAGTTTCATAACAAGTGGAAGAACCTCATGAGAATTTACCGGGACCATGCAAAGTATTTGAAGTCTACGGGGAAAGGGTCTTGCCCTGAACCCAAATACTTCAAAGAAATGCATGAGGTCGTGGGAGATTTTCATGATGTGAATTCTCCATTTGAGCTAGACAGCTTCTCTCCAGTATCTATCTCTTCTTCCCTTGAACCTGTTTCCTCTAATACTCCAAGGCCACTTCCTAATCTTGAATCTCCAGTCTCTCTTCTAATCCCATGATTTCTCCTCTCTCTTCAAGATCCACTACAAGAACATAGAGACTGCCCTACTCCCTTTGACAATCATCCATACTACTCTCATCTTCCCATCCAACTACTACCAATCCACCCTCATCATCTTTCCTCTCATCTCACCCCCCGTCCACCCTCATCATCTCTCATCTCACCCCCCGTCCACCCTCATCATCTCTCATCTCACCCCCTCCTCCACCCTCATCATCTCTCCTCTCCACATCCAGGCCTCGTCCTTCTTTCATCCAGCCCTCTTGCTCGTGTTGTGCCTTCTGGCTGAACAAGTTCTACTTCACGCCACGAAAATCCAAGGAGGTCAACAAAGTCCAGGAAACTGGATCGAATTCTCACCAAGCTTGATGAGTTCCTTGTAAACTCAAGAGAGTACCAGAATAGACAAATCAGTATAATGGAAAAAATGTTGGGAGGAGAGGTAGAAAACCAGACGAAGGGAAGAAGAGACAAGTCAGAAGGAAGAAAAAAGAAACGAGAGAAATAGAGAGTTCAATTAAAGAATTATAGAAAAAATGATGGAGAATCAAGAGAAAATTTTAAGACGGTTAAAAAGGAGTAGAGATCGCTCCAGATCTCCTGTGTAAATTGTAAATATTTTTTTGTATACAGGGTGATTCAAAAATGTATACGAATACTTCTACCACATATTTTAGAGGTCATATTAGGGGGGTCAACTCTGTAGTAAAAGTTGCGAAAATGCTTCCTAACGGAGTTAAGTGCCCCGAAGGGTGTTTTTTTATATATATATATCTCCCTTGCCTTTATCAAATATTAGCTTATGTTGCTTTTGGGGTCGGCATTGTTCAACCTCATGGTTGAGGTTGGTAGGGTGGAGCACGTTTTTTTATGGCTGGATGCCCTTCCTAACGCCAACGATTCTACTTGATTTAACGTCCTGGATTAGGACGGGGGTTTTACCCTCCATTCGCTGGGAATCGTACCAGCTACCCACATTAACCTCACCCAGCCTGGGTAGGGCCGGAAATGGCAGTCTCACGTGTTTGGATGGAACAGAATTTTCTTCGAAAAGTCTGCCCCAGCCGGGAGTTGAACTCGGGAACTCTGGACTACGGGCAGTAGTCACAACCATTACGCCACGGAGGCTGCCCGAAAGGTGTTTTTTTAAAATCGATAAAATGATTTTGTGGCTTTACCTGTATTTGCTATTGGAACGAAGAAAATTTTTCACTCCCAATACTAAATGTCAGCTTTTTTTTGTTCTGAAAATGAAGACCATTCAAATTTGAGACACCAAATAAACAAATGAATAGCATAGATGAACCAATAATTCTCTTCAAGGTTGAAAAGTCACTACGACACTGCAATTGACGACTGGATTTCTTCACATCCTGGACAAACAGTCGCTACGTACCATGTTGCAGGATTGTTTAAAACTGCATTTGAACGAGCAGCTACTTTAGAAAAGGCCACAAAAGGTTTCATGGCAACTGGAATTTTTCCTCTGAACAAAAACATTTTCTCAGATGACGACTTTCTACCCTCTGAGGTAACGGAACAGGAAGAAGAAAATGAAGACATAGATTTGGAAGACGAAAACAACAGATTTATCAACTTCGATGGTCCTGAAGCTCATGATCCGGATGACCCCCCGGATGTGGGGGGTCATCCGGGTCAACGCCTAACAGAAAAAGACTGGAAAATGAAGAAGATGAAAAGTCAAAGAAAATTAGAACAAAGACTGGACCACCAAAAACTTTGTTCTCTAAAATTTTGGAAATTAAAGAGGAAAATGTTAAGAAGAAACAACAAATAACGAAGAAATATTGCACACATTGCAAGAATACCCGAACCAAAGATCAAGAACTGCATGAGTGTCTAGAATGAGGAAAACATTATCATGAAGGGTGTTTGCCAAGAAACTATGAACTATTCATATGTGACTCTGAAGAAGGTGGGCTCATTTGTCCCGAATGTGTTGGAAACAAAAACAAAACTTATTCTGATATTGACATTGATGAAGACGAAGTAGAAGTTAATGAAAATGCAAAAACGGTAAAAACGAAGATGACAAACAAACCTCGTAAAAAGAAAAAAACTATGATGAAGACAGGTGTCAAAGGAGAAAAGAAGAGGGCAGAGACACATCATGTAGTAGCAGAAAAGAAGAAAATGATGGCAAAAGATGTCGTAGCAGGAAAGGAGAATATGTCGAAGAAAGATGTCGTGGCAGAAAAGAAGATGATGAAAAGAGATGTTGTGGCAGAGGAGAATAAGATGAAGAAGAAAGATATCGTGGCAGAAAAGAAGATAATGAAAAAAGATGTTGTGATAGAAGATGATCAAACAAGATGTTGTGACAGAAGAGAAGCTGATGAAAGATGTGGTGGCAGAAAAGAAGATGATCAAAAAAGATGTTGTGACAGAAGAGAAAATGATGAAGAAAGATGTCGTGGCAGAAAAGAAGATGATGAAAAAAGATGTTGTGGTAGAAAAATATAATGAGGTCATGATTAAGGCTACAGATGATATCATGATGGAGGCTTCAAATGATAAGGTCATGATGGAGGCTACAGATGATGAGGTCTTGACGGAGGCTAAAGTTGATGAGGTCATGGTTGAGGCTAAAGATGATGAGGTCATGATAGAGGCTTCAGACCATGAGGTTATAATGAACGAATCTGACATGTTGTATGGCATAGAAGACATTTTAAATTGTCTTCAATCTTCAAATTAGTTTGTTAAATAACAAAAATGAATCTCAAAATAAATAATGTAATTTTTTACCTTGAAAGTTCATAATATTTATTTTGTTCATTTATTATTGTACACATGGGGCAAAGAGCCGCGCCGCGGCTTTTTACCCCATTTGATGGAGCAAAGAGCCGCAAATGACTTTTTCTTATTTTTCATCTCATAATGTTTACTTAACTACATTTTTGGGTCCCTAAAATATATATTTTCATAGAAAAGAAATTGTCTACACATATAAGTTGGTTTTACGTTCATAACAAATACGAAAAAAATTACAAAATTCCCAGAACCGAAAATGCGGCTCTTTGCCCCCACCTACCCTACTATAAGAAAGTGAACCCCCACTTCATCAACTGGGGAACCGCCACTGCCACTCACACAGGTTAGGACTCAGCCAGAGATTCTATACAATGAAAGTCTGATTCGCACTAGAGTCACTTTGTTCCTACATGGTATACCTACTTTAATATATAACTTAGATTTAATTTAATTTGTTAATTAGCATGTAAGTTTGTACACATACAATATGTATCCTTTAGTACATTAAAATTGAAATTGAAGATTGTTCGGAATCTTGAAGAGACGTTTTCCCATCCTTTCTCTTGGCATTCGTGTTTCTCACGCGAAATAGGTCAAAGCTGATTTTTATATTGTGGCCTGTGCCATTCTGCACAATATTGCAGTCAAGCAAAGGGGAGAACAGCCTCCAGAAGCAGTTGGAGAACTTTCTGAAGGAGAAATTCTCCAAGAAGTTCTTGACAATGAGCCTGTGATGAATCCAAGATATGAGAACAGGCAGAGAATAATCAACGGATGGTTTTCAATAGTAAAGTAGTGCTTTATGTAGACTGTAGGCTCGAGCAGGGAGCCCCATTACACTAACAGTAGAATAAAGTTCGGAATCTTGAAGAGACTTCGGTATCTTGAAGAGACGTTTTCCCATCCTTTCGCTTGGCATTCGTGTTTCTCACGCGAAATAGGTCAAAGCTGATTTTTATATCGTGGCCTGTGCCATTCTGCACAATATTGCAGCCAAGCAAAGGGGAGAAGAGCCTCCAGAAGCAGTTGGAGAATTTTCTGAAGGAGAAATTCTCCAAGAAGTTCTTGACAATGAGCCTGTGATGAATCCAAGGTATGAGAACAGGCAGAGAATAATCAATGGATGGTTTTCAATAGTAAAGCAGTGCTTTATGTAGACTGTCGGCTCGAACAGGGAGCCCCATTACACTAACAGTAGAATTAAGTAGACCAGTTAAGGAATAAGTTGAAGAGTGCGTGAGAGGCAACGCAGCCCATTTTTATCATGAGGAATGAGTGGACTCAGTGATATGCAAATTGAAGCACCAAAAAAAAAAGCGTACGTCATCGTGCGTTCAATAAGATGGCGAAACCCCACTTCATCAACTGAGGAACCGCCACTGCCACTCACACAGGTTAGGACTCAGCCAGAGAATCTGCACAATGAAAGCCTGATTCGCACTAGAGTCACTGTTGAAAGATTGTTCGGAATCTTGAAGAGACGTTTTCCCTTCCTTGCTCTTGGCATTCGTGTTTCTCACGCGAAATAGGTCAAAGCTGATTTGTATATCGTGGCCTGTGCCATTCTGCACAATATTGCAGTCAAGCAAAGGGGAGAAGAGCCTCCAGAAGCAGTTGGAGAACTTTCTGAAGGAGAAATCCTCCAAGAATGCCTTGACAATGAGCCTGTGATGAATCCAAGATATGAGAACAGGCAGTGAATAATCAATGGATGGTTTTCAATAGTAAAGTAGTGCTTTATGTAGACTGTCGGCTCCAGCAGGGAGCCCCATTACGCTAACAATAGCATAAATTAGACCAGTTAAGGAATAAGTTGAAGAGTGAGTGAGAGGCTACGCAGCCCATTTTTAGAGAGGTCCCATTTTTATCACATATATCTCAAGAATACTACTACAGTTTTGAAAAAGCTTTGTAATTGGTACAATTACAGCAAATAAAATTTGGGACTATTTTGATCCCATACAAAATTCCTAGCTATTTTTGGGATCTGTGCTCCACGAAAAACAATAATAAAAATATGTGTCATTTTTTAATTTCACTCTAGCGGGCCTTAACAAAGACTTTTTAAACTAACTTATTTTGTTTAACAATGGCATTTTACCTTTATATCAAAGGGGGACCATCACCGTCCACTACGCCACCTGCTGACCTTGAACCATCAACGTCCACTACGCCACCTGCTGACCTTGGACCATCAACGTCCACTACCCCACCTGCTGACCTTGAACCATCAACGTCCACTACGCCACCTGCTGACCTTGAACCATCAACGTCCACTACGCCACCTGCTGACCTTGGACCATCAACGTCCACTACCCCACCTGCTGACCTTGAACCATCAACGTCCACTACGCCACCTGCTGACCTTGGACCATCAACGTCCACTACCGCACCTGCTGACCTTGAACCATCAACGTCCACTACGCCACCTGCTGACCTTGGACCATCAACGTCCACTACCCCACCTGCTGACCTTGAACCATCAACGTCCACTACGCCACCTGCTGACCTTGGACCATCAACGTCCACTACCCCACCTGCTGACCTTGAACCATCAACGTCCACTACGCCACCTGCTGACCTTGGACCATCACCGTCCACTACCCCACCTGCTGACCTTGGACCATCAACGTCCACTACCCCACCTGCTGACCTTGAACCATCACCGTCCACTACCCCACCTGCTGACCTTGAACCATCAACGTCCACTACGCCACCTGCTGACCTTGAACCATCAACGTCCACTACCCCACCTGCTGACCTTGAACCATCAACGTCCACTACCCCACCTGCTGACCTTGAACCATCAACGTCTACTACCCCACCTGCTGACCTTGAACCATCAACGTCCACTACGCCACCTGCTGACCTTGAACCATCAACGTCCACTACGCCACCTGCTGACCTTGAACCATCAACGTCCACTACCCCACCTGCTGACCTTGAACCATCAACGTCCACTACGCCACCTGCTGACCTTGAACCATCAACGTCCACTACCCCACCTGCTGACCTTGAATCATCAACGTTCACTACCCCACCTGCTGACACCTATTACACCAGTTATCCACTAGCGAAAATGATGCTTGATAAGAAAACCCACGTAGTAGGAACACAGAGATCCAAGAAGAAAGATATGCCATAAGATGTAATGATTTCCAAACTGAAAAGGTCAGAAATAGTATCACGAGAAGAGCAGAACGGCATTGTGGTACTCAATCGGAAAGATAAACGATATGTGCGAATGCTATCAACAAAGCATGCACCTGTCCTCCTCAATCGAGAAAGTGCCGAGCAAAAACGAAAAAAGAACATTTTTTAAACATAAACGAGAACTGTTCTGCCTTAAATAATATCATCAGCTTGGCAAAAACCCCTGTTAAAACTGTTCCTGTAAAAATACCGAATTCAAAGACTAAACTAGGTAGACATATTGGACCACTACCTTTCTCAAAATATTCACCCCTGAAAAGAGAGTTTTTGAAATCTACTCCTATTAAAACAAAATCATTATTGCCTCATGGTACTCGCAACTTATGTCAAACTAAATCTTCAGAAAATGACATTGATGCTGATATTAAAAATAGCCACAAAAATTGAAAATTTAAGGAGGGTGAAAGAGAAGTCCGAATGATGAAGTGAAAACTTTACTTTGATGAATCTGGCAAACATAAAAAACCTGTCTTTGGTCATTATTTCTGTTCTAGATATTTGCAATACATGTGTTATCAATATTTTGAACACAAGAGTAAATAGAGATGGAACTATCATCAATTATGCCAAATGTGCTCATAAAAATTGGAAAAAAAAAAATTGCTTTAGAGTAATTTGCTCACAAAAGATAGACAAAGTAAAAATAGAACTCTTTAGCTCTGGTTTGAACTACTATCACAAACCAGACCAAAAATTGACTCGTCAAGTACGAAATATTGAGCGACGGCTCCAAATGTGTATCGCCGACAGTTGATCTCTAAAACTGACTCACATATAATCCAAGCAGACAATTTAGGCAAAATAAAGTCGCTAAATACAATTGCAAAAATTAGCTCTGAATACAAATCTAAAGATGATTTCGACAGAGATGATTATTTGGATATCCGAAACATGAAAATAGAGACAATAGTTTATCAGCAGACAGGCAAACAAGATAAATATAGACCCAAGTTTGGATATATTCAGAATCTCACTGGAGTTCCGTTCTGTGTCCATCTGTATGATAAGGACCAAGTCGACATACATAGTTAAAATTTTGAACAATTTTCTCAAACATCCCGTTACTGTTCATATAGATGCTATGGGTACTGTTGTAAGAAAAACCAGTAAGAGTTCAAAGCGTATTTTATATTATGCATTAGTAGTTTCGATTCCAGATTCTATAAAGCATGTCAAAGATTGGGCTTCTGAGGATAATTAAGATGGTGGTACTGTTATCCCAATATGTGAAATGATAACTGCCGATCATACACAGTATCTGTTCTTTGTGCGAGGATTGTGTGATCTAGAATGGCCTCCATTTCTAAATATTGTCTCTGATATGTCATACGTCGTTGCTATGGCATGGAATGATCACAATTCCATTTTTGACTACTTGATTATGTGTCACAAAGTTCTGAGTGGAACCGAGGAGCTTCATCAAAGTACAGTTATAATAAGCTTATGTTGCTCACATTACACACATGTAGGTACTTGCTCATTTTTCTGAGAAAAAATGATTTGCGAAATAATTTAATTTCTAGTATTGCTCTTCTTTTCAATTATTCTCAGTATGAGTAGCTCAAAATTTGGTTTCGTCACTTTTTATTATTTTAAATTCAAAAACATTGAATCAAGAATTTTGCAATTCCTATGCTTTCTTTGCAGATCATAATCTTGATAAACCTCAGGATTATACCCAAAAAGATTTTGACCGTATTAAGGAAATGTCTAGAAATTACAATTCTGTTTATGAGGAACATAAAAAGTCTGCTATGTATTGGGAATTCTCTAATCTTGCTTGCTGAAGATCCTAATGAATATTTCATGCCTTAATTTTTAGATTAATTTATTATGAAACATATTGCTCTGGTCCCATTATTTACTCCTCTGATGCTTGCTTAAAGAGGAGTTATAAAGGGAAGTAATTCCCGAATTAAGTCTTATTTTGGAATTATCAAGAATTATGTTCATGTCAGTTCACAGCCAGATAAATATAGTCGTTTTTTTTTTGAAGAAAACTAGAGAGCGAATTATGACAGAATGCAAAGCCATTAAAATGAAAATACCATCTGTACAATGTAAAGTGGTTAAACTACCTCAACACATAAATTGAAAAAGCGCTTATGAGATCCAAACTCCTGATGGTAGTGCTTATATAAGAAACTAGCGGGTCACACCCGCCGCTTCGCCAGCCCATCAGACACACACAAACCACACACAACAAGTAAAAAGTAAATGGTTCACCCATACATTTTTGTCCTCACCCTTCGTAGCTAAAGAACGGCTAATCAGAATTTTGCGATCGATATGTCAAATAAGCTCAGACTCATGCCTTAATTTTTATTGCTATGAGATGATAAGTCGTTAGTGGCCTCATCAACATCTCATCCGGTGGCCTAATCCACACCTCATCGAGAAGATATTTCAGCCATTCTGAATAGTGAAACCCCTGGAACAGCAAAGCTATAAAAAAAAAGAAAAATTCATGCACTCTAATTGAGGGGGTTAGACGCCAAGGGGTACAAGTGACATTTTTTGAGAAACAGAGTTATGTATACCACTGGAAAGATGAGACTGAATTTTATTATGTAGCAAGAGGAAATAGAATTTTATCTATCCTGTGGTGTAATGTAGCGGTTTTTAAAAACACTACTGAACATTTCGCTTGTTTACTTGAGAAGATAAGGGGTACAAGTCACTTGTACCCCTTGACCACCAAGTTTTCTAAATATTTTTTCCAATTTCACCTGTTATATTATTTTGTTTGGATTAAAGTGTAGTTGAATTTTTGGAAATTAAATTGTCTAAAACAAATTAATCAAGTGACAAGTCCGTATTTTCATTGTTCATTGTCATTATAATATAATAAGTACCTATAGATATTGTATTTTTGCCTCTAATATCAGTCATGTCACAATAGAAAGACAAACGAACTTAAGTGCCTACCCACTCTCTTTTCATAATGACTGATAGTGATTCTTCTTCAAGCTTTGACTTTGGTGGTAAGTTTTTGTTGATTACTTTTATCTCATAAAACTACTAGACCTACTTGATAAATATGAAGGTAAGTAGTGATAACTTTTTTCTTTTGGATGATCTAAGTAGGTACCTAGGTACCTGAGTTTTCAGTGTTTTTCTGTGTTTCTAAACAATAGCACTCTTAAAATAATTTCATGGTTTTAGGTGTGTTGAACTTTTCCTAGTGATTTAATAGATTGTTATTGTTAGGTTCCTACATCAATTTTTAGCAGGTATGGATAATATACACTAACTTCAGTGGTCAATTCATTACATTGAAAATCAAATAATTAAAAAAATAAAAAAAATAATAATAAGCGCTTAACTGACCTTTGTTCTCCTTTCCCTTTCAGATGATTGTGATCAAGATCCATCCTATGAACCTACAAAATCCTCCAGAAAGTTCAACTTGATTCCACGTAAGCTCAACTTTAAGAACACAATCTTACACCCAGCTCAGAGCAGTGGTAAGTACCTATTGACTTTTTTGCTACCTACCTATTTTTTGCTACCTACTAAAACTGATGACATAATGGGACTACCTGTCTTGCGGGGACAGTCTAAATAAAGCACTACTTATACTTATACCTATCTTCCTCAGTGTTTTCCCTCAATTATTATTGCTGTAGGATGTATCTACTATACTTACATTGTAAAAGAGAGCTTCCTTTTTATTTTTTAATGGTATAATCCTTACAATCAAATTTAAATATTGAATTAACTATTAGAAAGTTTAGGCGGATACCACAGCCTTGGTCTTGACTTTTACACCATGTTAAAGTCCAGGCCAAGACTAAGATTCACTCGTATTCATCTAGAAAATACCATACTGTCTGCCAGAACATGGCGAGTGTGCACATGTTGACATTTATTCTTTTGAGTGTCATATTATACCCATTATGATAGAGGATATCTCATTTTTTAATTATATTGGTGATAATTATGTTATGTCCGAAAAATTTGATGATTTATGTTCTGATATCTTGTTGGATATATCAGAAAGATTAGTTGCGATCTAAGTTATTTGAAAACTATGCAAACATTAGAAGACTTGGCATTCAGACAAGCAGTATTTCCAACAGACATGTTGATGAAATTGTTTTTTTTCCAACAGACATGTTGATGAAATTGTAAAAAATTTCGAAAACCTTATACTGATCGTTTACTGCCTATTTCTTCTTTTTTACATTAAAACATCAATAGTTAAACTAGGTTACCACCGTTCAGTACTCATTGTTTTCTTCGTCCGTTTTTGAAGATTTACTATATTTAATTAGATTACGAGGGTATACAAATACTTAGGTCGTACTTGTAGATGTAATAATTATAAAGTATGTGAACGTGAGGCCTAAGAAACTGTTACCTGATAAAATCTAAAAATATTTTCTCTTACTTAAGATTTTATTCACAAAATTTTCAATTTACTTATTAAATATGGAAAGAGGGAAATACCAGTCACCGTGCAGACCGAAATCGTTTCTAATAATTATACTGAAAAGTCTGTGTGGAATTGTTCGAAAAGTCCTTATGTTTCAATCCATAATCGCATTTATTTTATAGAAAAGTGAAATAAATAATAAGTTGGGATACATTTTTTTTTTTTTTTTTCTTGTGAAGGTTCAACCCCAGGGATATCTTCAAAATTCAAGACATCAATCAGCATCTTTAAACCAAATTTTTTATATAGTGTTAAAGTGTTAAACTTTCTTAATGTGGGGCAGGAAGACTAGTAAGAGTTTACAATCGGAGATGCTTGACTTTGAATAGAGGAAGCGTTGGAAAATGAAGTCTATCGGAAGAGTTAACAATCTCATTTCTACGGAAAAATACGGAAAAATTAACGAGATATTTAAATGGACCCAGCGGAAAAATGCAACAACAAAAAGTACTGGCCCATACTAAACCGACCAAATATTTTATCAATTCCGTCACGGAAACAGACCCAGTCTTTATCGATATCGGTAATACTCTTGGCATAAAGAGTAATAAACGTAATAACTAAAGCTAGGCAAGAGGAAATGCAGAAAAATGATTTGCCTTATTGCCCTATTTATGATGTAGTGTTAATGCGAGAAAATCAAATTAAAGAACATGAAAACGTCTTCTATTCTTTACGCAGGTAGTCCCTTACAAGTGCTGTCACATGTGAGAAACGACATGATCTGTTCAAATCAGCTCAAAAAGAATCGGCAAATAAGGAAAATGGTGTAGTTCTGCATTTAGACGCTACTGGTAGTAGGATCCGACCGGTGAACAAAGTTGATAAGCGAATCTTGTATTACGCATTGACTTTTCAAGTAAAAGGATCAATAGCCCCTCTAGCTGAACTCATGGGTAGCGAGCACGATGCTACAACAATTAGCACTTTTCTTGACAAAGCCATATTTTTCCTAAAAGGGCAAAGGAAGTACCCACTTTCCAAGCATATAGTTACTGACATGAGTTTTTCATTGATAAACGGGATCAATTATTCCATGAACGCTATGAAGCTGACACATTATTTAAATGTCTGCTTCAAATTGGTAACTGGCCCTAAGAAAGACTCTTGGCGTGCTGATAAATCTTTGAATCTCTATTTTATTCATTTATGCGTTGGTCATTTTATTAAAAAAATCTTTCCAAGTTAATGAGGAAATCTTATCCCATCAATAAAGGCTCGATTGTAGGGAAAGTCAAAGACTTTAGAAAAAAAGTGATTGAAAATTTCTGTATTTTAATAAAAAAGAATGACTATTCTGATATTTAATTAGTTCTAAAATCTCTCTTAATTATTCTGTTAACACCTGCAGTGACACCTTCTGTTCAAAATGCTATGGCTTTGATTCATGAACAAGCGCAAAAAGTTAGTGATATCAAAAGCTTGGAGGTATCACTAACAATTGTCTGATATGGATCTTATTTTGATTCAGAAGAAGATGATTCTTATACACCCTGTATTGTAAATACTCCAAGTCCGCATTATGCACAATTATTGTTTTATTATGATTAAAAAAGCGTGAATGACAATGCTCTAAGTGATGATACTGATGACCTAGAACACATAACAAATGGTCAGACCAAAAATTGCTTTCACAACATAGACCTGGCAGATTTCATCTTGAAATATTATATTCACATATGGAAAAAGAAATATGCATATCTCTGAATGACCTTGCCAAATGAATCATACGGAAAAATTAACGAGATATTTAAATGGACCCAGCAGAAAAAATGCAAAAAAGTATTGGCCCATACTAAACCGACCAAATATTATATCAATTCCGTCACGGAAACAGACCCAGTCTTTATCAAAAACGGTGATACTCTTGGCATAAAGAGTAATAAACGTAATAACTAAAGCTAGGCAAGAGGAAATGCAGAAAAATGATTTGCCTTATTGCCCTATTTATGATGTAGTGTTAATGCGAGAAAATCAAATTAAAGAACATGAAAAGTCTTCTATTCTTTACGCAGGTAGTCCCTTACAAGTTGCTGTCACATGTGAGAAACGACATGATCTGTTCAAATCAGCTCAAAAAGAATCGGCAAATAAGGAAAATGGTGTAGTTCTGCATTTAGACGCTACTGGTAGTAGGATCCGACCGGTGAACAAAGTTGATAAGCGAATCTTGTATTACGCATTGACTTTTCAAGTAAAAGGATCAATAGCCCCTCTAGCTGAACTCATGGGTAGCGAGCACGATGCTACAACAATTAGCACTTTTCTTGACAAAGCCATTTTTTTCCTAAAAGGGCAAAGGAAGTACCCACTTTCCAAGCATATATTGTAGTTACTGACATGAGATTTTCATTGATAAACGGATCAATTATTCCATGAACGCTATGAAGCTGACACATTATTTAAATGTCTGCTTCAAATTGGTAACTGGCCCTAAGAAAGACTCTTGGCGTGCTGATAAATCTTTGAATCTCTATTTTATTCATTTATGCGTTGGTCATTTTATTAAAAAAAATCTTTCCAAGTTAATGAGGAAATCTTATCCCATCAGTAAAGGCTCGATTGTAGGGAAAGTCAAAGACTTTAGAAAAAAAGTGATTGAAAATTTCTGTATTCTAATAAAAAAAGAATGACTATTCTGATATTAAATTAGTTCTAAAATCTCTCTTAACCTTTTGCACTCCAGTGAAAAAATATTGGAACTGCCCATACGGGCCAGTGCATGTCCCACATGCAACCATAGAAACGCCGCTACACTCCAGTATAAAATTCACAAGAACAGTCCTTAAGATCCAGTGCATGTCCCACATGCAACTATTAATAACGCTCTTACGGTCCAGTGCATGTCCCACATGCAAGATTACCCTCCACTTTATTCGATTTCAATTTATATTTTCCTTTAATTATCAGCTTATCAGATTTATTCTATTCGATTCATGATATTCCGTAGAATATTTACGAACAAGTCAAAAGTGTCTAAAATGTAAGCCGGCTGTGTAAACAAACATTATTATCAGTGCAACCTGCGGAAGGTTGGTTCAGTGTAGTACCTGTTCTATCGTCTTTATTTCTGTGATAAAAATGTCTAAAAGAAAACTGTATAGTTTTATAGGTAAAGAAGAAGCAAAGAAAATTCGAAATTTACTTTGTGGTAAGTAATTTATTTTCTTTATATGTTTATTTAAGGGTCAAAGATACCTCTGCAAAGTATATCTCTGTCTCTTTCTAGCACACTTGTTGACATGAGTTAGACAAAGAAGGATGATGTGTCATACAGGGTGGCGTTGTTAGCATTGATTTCACGACCCTCTTCAACACATTGTCTTTTTGTACTTCCACTACCTACTTTTTTTTCACAGTGTTTTATACCTAATTATTTACACATTTTTAGCTCCCATATCGCTAATTGGGTATCTATTGTTCTTTTTACAAAGTCAAAAGTTTGGGTCGTCTACAAACACCCTGTATATGAGGTCTGTAATTTGAAAGAAAAAAATCTACTGGACCGTAGCGCTTCGTTTCTTCCCGAAACAACTCGACCTGATGAACAAACAAAACAATGCATGTGGGACATGCACTGGACCTTAAGGACTGTTCTAGTGAATTTTATACTGGAGTGTAGCGGCTTTTCTATGGTTGCATGTGGGACATGCACTGGACCGTAAAAGGTTAATTAAACACCTGCAGTGACACCTTCTGTTCAAAATGCTTTGGCTTTGATTCATGAACAAGCGCAAAAAGTTAGTGATATCAAGAGCTTGGAGGTATCACTAACAATTGTCTGATATGAATCTTATTTTGATTCAGAAGAAGATGATTCTTATACACCCTCTATTGTAAATACTCCAAGTCCGCATTATGCACAATTATTGTTTTATTATGATTAAAAAAGCGTGAATGTCAATGCTCTCAGTGATGATACTGATGACCTAGAACACATAACAAATGGTCAGACCAAAAATTGCTTTCACAACATAGGCCTGGCAGATTTCATCTTGAAATATTATATTCATATGGAACAAGAAATATGCATATCTCTGAATGACCTTGCCAAATGAATCATACGGAAAAATTAACGAGATATTTAAATGGACCCAGCAGAAAAAATGCAAAAAAAGTATTGGCCCATACTAAACCGACCAAATATTTTATCAATTCCGTCACGGAAACAGACCCAGTCATTATCAAAAACGGTGATACTCTTGGCATAAAGAGTAAATACGTAATAACTAAAGCTAGGCAAGAGGAAATGCAGAAAAATGATTTGCCTTATTGCCCTATTTATGATGTAGTGTTAATACGAGAAAATCAAATTAAAGAACATGAAAAGTCTTCTATTCTTTACGCAGGTAGTCCCTTACAAGTTGCTGTCACATGTGAGAAACGACATGATCTGTTCAAATCAGCTCAAAAAGAATCGGCAAATAAGGAAAATGGTGTAGTTCTCCATATAGACGCTACTGGTAGTAGGATCCGACCGGTGAACAAAGTTGATAAGCGAATCTTGTATTACGCATTGACTTTTCAAGTAAAAGGATCAATAGCCCCTCTAGCTGAACTCATGGGTAGCGAGCACGATGCTACAACAATTAGCACTTTTCTTGACAAAGCCATTTTTTTCCTAAAAGGGCAAAGGAAGTACCCACTTTCCAAGCATATAGTTACTGACATGAGTTTTTCATTGATAAACGGGATCAATTATTCCATGAACGCTATGAAGCTGACACATTATTTAAATGTCTGCTTCAAATTGGTAACTGGCCCTAAGAAAGACTCTTGGCGTGCTGATAAATATTTGAATCTCTATTTTATTCATTTATGCGTTGGTCATTTTATTAAAAAAATCTTTCCAAGTTAATGAGGAAATCTTATCCCATCAGTAAAGGCTCGATTGTAGGGAAAGTCAAAGACTTTAGAAAAAAAGTGATTGAAAATTTCTGTATTCTAATAAAAAAAGAATGACTATTCTGATATTAAATTAGTTCTAAAATCTCTCTTAACCTTTTGCACTCCAGTGAAAAAATATTGGAACTGCCCATACGGGCCAGTGCATGTCCCACATGCAACCATAGAAACGCCGCTACACTCCAGTATAAAATTCACAAGAACAGTCCTTAAGATCCAGTGCATGTCCCACATGCAACTATTAATAACGCTCTTACGGTCCAGTGCATGTCCCACATGCAAGATTACCCTCCACTTTATTCGATTTCAATTTATATTTTCCTTTAATTATCAGCTTATCAGATTTATTCTATTCGATTCATGATATTCCGTAGAATATTTACGAACAAGTCAAAAGTGTCTAAAATGTAAGCCGGCTGTGTAAACAAACATTATTATCAGTGCAACCTGCGGAAGGTTGGTTCAGTGTAGTACCTGTTCTATCGTCTTTATTTCTGTGATAAAAATGTCTAAAAGAAAACTGTATAGTTTTATAGGTAAAGAAGAAGCAAAGAAAATTCGAAATTTACTTTGTGGTAAGTAATTTATTTTCTTTATATGTTTATTTAAGGGTCAAAGATACCTCTGCAAAGTATATCTCTGTCTCTTTCTAGCACACTTGTTGACATGAGTTAGACAAAGAAGGATGATGTGTCATACAGGGTGGCGTTGTTAGCATTGATTTCACGACCCTCTTCAACACATTGTCTTTTTGTACTTCCACTACCTACTTTTTTTTTCACAGTGTTTTATACCTAATTATTTACACATTTTTAGCTCCCATATCGCTAATTGGGTATCTATTGTTCTTTTTACAAAGTCAAAAGTTTGGGTCGTCTACAAACACCCTGTATACGAGGTCTGTAATTTGAAAGAAAAAATCTACTGGACCGTAGCGCTTCGTTTCTTCCCGAAACAACTCGACCTGATGAACAAACAAAACAATGCATGTGGGACATGCACTGGACCTTAAGGACTGTTCTAGTGAATTTTATACTGGAGTGTAGCGGCTTTTCTATGGTTGCATGTGGGACATGCACTGGACCGTAAAAGGTTAATTAAACACCTGCAGTGACACCTTCTGTTCAAAATGCTTTGGCTTTGATTCATGAACAAGCGCAAAAAGTTAGTGATATCAAGAGCTTGGAGGTATCACTAACAATTGTCTGATATGAATCTTATTTTGATTCAGAAGAAGATGATTCTTATACACCCTCTATTGTAAATACTCCAAGTCCGCATTATGCACAATTATTGTTTTATTATGATTAAAAAAGCGTGAATCACAATGCTCTCAGTGATGATACTGATGACCTAGAACACATAACAAATGGTCAGACCAAAAATTGCTTTCACAACATAGTCCTGGCAGATTTCATCTTGCAATATTATATTCATATGGAACAAGAAATATGCATATCTCTGAATGACCTTGCCAAATGAATCATACGGAAAAATTAACGAGATATTTAAATGGACCCAGCAGAAAAAATGCAAAAAAGTATTGGCCCATACTAAACCGACCAAATATTATATCAATTCCGTCACGGAAACAGACCCAGTCTTTATCAAAAACGGTGATACTCTTGGCATAAAGAGTAATAAACGTAATAACTAAAGCTAGGCAAGAGGAAATGCAGAAAAATGATTTGCCTTATTGCCCTATTTATGATGTAGTGTTAATGCGAGAAAATCAAATTAAAGAACATGAAAAGTCTTCTATTCTTTACGCAGGTAGTCCCTTACAAGTTGCTGTCACATGTGTGAAACGACATGATCTGTTCAAATCAGCTCAAAAAGAATCGGCAAATAAGGAAAATGGTGTAGTTCTGCATTTAGACGCTACTGGTAGTAGGATCCGACCGGTGAACAAAGTTGATAAGCGAATCTTGTATTACGCATTGACTTTTCAAGTAAAAGGATCAATAGCCCCTCTAGCTGAACTCATGGGTAGCGAGCACGATGCTACAACAATTAGCACTTTTCTTGACAAAGCCATATTTTTCCTAAAAGGGCAAAGGAAGTACCCACTTTCCAAGCATATAGTTACTGACATGAGTTTTTCATTGATAAACGGGATCAATTATTCCATGAACGCTATGAAGCTGACACATTATTTAAATGTCTGCTTCAAATTGGTAACTGGCCCTAAGAAAGACTCTTGGCGTGCTGATAAATCTTTGAATCTCTATTTTATTCATTTATGCGTTGGTCATTTTATTAAAAAAATCTTTCCAAGTTAATGAGGAAATCTTATCCCATCAATAAAGGCTCGATTGTAGGGAAAGTCAAAGACTTTAGAAAAAAAGTGATTGAAAATTTCTGTATTTTAATAAAAAAGAATGACTATTCTGATATTTAATTAGTTCTAAAATCTCTCTTAATTATTCTGTTAACACCTGCAGTGACACCTTCTGTTCAAAATGCTATGGCTTTGATTCATGAACAAGCGCAAAAAGTTAGTGATATCAAGAGCTTGGAGGTATCACTAACAATTGTCTGATATGAATCTTATTTTGATTCAGAAGAAGATGATTCTTATACACCCTCTATTGTAAATACTCCAAGTCCGCATTATGCACTATTATTGTTTTATTATGATTAAAAAAGCGTGAATGACAATGCTCTCAGTGATGATACTGATGACCTAGAACACATAACAAATGGTCAGACCAAAAATTGCTTTCAGAACATAGTCCTGGCAGATTTCATCTTGCAATATTATATTCATATGGAACAAGAAATATGCATATCTCTGAATGACCTTGCCAAATGAATCACACGGAAAAATTAACGAGATATTTAAATGGACCCAGCAGAAAAAATGCAAAAAAAGTATTGGCCCATACTAAACCGACCAAATATTATATCAATTCCGTCACGGAAACAGACCCAGTCATTATCAAAAACGGTGATACTCTTGGCATAAAGAGTAATAAACGTAATAACTAAAGCTAGGCAAGAGGAAATGCAGAAAATTAATTCCATTCTTGCCCTATTTATGATGTAGTGTTAATGCGAGAAAATCAAATTAAAGAACATGAAAAGTCTTCTATACTTTACGCAGGTAGTCCCTTACAAGTTGCTGTCACATGTGAGAAACGACATGATCTGTTCAAATCAGCTCAAAAAGAATCGGCAAATAAGGAAAATGGTGTAGTTCTGCATTTAGACGCTACTGGTAGTAGGATCCGACCGGTGAACAAAGTTGATAAGCGAATCTTGTATTACGCATTGACTTTTCAAGTAAAAGGATCAATAGCCCCTCTAGCTGAACTCATGGGTAGCGAGCACGATGCTACAACAACTAGCACTTTTCTTGACAAAGCCATTTTTTTCCTAAAATGGCAAAGGAAGTACCCACTTTCCAAGCATATAGTTACTGACATGAGTTTTTCATTGATAAACGGGATCAATTATTCCATGAACGCTATGAAGCTGACACATTATTTAAATGTCTGCTTCAAATTGGTAACTGGCCCTAAGAAAGACTCTTGGCGTGCTGATAAATCTTTGAATTTCTATTTTATTCATTTATGCGTTGGTCATTTTATTAAAAAAAATCTTTCAAAGTTAATGAGGAAATCTTATCCCATCAGAAATCACTTTAGAAAAAAAGTGATTGAAATTTTCTGTATTAAAAAAAAATGACTATTATGACATTAAACTAGTCCTGAAATCTCTCTTCGTTATTCTGTTAACACTTGCAGTGACACCTTCTGTTCAAAATGCTATGGCTTTGATTCATGAACAAGCGCAAAAAGTTAAGTGAAGTCAAGCTTGAGGGTATCCCTGACATGGAAGATATTTTGGATTCAAAAGAAGGTGATTATTATACACCCTGTATTATAAATTATCAAGGTCCTGAGTATGCACTATAATTGTTTTATTCTGATGTAAAAACCGAGTATGACAATGCTCTCACTGATGACCTAGAACACATTACAAATGGTCAGAACAGAAATTGCTTTCACAACAATAGCCTGGCAGATTTCATCTTGAAACATTATATTCTTATAATACCGATATGGACTGAAATATGCACCCCAACAAGTCTAACATACAGCAATGCGGTGGCTGAAAATTGGCTCGGTTAAGTTTAGAAGCAAATTTTGTGCGGTGAATCGAAGTAGAGGCTGAATCGTTTCTTGCTTTCAGTAGATGAATAAGTTTCACCCTTAAATACACGATTTATAAAGGATATCCCTCACAGTCGGTCAGACAGAGGTAACATTCGATTTGGAAAATATGTCTTACAGAAAACTTGGACTCATAATTCGATTTGGAAAATATGTCAATGATATTGACGTACTAAGCTAAGGACATTGTTTATCTCTCTTGTGAGATCCACTGTTGAATATAGCTCCATAGTATGGCATCCTAGTACAAAAACAGAATCAAAGTTAATTGAAAGGCTTCAGTCCACGTTCATCAGATACCTGTTTAAAAAAGAAAATGGTTTTTATCCTAAATACCCTGAAGCCATTTCATATCAAACACTCTCAGAAATGCTCGACCTAAAATCTCTTGAAATTAGACGTAAAACAGATTTTTTTATGTTAATCTACAACCTCATTAATAATAATATTACGTGTCCAGTACTCAAAGCAGGAATTGAAATGAAAATACCAAATCCCATTCTGAGAAATAGAAATGTTGAACTCTTTGAAGTACCACACCCTAAACTTATCAAACTTCACGAGTCCCCCCTCAACAGAGCTTTATCTGCCTTCAATCAATTTCACCTGGATTGCAACATATTCTCACTATCAAAACAGTCCTTTAAAGAAAAAATCCAATGTATTCTGTCCGAGGATAGCAACTAAAAATTTACACCAGCATCTATCAAACGAACATTAGTATTGTTGTTTACATAAATATTCTTGAATGATAGTAAGCAATGTTATGTTCTAGATAATAATAATAAAAATAATAAATAATAAAAAAAAAAAACATAAGGAAAAGTAAAAATAAGGCGAGTGAAAATTCTGCTCTGCCCAAGAAATATTTTAGACATTATTGTCTAAAATTAGGTCGCTTGTTGAATGGAAGTGGAACTAGAAACATGCATATTGCTGGATGTCCTTGTGAACTGGAGCACAGGGAAAAAC
The DNA here is from genome assembly GCA_024516035.1 of Bactericera cockerelli. Taxonomy (NCBI): domain Eukaryota; kingdom Metazoa; phylum Arthropoda; class Insecta; order Hemiptera; family Triozidae; genus Bactericera; species Bactericera cockerelli. The sequence continues at coordinate 10,423,322 of CM044955.1, read as the reverse complement.
TAACGAGGTATTTAAATGGTTATAGTCGAGGCAATGCGAATAAAGTATTAACACAGACTAAACCAATCAAATACCTCATGAAAATAATCAGTTAATCACAGAGAGAGACCCAGCCTTTTTCAATTCCACCCAACCCTTTCACAGTGATTGTTATAGGCAATAACCCCGTTCTTTAGTTGGGACATATGTGTGTATACATTTATCTATTTTTTCCTTTTTTTTAATTATTGTTTCTATTTTTTCATTTCTTTATGATCATTCAGGCGACAAAATTTTAGGTGTTTATTTTTAAAATATTTCTTTAGACGAAAACCGTTGTAATGTCGTACGATTACAATCCATTCGATCGATATTACAACGACGCACAGTGGGGCAAATCGCAGATTTAGCTGGTCACTCGCTGAAGAAACAATAAATCAAAACACACGTGTATACCTTGGACTTGGATAAATTGTGTCTCTACTCAAATGGGGGATTGATGAATCTTCTGGGCACTTGCTTTGTACCACTTCGTCTAACATGCAAGAAAAGAATAGATTGGCAAAATGCTTCTCCAGCCTCTACTGTCGCCCGCTGAAGATAGAGTTTATTAAAGAATCAACCGCAGTTTCTATTGCCGAGAAAAAAAAGAGTGGATGAAGAAATTAAAAAATTACAAGATCCTGTTTCAACAGTCCTCGCAGAAAAAAGGGAAAGTCGACCATAAATTAATTTTTGCTATGGTAGATGGTAAAATCTGCAATGCCATCACGGAAACCACTTCCACTCAAAGATGTTTCCTTTGTGGTGCAACTTTAATAACGTTGAGGAGATGATCACCAGACCTGTCAAAACTGAAAATCTAGAATTCTGAATGTCGGTATTTCATGGATGGATACGTATGTTTGAGTGTCTGTTATTTCTGGCCTGTTGGCCAGTAAACAATTCTGAGTTGTAAAATCTGAAGAGTTGTAAAAGTTGTATCAGTCTAATAAATAATTCCAGTTCTAATGTTTGTGCTCCCAAGTTCTCTCGTATTTATTTAATTTCTAATATGGCCTATAAGCTTCAATTAAAAAAATGGCAAGCTCTTGGAGAGGACAAGGAGAGGAAATGGCTTGATTGTGGATACACCGAAACCAGGCTTTGGAAACACGACGGTAACACCGCACCGCCCGAAGATTTTTAAAAAATGCTGAATTGTCCGCTGAGATGACCAAAGTGGACTTGACACTGATTAAAAAAATGCTTACCATGATTGCTGTGATCAGTGGATATGAGGTAAATGTAACAAAATTACGGCAATTTGCACAAGAAACTGCCCGCTACTGTGAATCCTTGTATCCGTGGTACAACATGCCTCCAACAATACACAAATACTTCTTTCATGGACCTGAGAGCATTGCCTCTGCCCTGCTACCTATAGTATCGGTAATAGCTCGCAGTACTTGAAGCGAAGTTAGATTTCGTCAAGATGGATACTCCCATCTCTATGCGACATATCAATCACGTCTATGATTATGAAATAGACCAGGTCATATTGCATCTCGTCCAGGCGATTCCGCTGTTACCGCAACCAGTCCAGAGAGTTGTAGATGATGTTTGACACGTAAATGGTGTTTTCCCCAAGATAATAGTGATAACTTCATTCCCATTCCGAATAACATTCTTCTTTCCAACCTCCGTGGGACTGTTGTTCAGCTTTCTGTTGCTGCTGACCCAAATAAAAGAACATGAAAGAAAAGTATTCAATTCTCTACGCAGGTAGTCCGTAATAAGTTGTTGTAACATGTGACAAACAACATGATTTGTTCAAAGCTTTTTTTGAAGTTTTGGTCCTTCCTTATTTTAATGATCTTTAGCTGAAAAGCGTTATTATTATAAATTTTCAGTAAAGCATGCCAAATAAAAATCAAACTAAATTAAAGAAGAGTAGTAGCAACGGTAATAAGCCGCATGCTCCTTCTTCTACTAGCAGAAACAGTGGTGGAAATCGTCGTTATTCAAGTTTCAGAGGATTGAGATACTCACCTCCAACTAATCCTCCTGATACTACAGCTCAACCTTGGTGGCCCCTTACAATATCAGCCATACATAAACAAGGTGATTATACTTTTACTCATTTAATTAACGATTTCCAGAGCCAGTTGAATTCATCAAAATTTACATTCAATTCCACTGATTTCAATGCAGATACCGGAACTTCGTTCCGTATACAAATAAGATTAGAGAAGGTCGCCGTGTGGAACCTCACCGGCAAAATTATCTCCTTGTCCGTCTGGGAGATTCCAGAACCGACCACAATTGCCGCCACAACTGAGAAAACTCAGTTAGGCTCTTGGGTAGATTGCGGATCGGCTAGTTCATTTCCCTGTGTTGGCTATCGTTATCCCGAATCACATACTTATCGGGTATACAGACCTGATCCTTTACTCGCTAAACAGGTAATCTTGTCGACGACTTCATCAACGTCTGACTCGATTTTATATCACACTCATATTCTTTGGAAAACCGATGGTTTTCCCACTTTCCCGTCTGTTAAAGACGCTTATTTAAAGAATATTTCCAGAATAGCAGAGGCAACTGTGTCAATTCAAGACTCTTCACAGGCTAGTATAAAAAAAAAAAAACAGATGGCATGCTCACATTGATTGCGTGGCGGGAAAATTAAGTAGCCGTTTATTTTTGCTTCAAAGATTGCAAAATCAAGTCTCCTTCACCACCTTAAAAAATGCCTACTACGGTTTATACCACTCCATTCTGTCATACGGAATACTTTCGTGGGGTCATTCATCTTACAACCAAAAACTTTTTATCCTTTAAAAAAAGCAATCCGTATCCTAGGCAATAAATCATACAATGAACATGCAAAACCAACTTTCATCAGTCTAGATATCCTAACACTACCTTGCATGTTCATTTTACAGTGCCTTTTATATATATAAAAAAAAACATAAAGATGAATATACATCCTCTGAGCAAATCCATGCACACAACACAAGGCATAAATCCAATCTGAGGCCAAACAACCACCGTGTAAATGCAGCACGAAATGGTCCTAACTACTTTGCAATCTCAATGTTTAATAAAATCCCACTTCATATCACAGACATGCCATGTGAGACTTTTAAAACCATAATTACCTGTTTCCTAAAGAAAAAAGCTTTCTATTCCATTCAGGACTTCTTGTCCTGCGATTCAGATGAAATCTAGCTATGATCCTATTTTTAAAAAAATCTGCTTTTTTTGTACAATGTATTATTTGTATTTACTATGTATTTACTATTTGTGTGTATTTATTGTATTCTAACTCCCTTGTACTGTGTTGACAATTTATTAATTGATGCACATTAAATGAAAATTAAAAAAAAAAATCTGGTTGGTACACTTAGAGCGAACAGAAAGTTAAACCCCCTCCAAGTAACATCCGCAAAACTAGCAAGAGTAAGTAAAATTGCCAAACAGAATCTCAGTCGTGTTATGAAGTGGCGTGATAAACGGGATGTACTTATGCTGAGTACAAAGCATGATGATTCCATGAAAACATACGAAGTGAGAGGACAAGAAAAAATCAAACCTAAAATGGTGTGTGACTAAAACCAAGGGAAAGGATTCATTGACTTATCGGACCAGATGACTGCCTACTCCCCATACCTCCGACGAACTGCCAAATGGAACTTGAGCTTGTTCTTCCATTTGGTGAGTGGAACAACTTTAGTAAATGAATGTGGGTAATCCTAAAAGAGCTAACTGACAAATTTTCGAAAATGATTTTATTGTAGAAAATGAAGCTATCTACAAGCGCACATGCAATGCAAGAAGAGCTATGTCAGTATTCGAACTCAAAAAATTTAAAAAAATTCCCCAAGATAGCGCCAGGGGTAATTGAACATGGTAATGTAGATCTAAAAGAGCTATCTACAAGCACGCTAATCCTGTCAGATGCCCTCAACATTCAGAACTGTTCAATGTTTGTTTTGATTAGGTTCTGTTATTATTGTCGTTGCAACTAAACTGATAGTAGTGACAAAGTTAAGATAAATAAGAATAACACAATTAGCTTTTAGTGACAAAGTGTTCACACTGTGCTGAAAAGTTCAATCACAGGATGTCGCTCTCCAAAGAGCAGCTGGAAAAAGCTTTTCCTACCACAAGAAGTAGTCCGAGCAAGAACTTCAAAAAGCGGCAGTCGAGGTTGAGAGTATCTGGTCAAACATACATGACCAGTTCTGTGAGAGTAATCCCGGCAAAGGAACTGCCCCAACTAGCGGTAAGTTTCTTATGGTTATGATATATTATGTTTCCCCGTTGTAATAGTTAGGTGCTTGTTGCAACATCCAAATCACAGGGACAAATTTATTCGAACCTGAGCCTCCTGGGCACAAGTTCAGTGCACTAACCACTAGACTACAGAGGCTGAGTAAGTTTTTTAGGCTAAAATATGGACAGTACTGAAATCGGCTGAAATTTGACCTACCCATTTTCACATTTTCGCCGTTTTTACTTTCCTTATCCTATATAATAGGAAGGAAAGTATTGTATTCGCCCAAAATTTGACCTTCTCAGTTTTTCACATTTCTGGACGAATCATGGCCACTAGATACCAAAAAATAGGTTTCAGCCATTGGGGTGTGTGTCTGTCTGTGTGTCTGTAAACAAGTTTTTGGCATTTGATAGTGTTTATCAAGATAAGGAAAGTCGTGTGATGTTCACACCAGATTTTTTTAACGGTTCAAGATAGAAAAAATTTATAGGAAGACTTAATTTTTTTTTTTTTCATTTTTCACAGGTGACCTGCAAATGTCGTTTTGAGTGCAAGGATGTAGAACATAGTCAGAAGGTTAAGTTGTTCAAGGAATTCCACACTCTCAATAATAATGAACAAGGAAACTACCTGATGTCCAACATGACTATTTTGAACGTGAACAGACGTACAACTGATGAAGCTTCAAGTCGTCGACAGTGCAGTGTAACTTTTTTTGTCCCGAAGGAATCTGGAGAATTTGACAGAGTTTGTAAAAAAACATTCATGGATATCTTTGGAATTAAATCATCCAAAAAGATTGAGAACATTGTCAAGAAAAAGAAGAAAGGTGATGTTACCTATTCAGATGTAAGAGGTGGCCCAACAACTTATAAATTTACCAAACATGATAGGGACCAGGTGAAGAGGCACATTAAGTCTATCCCTTCAGAACCTAGTCATTATTCAAGGGAAACAAACAATTTTGAATATCTCAGCCAGGATCTAAACTACTCCCTTCTTTTGCGGGCATTCAAAAAGAAACACCCTGCCAGCCAAGTATCACTGAAATTCTACATACGTGTATTCAAGGCAGATTTCCCAAATCTAAGATTTAGAAAGCCAAGAGTGGACACTTGCAGGACATGTGATGTTCTGAATGCTGAACAGAAAAGCCCCAACAAGAAATTATCTAAAAAAGCAAAGCACGATATTGAATTGCACCACAGGAAAGTACAAAGCGCTAAAAATAAAATCCAAAGTGACTCTGCCTCTTCTACACTTCCTGCAAGCGATACATGTACTGTGGTAATAGATCTACAGAAGGTATTTTCCCTTCCAAAGTTAACGCACAGTAACATGTACTATTCCCGCCAGTTATCATGCTATAACTTTGGAATTCACGTTTGTGATACAGGAGAGTCAGTAATGTGTCTATGGCATGAAGGGCAAGGATCTCGAGGAGGAAATGAGATGGCATCATGCCTATTTCAAGCTTTCAACCACTTCCACATTACCCATAAGAAGAAACTGGTCATTTGGAGTGACAATTGCTGCGGCCAAATTAAAAACCGCATGATGGTTTTCTTATACATGTACATGGTATCATCCGGGATGTTTAATTCGATTGAACACAAGTTTCTTGTGTCTGGGCACAGCTTTTCGGATGCGGATAGAGATTTTGCGCTTATTGAAAAGCGCTGGAAAGTCTCTCGAGCTCAAGTAGTGAATGATGTGAAAAAAGATATAATATCTGCTAGGCCATCAAAGCCTTTCAAGGTGTTGGACATGGGCAACAAATTCCTTAACTTTGACAAAGCATCTAGAGATGCCATTCAAACAGATAAACTAAAAATTACACAGGTGTCTGTTCTAAAGGTAGAAATAAACAAGCCTGGTATCGTAGCTGTGAAAAACTCCTTCAATGACTTGGTTTCATTCACTGATATAAATGTATGTACTCGTAATTTCAATGTTGATCTTCAAGACACTATCTTTGAGGGATTACCTACAGAAATCCCACTCAGTGACAATAAAAGGAAGGACATTTTACCTATGTTAAGATTCATAAAGAGAAAGAACAAGCCATATTACAAGAAACTTCTATCTCTAGGACATCCATAAAAAATAATGTATAAGTACCTAATTTCATTTTCTTTATTGTTTTAAGATTTTCAGTGAAATTTTTAGTTCGTCTCTTTGAAAATGCATCATTAAAAAATGCTTAATAAAAGTATTGTTCTGATAAAGATAGCTCTTTGGTAATATTGCTTGGGCAGATAGCTCTATTAGTAATAATTGTACTATGCACATAGCTTCTTCTGGTTTTTTCAAATTTGAGTGATTTTTTTCTTTTTTTCTGAAATAGGTAGGCTTACAAAATTTGGCAGACCAATGTATACCCAAAGTACCTACATCATACTTAAATGTTAACTTCATATATATAAAAATAAAAAAATACAACAGTTTTTTCATTCCCCTGAAAAAAAAAACAGTTTTGTCAGTTAGCTCTTTTAGGATTACCCACATTCAAATGCTCGTCCTTTGTACAACAAGTTGAACAGAACAATGCAGATCACAGAATTCAAAGAAAAAGTTGTAAGAGAGTTAGTGGGAGCCAGACCACTTACTCCGTCAGGGTGAGATACCCCGCTAACCCAAGATGCTTAACTATATCGAGTTGTTCCGCCAATCCAAGATGCCCCACCAAACCAAGTAGTTTCGTCAACCCAACGCCCTGGGGCTCAATCACTGCGGGAGTGAACAGTAAGTTGTTTCTTGAAGGATTTACATGAAACTTTCACAAAATACGTAGAATCTTAATAGGAAAGGATTTCACCCCGGAATAATCACAAATTTACACCTTCAATTACTTAAAACACGTTTTATTAAATCACTTATTTGGATGAGCAGAAGTCACTGATGCGAATTTACTTATGAAGTTACTTAATCTTAGGAATGAGATTACACATAATATTGACGGTAGTTTCTCAAAATACTTTATAAAATATCTTTACCTTTTATGTATTTGAGTTTTACTAACTACTTGACGAGCGCTCGCCTGCCGGCGAGCTTGATTATCTCAAGAAAACTAATTAATTTATTCAAATTGCGGAATTCACTCGATTTTGAAAATGTTTTGCAAATTTTACTTTCAATTTCCTTTGAAATATTTTGTTTTGTTATAGCACAAAAGAAGGGGAATTGGAGAACCAATCATAGAAACATAGACGTAAACCAACAGAAAGGAGCTCTGCCAACGCAAGAAAAATGTACCATTTTTATTATAAATTGAAGTAAAACTTCCTGAGGATTTCGAATTAATATTAATTTTGTTCGTTTTATACTTTCACAAATAAAAGACGAATGATTTGACTATATTAATTGTGTATTATATTTGAATATCAATAGCTTAGATTTTTCTTATATTGGAATATTTATTTATTGGTAATGAATGTGAAAATATAAGTTGGTCACTTGTTATCATGGTCTGAAAAAGATCATGCACGGATCTACCAAAAAGAGGGCAAGTTCTCCTCTGCAACAGAAAGTTTGGGAGCAATATACCAGCCATTGGAATTTTTCATTTTCAGACCATGTCTTGTTATTGTTTGAGGAAGCAAAGACAGCACACACGCTTTTGTTTTCTTTGAAAAGTTAACACGAGCTTTTCTGTTTTTCACTTTTACAATGGAGAAGTTTGACGATATTAGAAATCTAATGGATTTGTGCCTCTTTATCGCCACTAAGGCTGCCAAGGAGGTAATACAGTGCTTGCAGGCTGAGCGGTTATTGAAACCCTTAAAAAGATGTGGGAAATGTCGGAATCAGATGATTCTGGCAAAGAACACTTCTTACAAGGGGGACCATGCCGCTTGGTGCCGCCAGTTCAAATCCTTGGCAGACGGCACCTTCTTCGAGGGGACTGGGATTGAGTTCCCGACAATCATCATCCTGATGTGGTGTTGGTGTGCTCACATGGCACCCAAGGTGGCTGTGTCCTGTGCGCCTGTCAAATGTAGAATACGATGTATCACCGGTTGTATAACTCGGTTTGAAGAAGAGAAGGTCAGTTGTACCACCGGTGGCCCAGCTGGTGCATTCTGTACAAACACATTTGTACCACCGGTGGTACAACCGGTCTATTCCGTACAGACACCGGTGGTAAAACCGGTCCATTCCGTACAGACACAGTTGTACCACCAGTCCCCATGTGTTAATAAAAAATAAGCTTTCTCCCCTAAACTTAATTGATATTGCTGAGTTTTCTTTCTTTTCTCATTATCGCCAACCCGGAACTTACTTGGGAAGAGTTTTCCACAGCTTCTACAGGGTGTCCCGTATACAGATGCAAATATTTTGAGGGTAGGTTCAGCCCACCGTGGACTATCATATGAGCGATACTTGCAGTGGGGCATTTTGTTTCGTTAAAGAGTTATGGCCAAATCCCTGTTTTTCCCACAGGTCCAGAGGTCACTTGGACGTTTCTAAAGAAATGATAGCCAGTAAGTAATTTTTGACTTCATGTATGGATAGTCATGCATACCCTTCGAATGCAGTTGTTTGCATATAATCATAAGTTCAATACTTTTCTAAAAATTGATTTTTCCCTTTTTTCCCTTTCGTGAATCTACAATTTTTTCCCCTTCTACAATTCCCCTTCTAAAATTCCAATTCTGCGTATCACTAGTTAAAAAAATACCCTATTATGTTTAGTTTTAGAAAAAAGAAAGCTCATTTATATTACTGTAAACATCATGGAGCCAGCGTCGATGGCATGTTGAATACACCAGTTCCCTTCAGATCACCGAAGTTAAGCGACATCCAGCGAGGTTAAGACTTGGATGGGTGACCATTCAAATTCTAATTCTCGTGACGCTGGCTTTTCCCGGCCCCACTCAGGCTGGGTGAGGTCAATGTGAGTAGCAGGTTTGTGAGTTTCCTGCGAATGGAGGGTAAAACCCCCGTCGTGATATGACCATGGCAGTTGAAAGCGACGTTAAACCACACTTAGAAAAAAAAAAAAAAAACATCATGGAACGCAGTACACAAAGCTCAAAAAACACTTCTGAATCATGATGAAAAATTCAAAGTTGGCTGAATTTTAACAGAATTCGCGCGTAATTTGAGGGATAAATACACTGCTCTGGGATGTTTAACAGAGGGAAATTGATCATTCACAATGGTCGGTCGGTGTGAAATCTTATGTGAATGGGGTTACGGGGTCACAGGGTTATCATGAGGAAAAATGAGAGAGGCTGCAACGAAAGCAGCAACCAGTGTGTAATTATGGACAAAGAATACACATGGAAAAAAACTCTGCGCAAAAAACAAAAATTGTCATTTTATTTTTAGAAGTAAAATTAAAAATATCATTTTTCTGTTTATCACAATCATGATATCAAAAACATAACAAATAGTGCCGAAAATTAACCTTGGGTAAAACTCGAACATCCAACCTTAAGGTTACTATTATTATTATTATTGTTAATACTTTATTGATAAACTACAAACATGATACATTCTGCAACACAGGACATGAAATAAAAAGAACCCAAATGAATATGTAGCGAACCAAGGGCGAGGTTAAAGCTTGTGGCTTTCTCTTCCACCGAACAAATTGATCGTCTTGTTATTTTAATTATTAGATTTGATTGATATAGTTGGTTAATAGAACTATTTGTACTCAGAAATTTTTCATTTATAACTTGCAGTTGGCACAAAAATGGTCACACAGACCGCTTCAGGCATCGAGTATTCTTCAAAATGCAATAGCGCCCAGATTCAAAATTTGATAGATGGATGTGTTTCTTTCCTTCTGGTGCCGTTTATTAAGGCGTATCTCATTCGTTCCTTCACGCGTCTGAAAGAACTTTGTATTTATTGAAACAAAATAGCAAAGGGTATTTTTTTAACTAGTGTTACGCAGAATTGCAATTGTAGAAGTACTCTAAATTCACGAAAGGGAAAAAAGGGGAAAATCAAATTTTAGAAAATTATTGAACATAATGATTAAATATCTCTCTGGTCTTTCAATATTTTTTTATGCAACCAACTGCATTCGAAGGGAAATATGCATGACTATCCATACATGAAGTCAAAAATTACTTACTGGCTATCATTTCTTTAAAAACGTGCATCGATCCAAGTGACCTCTGGACCTGTGGGAAAAACAGGGATTTGGCCATAACTCTTTAACGAAACAAAATGCCCCACTGCAAGTTTCGCTAATATGATAGTTCACGGTGGGTTGAACCTACCCTCAAAATATTTGCATCTGTATACGGGACACCCTGTATATCCGAATATGATAGATTGCATACTCCCGCTACTACTGTCTTCAACCTCCAAAATAAACAACCGGATGGACCGGAAAATTATGTAGCATTCACTAGACAAATGCTAGGTACACTCAATGCCCAACTAAGTGAATCAAGCGTTCAATAAATATCAATCACATTAGTTCTTGCTCATATGGCTACATTCGAGTATTGCGAATGGCACACACTGCCAAAATAACAACAAAAGATAACCTCAAGAAGGAATTGAGGGTTATGTCTTATGACAAGAGACATCATGATCGAGATAATTCATTCGAATTCAAACGTCAAAAGGGAAATAACTACCAGCCGTTACCATCATCTTATACTATCGTCTACTTCTACTTCCACATTACTGCAAGCGTCCTGGACATCGGAGCTCTGAATGCCGGAAGCACATGAATAATTTTTACTCCTCGAGGAATGATCCACCGCAGCGTCCAACATTCAGCAGCAAGGAGTAACCAACCATCCACCAGTACCAGCAAAGCCAGGTTTGGAGCGTGTTATACATATTTGTCAATCCACTGATCACTATGCCAACGCGTGTCCGAGGAAGTCCGGAGCTCGCAAGCGGCGAGTGGAGATTTGTTCAGTCAATCCAGTGGGCACACTGATTCATAACGGTGAGCAACATTCTTTTTCTTTTGATTCTGGTGCGGAGTGTTCTCTCTTGAGAAACTCGATGGAGAAAAAGTTTTCGGGCCCAATTTTTGAAACGCCCGTTCGAATTATTGGGATTTCGAATAAGAAGCAACAGGAGCAAAAGATTTTTTTTTTTTTTGAGTTAACGGGACTTTTGACCCATCGGGATTTCGAGTTAGTGATTCTACTGTATTTATGTATCTCGTGGTTATTATAATACAGCAATTTAAACTACACTTGAGAGCAGAAAAAGCGAATCAAACTTTTCCCTCCACCAAATCTTCGATATCTTCGAAATTACTATTTCTATCGAGTCGTAAGATATCTCAAAATGTTGTAAATTTTGTTTTTTACAATTTCTTAATTTGATTGTTAAAAAAACACCTACCAGAAGCCGTAAAATTCAAATTTTCCTACAGGGTGTCAAAAAAGAAGAAAAACATGATTTTTTTATGTTTAACAAAATAAGTTATAACATGAGAAATCAACAAGATTCATTCGTAACAATGGTGAATCAGTATTTTGTGTTGTCTCCCCGAGCTCTAATCACAGCATTCATTCGATTTGGCATTGACTGGATTAAAATAACCACAATATCTTGGTCCAACCTCTACCATTCTTCGGTGAGGGCGATATTGAGCTCTGCTACAGTCTGGGGAGCCGGTATTCTGCCTCAAACACTTCGTTTGAGTCGGTCTCAAAGATCCTCAATCGGGTTGAGGTCGGGACTAAGAGAGGGCCAGTCCAAAGTGTCAATATTCTCCTCACCCAAGAACTCCCGAACACAGTCAGCCGCATGTGGGCGGGCATTGTCGTGCATGAGGAGGAACTGATCGCCCATACTTTGAGCGAGAGGAACCACATGGGTCTGCAGGATGTTATCAATGTATCTCTGACTGTTCAGGCCACCTCTCGCACCGCATGTGATGAAAACCAATTCAGTCTTTCTTTCAGTTGAAATCCTACCCCGCACCATACAGGAACCACCGCCGAAACTGACAGTTTCTGTGATGCATCACTCAGCATACCTTTCTCCGGCTCTTTTATAGACTCTTTTCCTTCTGTCATTACCAAACAAACACACCCGGCATTCATCAGTGAAGAGAACAGAGCGCCATTGCTGGGGTATCCAATCCACGTGTTCTATGGCGAATCTGAGTCTCCTTTCCCTGTGCTCTGTGGAGAGTTTGGGTCCATTTGAAGCTCTCTTTGGTTGAACTCCAGCTTCTCGAAGACCTGCAGATTCAATTGGTTCCTCTCGCTCAAAGTATGGGCGACCAGTTCCTCCTCATGCACGACAATGCCCGCCCACATGCGGCTAACTGTGTTCGGGAGTTCTTGGGTGAGGAGAATATTGACAATTTGGACTGGCCCTTTCTTAGTCCCGATCGAGGATCTTTGAGACCGACTCAAACGAAGTGTTTGAGGCAGAATACCGGCTCCCCAGACTGTAGCAGAGCTCAATATCGCCCTCACCGAAGACTGGTAGAGGTTGTCCCAAGATATTGTGGTTATTTTGATCCAGTCAATGCCAAATCGAATGAATGCTGTGATTAGAGCTCCGGGAGACAACACAAAATACTGATTCACCATTGTTACGAATGAATCTTGTTGATTTCTCATGTTATAACTTATTTTGTTAAACATAAAAAAATCATGTTTTTCTTCTTTTTTGACACCCTGTAGGAAAATTTGAATTTTACGGCTTCTGGTAGGTGTTTTTTTAAAAATCAAATTATGAAATTGTAGAAAACAAAATTTACAACAATTTGAGATATCTTACGACTCGATAGAAATAGTAATTTCGAAGATATCGAAGATTTGGTGGAGGAAAAAGTTTGATTCGCTTTTTCTGCTCTCAAGTGTATTTTGCTTACAGCCCTATGTGCCAAATTGAAGTGTCAGCGAAATACACCTACGATTTTAACTCGCCTGATAACATTATAGCTGTTCCCGATGCGAGAGGCACAATATCCCAGGACAATGACCCTCGCTGTACCAAAGAGAAAATTGTGCCCCTTATTATTTGATGGATTTTCAAACAAAAAAGAAACATTACTGCAAAAACAGATGCTTAAATGGGCTTCACGTTCTGGCCCGTATATCGTCTTGTGCCTTGATTTTCAGGATTTTGCGGATGAATTCTTCAATGATATTCCATTGAACTTCCTTTCTCAGCATTTCTTCTACTGTATTTTCAGGAGCAATGTTTTTCTAATTTTCTTAAACAAGCCTCTCTTTCTTGGTTGAATCGGTCGCACTGTGCTTCGGGTTGTCTTCGGGCCAGTTGTAGTAAGCACATTTGGCACTCGGTATTTTTTATTTATTTTAAATTGAAACTTTCTAAAATGTCCGTGTCCGGTTAAAAATTGGCAAAGTTCGTACGGAATATTTCCGTGCCTTCTATTTATCCATTCCTGTTTTATTTATTAACCTTTTCGTCCATTTTCCTTTTGTATTTTCTGCATCCCATTTACTTTCCCATCTCTCTATCATCTCATTTTTTAGTTCTTCGATCATTTCATCTCTTTCCTCTTTATTTTCTTCTTGCTTATAAATCTCATCTTTTCTCTTCCACCTTAAGTTTTATGGGGAGTGACCCTGACATTATCTCGAATGCTGGTGTTGCAGCTGTTCTATATAATCTGCAGAGCCTCAACATAATTTTTCCAGTAAAAAAAAAAAGAGATAAAAAACTATGTACCCCCGGACTGATACATCAAAGGCACATAGGTATTGAGTGTAGTATTGAGAAATACTCTAGACTGGTAGCACCAAAAGCTTAAATCCTTCTTGGTTTAGATTTGCAGTAGTATTATCTAGTTCAATAAAAATTTAAGTAAAGAAAGTTAAAGCAGTAAACAAATATAACAACAGCAAAAAACAATAAGAAAAATTGGCTAGCAAAACCGAAAAATATCATAAAGGAGAAATACAAACAATCAACATAGGCCAACATAATAAATTGAACAATTTTTTTAATATTAAATGTACAAATTTATACACTAAAACAGGTTAACTTTCAAAAAAAAATTCCAGTAAAAAAAAAGATAAAAAACTATGTACCCCCGGACTGATACATCAAAGACACATAGGTCTGAATCAAGAGTTAGAGCCCAACACAAAAAACAGTTATAAAAGCCAATATATCTGCTCAAGCCCCCGAAACAAAAGAAGTACAACTCACAACGCTTCAAACGAAACCAAAAAAAGCACAACCAGAAGATATCAAACATGTAGAATCCAAGAGACAAATGATGTCAAGGGATACATCTTTTTCTTTAAATATAGCAGGATCCAATTTTAAAAATACATCCAAACCTGCACAGAAAAGAACTCAAAGTAAACCATCAAAGAAATCTGCTAGATATACCACCAATACTAGACGTTCGACTCAAAGCAGTGTTAGAAAATCTGCAAACATAGATGGTTCTGACACGAAATCTTCTAAAACAAGTGTACGAGACACTTATGGTTTATCTACAATACGAGAAGTAAAGCTAAGAGACACAAAATTAGAACAATTACAAATAGAACAAAAAAAGATACATCTAAGCAAAGGTATCAAGTCAAAAGAAAAGGTGACACAGAGTGTGACCCAAAAGAAGAGCCCTGATAAAAAAGAAGTGCTTATAACAAAGACACCATTAAAACAGGATCGACTGATCAAAGAGATAGAACTATATGAAGATCCATGTGAAGAAATGGAGGTAGATGTGGAAGAGTCCAATTTCAAGCTGGTTAAAATTAATTTGAAGCGTTGTATGTACAAAGTGGTGGAGGACGTAGCATTATCCCTAGCAATGGAGCCAAGCCGAGACGATGAAGATCACAGCTGGGATGTTTACTGGTCCGACTACTCCATAACGACTGTAAAGTCGAAGTCGATGACCTTACGTCAGAGGTAAATTATTTACAATTTAGAGGATGGTAAATATGTCTCGTATTTTTCGACGAAGCGAATGGAAGGTCAAGAAACTGTCACATAAAATCGGTTATTTTGGCTGGCTGGAACACAGAGGAAATCACAACGACAAATTAATTCTTCTTCTTTATTTTTACATGATATAAGTAGCTTTTATCAGTTTGATTACGTGACAGGTTAGAGTTCTCCATCATGAAAAAAACACATTCACATATTTAAAATGTAAGCATTGAAAGTAATAAGACAGGAGGCATTGAAAGCAATAAGACAGTTCCTATTCCCTTGTGTTTAACTTTAGATTTTGACATGACATATTAATAACATTTAGGAAATATTCCACCCGCAGGATCAATCACTTTCCAGGAATGGCTAATCTAGAATCAAAAGCGTTTCTCGCTTATCATTTGAACAGGATGAAGCTGGAATTTCCGTTGGATTACAACTTTTTCCCAGGTTCTTGGAGTCTACCTTATCAGAACCAGGAGTGCATGACCTATGTTGAGAATCATCCTCAGGAGGTAGGAGCTGATTTTATTCGATAAGCGTGTTTTATCTAAAAAAATATTTTCACATTAGAAGAGCTAAGGTAAACTTGAGAATTTTGTCTTCCGTTTTATTAGCTCAATACTTTTGTCACCGTCTTGGTCGTACTGCTGCAATAATGGGACTCATCTGTCCTAATCAGGCAGTAAAAAACAAATATTATTATGTTAAATTGACTAGAAAATCACCATGGGTCATTAATTCGCCACAACACGTGTTTACATTGGCACTTGCCCACTCGTGGGCCATAAAGTCTATAAACAATATTAAAAAAATATTGTGACGAAAGTGTAAATGATTTTCGATTAATTAACAAATCATACAAATAGACTGTTGTTGGCAGCACAAATTTGAAGGAGGCTGGCTCCTTTCAATTAACTTTTTTTTTTAATTATAATACATTAGTAACCTTCATTGTTTATCTCAATATCAGGTGTTTATTCTGAAACCCTCCCGCGGAGCAGAGGGTAAGGGCATCAAAGTGTTCAGCAAAGTGGAGGATATCAAGGCAAACACTGCTGAGGCTGTCTGTCAGATGTACCTGTCTAAGCTACTTCTGCTGGACAACTATAAGTTTGACCTGCGTGTCTATGTGCTCATTACCTGCATAGACCCTCTCCAAATCTTCGTCTATAACAATGGACTGGTCCGTCTGGCTACACATCCTTACGCGGCGCCAAAAGCATCTAACATGAACAACCAGTTCATGCACCTTACGAACTATTCCATCAATAAGAGTTCTAGCAACTATGATCCATCGGAAGAGGGAAGCAAGCGAGACTTCACAGCGTTCAACCGGTGGATGCTGGCCAAAGTTCTGAACAGCGAGAAACTTTGGAAAGACATCGATGACGTCATCATCAAAACATTTATCGCCATTCATCCAATTCTGAAAGACAAATACGTCGAGCTGTTTCCAATACATTATAAACACAACGTGAGTGCTTGTTTCGAACTTTTGGGATTTGACATCATAATTGACCGTGCCATGAAACCGTTTCTGTTGGAGGTAAACAGGTCGCCCAGCTTCAACATCATGGGCGAGGTGGACGAGAGAGTGAAGCAAAACCTGATAGAGGACACCTTCAGGTTGTTGAATCTGCAGTCAGCTTTCCCCAGCCGGGACCAGCTCAACCCCATAGGCAACTACAGGCAGATCTATCCCACCGCTAGATCGTACGAATATTCCACGTTTGTCCATTTCATTTCTACTGTTCCGGCCACGAATGAAGACAAAAAGCGAAAAAAGCAAATGAGTTGATATAAACAAACCTTCAGGGTTAACAAATATGTTTTAAAGAAAATAATAACCTGGGGATTTTAAATTAGAATTTCAACAACGAACGTCTTCTCATTAGGTCTACAAAATATAAGGGATGGTGAAATACTCGTAATACTGCTTTATTTAGTCCCGTCTAGTAGAGAATGACAAGAGTAAAATTGCCTTTTATTCCAAACCAAATATAGTTAGAAAATTGTTCAATAAAATGAACCCGACACCTAGAATTTGACAAATAGGCATTTATAAGCTAAATTGCAAAGATTGTGATGGTAGTTATGTAGGCCAAACTGCCAGAAATTTCCATACCAGACTTAACAACATAATTATAGAAAACTGTTTGCCAAGCAAGACCTATCAGGATTGGTCAGTTAAGCAATGGAAGAAAGTAATATGGTCAGATGAGTCGAAGATTAACAGACATCACACTGACGGACGCCAGTGGACTTGGAAAAGGAGTGGTGAGACGTCTCAACCTAGGGATTTCATCCAGACCGTGAAACATGGGGGTGAGAATATCGAAGTTTGGGGTTGCTTCAGTGCACATGGAGTTAGGCCTATACGTAAACTTGATGGTAATATGAACAAAGAGATGTAGGGTCACTGTACCGGTAGTCGCTCAGGTACCAGTTTTCGCTCAGAGGCTTATCTTTTTTCAAATAGGCTCCCTCCAGTATTTTATTAAATTATTATGTAGTAACAAACTGCATTTTTGAAGTCAGTTGGTAAAACACTGAAAAAAAACCCGCCATTTCTTTTGATTCATTGTTTTGTAAACAAACTTCAGAGAAAAAAAATCTTTTCAGTTTTGAACTTATCATCGTGACGGACCGATCGGAGGTAAGAATGACCTGTGTTCTTCTTTCTTTTGTTTTCGTTTGTTTGCATGCTTAAATAATGTTTTTTTTTTATGTAATATTATGCAGAAGCCCTAAAAAAAGCATTTTGTTAGGTAATAATGACTAAACTATGTTTTTTCATTTTGTATCTCTGTTCAGTTGTTGCTTAGCTTTGAGCGAGAACTGAAACAGTGTGATTTAATGGTTGCTCAGATATGAGCGAGAAATAAAGCAGCATGATTCATTAATTAATCAGATATGAGCAAATACTTAATCAGGGTGTCTCGTTCTTGGTCAGCTTTCTTGATATGAACAACTACTAAATCAGGGCCAGTTTTTGTATTTGATCAGCTTAGGTCAAATACCTACCTACTAAATCAGCGTGATTTACCTACGTACCTAGTTCTTGATCAGCATGGATTGAATAATAACTCACGTGTAGATAATACCTACCCTAATTTTGAGGATAGGCTTTTTTAGTATACCTACCTACCTATTCAGTGTTTATTCTGATCTCAGTCGCTTATTAGTTGCCAGTACACTGAACTTGACCCCACTAGTGTTAGAAATGTGGCTTGAAAAAATTGTCACTAAAGTAGGTACCAAGCTACACTGATGGACCCATATAAAGGCATACAAGGACTAGAACCTGTCCAGGGGTCCCCTCCCTCTGGAGGCACGAGATATTGTGCCATTCGAGGGTGGTGTCCCCTGACTGGACCTCAAGCATTTCTTTAATTTTTAGCTCAAATCCCCTTCAGGGGTGAGCTATTAGTCTCTTCACAAAAGTCAAAACTAAGGACCGGGAATGCTCGCTATGGTCAGGTCATCAAGATAAAAAATAATTTGTAATAATAGGTACCTACCTATAATAAGAAATTAATAATTATTTATGGATATTATTTTCTTTCTAGAATGGATCCAATAGAACCAAAACCTCAGAAGAAAACCAAACCCGCTAAGAAAACTAGACGTAAGAAAACCAAACTCCAGAAATCTATCCGAACAAGATCGGATAGATTGGTTTACCAGATGAGAAGAATTCCTGGAACGAGAAGGTTGCTCTCGGACATTCTTTTGGAACCCTCGAGAATTTACAATGCAGACGAATCTGGTTTCAACACATGTCCTAAAACAGGAAAAGTTTTAGGGCCTCGAGGGCTCCAAAATATGTATGATGTTAAGTCAGGTAACGAGAAGGAGTGCATTACCGTCATGGCCAATTTCAATGCAAGTGGTGATGTAGTGCCCCCCATGATTGTGTTTGCCCTAAAAAAGATTTCTAGGGAAATTTCACAAAACATGAACGAGACTTGGTTCATCGGTTCATAGGCAATAACCCCGCCCTTTAGTTAGGACAAATGTACAGATTTTGTTTTGTTTTTTTTTTTCCTTATTTATATTATTAATATTGTAAATTTTTATATTTAATTTTTACCATTATTTGTCTGTATATATGTTCTACCTACTAATAAAGAGTTTCTAAATAAATCGGTAAAGCAGAGAAAGGTTGGATGAATGGACCATTGTACCACGACTACATTAAACATAGCTTTCTTCCTTGGCTTAAAGAGCACAACATTAAAATGCCGATCCTCTTACTAGTGGATGGCCACAAATCCCATTGCACATAATATGTGCAATGGGATTTGTGGGATTTATATTATAATGTGTGTAAACTTTGTGCAGGAAACTAACAAACCTACTACTCACTTTGACCTCACCCAGCCTGAGTGGGGCCGGGTAAAGCCAGCATCACGAGAATTAGAATTTGAATGGTCACCCATCCAAGTCTTAACCTCGCTGGATGTCATAACTTCCATGTTCTGAAGAGAACCGGTGCATTCAACATGCCATTGACGCTGGCTAAATTTTCATTGTTGTATGGTAAATTTTATTTTTTTAATTTATTATTTATTTTATATACCTACAGGTATAGTATAATATATTTACTCTGCGTACTATACAGGGTGTCCCGTATACAGATGCAAATATTTTGAGGGTAGGTTCAGCCCACCGTGG
Source organism: Bactericera cockerelli (assembly GCA_024516035.1). Classification (NCBI taxonomy): domain Eukaryota; kingdom Metazoa; phylum Arthropoda; class Insecta; order Hemiptera; family Triozidae; genus Bactericera; species Bactericera cockerelli. The sequence continues at coordinate 10,403,527 of CM044955.1, read as the reverse complement.
ACTATCATATGAGCGAAACTTGCAGTGGGGCATTTTGCTTCGTTAAAGAGTTATGGCCAAATCCCTGTTTTTCCCACAGGTCCAGAGGTCACTTAGATCGATGCACGTTTTTAAAGAAATGATAGCCAGTAAGTAATTTTTGACTTCATGTATGGATAGTCATGCATATTTCCCTTCAAATGCAGTTGGTTGCATAAAAAAATATTGAAAGACCAGAGAGATATTTAATCATAAGTTCAATACTTTTCTAAAATTTGATTTTTCCCTTTTCTCCCTTTCGTGAATTTAAAGTACTTCTACAATTGCAATTCTGCGTATCACTAGTTAAAAAAATACCCTATTATGTTTAGTTTTAGAAAAAAGAAAGCTCATTTATATTACTTTAAAGATCATGGAACGCAGTACACACAAAGCTCAAAAAACACTTCTGAATCATGATGAAAAATTCAAAGTTGGCTGAATTTTAACAGAATTGGCGCGTAATTTGAGGTATAAATACACTGCTCTGGGATGTTTAACAGAGGGAAATTGATCATTCACAGTGGTCGGTCGGTGTGAACTTTTATGTGAATGGGGTTACGGGGTCACAGGGTTATCATGAGGAAAAATGAGAGAGGCTGCAACAAAAGCAGCAACCAGTGGTGTAATTATGGAAAAAGAATACACATGGAGAAAGACTGCGCTAACAACAAAAATTATGATCATATTTTTAGAATTAAAATTAAAAATATCATTTTTGTGTTTATCAAAATCATGATATCAAAAACATAATAAATAGTGCCGAAAATTAACCTTGGGTAAAACTCGAACTTCCAAACTTAAGGTTACTATTATTGTTAATACTTTATTGATACACTACAAACATGATACATTCTGCAACACAGGACATGAAATGAAAAGAACCCAAAAGAATATGTAGCGAACCAAGGGCGAGGTTAAAGCTTGTGTCTTTCTCTTCCACCGAACAAATTGATCGCCTTGTTATTTTAACTATTAGATTTGATTGATATAGTTGGTTAATAGAACTATTTGTACTCAGAAAATTTTCATTTATAACTTGCAGTTGGCACAAAAATAGTCACACAGACCAATTCAGGCATCGAGTGTTCTTCAAAATGCAATAGCGCCCAGATTCAAAATTTGAAAGATGTGTTTCTCTCCTTCTGGTGCCGTTTGATAAGGCGTATCTCATTCGTTCCTTCACGCGTATGAAAGAACTTTGTATTTATTGAAACAAAATATCAAAGGGTATTTTTTTACTTAGTGATACGCAGAATTGCAGTTGTATAAGTACTCTAAATTCACGAAAGGGAAAAAGGGGAAAAATCAAATTTTAGAAAAATATTGAACTTATGATTAAATATCTCTCTGGTCTTTCAATATTTTTTCATGCAACCAACTGCAATTCAAGGGAAATATGCATGACTATCCATACATGAAGTCAAAAATTACTTACTGGCTACCATTTCTTTAAAAACGTGCATCAATCTAAGTGACCTCTGGACCTGTGGGAAAAACAGGGATTTGGCCATAACTCTTTAACGAAGCAAAATGCCCCACTGCAAGTTTCGCTCATATGATAGTCCACGGTAGGCTGAACCTACCCTCAAAATATTTGCATCTGTATACGGGACACCCTGTATATGTATGTGGTCAACTGAAAAAAAAAAGGATCGAAATTCTAAATTGACCCTTGCTTCGTATTTCGTATCTCCAGTTTATGGACGTATGAGAGCTCATGGACTATTAACATGAATATTATGTAGAGGCATGGCTGCACTTGAGAATTTGATTTTTATTGGAAAGGATGAGTTTCCTTGTTGACGAGTTGCGTTGATTTTTCTACTATTAAGAGAAAGTTCACATGAATATGTAGAGGCATGGCTGCACTTGAGAATTTGATTTTTATTGCAAAGGAGGAATTCCCTTGTTATCGAGTTTGTATTTTTTCTTTCTTGTGTGGAATTCATTTTCTTTAGGGTATTAATTTTGTATGGAAAATTTTCATCTTTTGTTTTGTTTTTTTTTTTTTTTTTTTTTTTTTTACTCTGCGTAATAAATGGGGTCGGCCGAAAAAATGGTATACGAAATTCTAAATAGACGCTTGATTCGTAATTCTTATCCACAGTTTACGGACCCATGAGAGCTCGTGGACTATTAAGATGAATATGTAGAGGCATGGCTGCACTTGAAAATTTGGTTTTTATTGCAAAGGATGAGTTTCCTTGTTAACGAGTAGCGTTGATTTTTCTACCATTAAGAAGAAGTTCACATGAATATGTAGAGGCATGGCTGCACTTGAGAATTTGATTTTTATTGCAAAGGATGAGATTCCTTGGTAGCGAGTAGCGGCCTAACCGTAAGAGAATTCGAAAAACTAACAAGAGTTCACTTCTCTCAAAGGCATGGCCGCAAATTTGAGGATTTGATTTTTCTACTATTAAGAGGAAGTTCAACCCAATTTTTGATTTTTCTTTTGAGCGTGTACCGCTCAAACCTTAAGAGATATCACAAAACTGACATGAATTTACCCTCATCGAGGGCATGGCCGCACTTGCGGATTTGATTATTCTTCTATAATTTGGTCATGTCCTACATTGCGTGTTCAGCCCAAACCTTCAGAGATAAGAAAAAAACTGATCCACAGGCATGCTGGGCGCACTTTAATTACTTCAGGAAAGTGAGGAAATAGCCGTCAACGAAGTTAAGCAACGTCCAGCGAGGTTAGGACTTGGATAGGTGACCATTCAAATTCGAAACCTAATAGTCACACTGGCTATTCCCGACCCAAACCAGGCTGGATGAGGTTAATGTGGTAAGCGGGTTTGTAAGTTTCCTGCGAATGGACGGTAATTTGGTAAAACCCCCGTCGTGATATGACCAAGCCATTATTGAAAGCGACGTAAAAAAAAATCAATTTTAGGGTCAGCTGATTGGAAATGCAAAGAAACGTGTTGTTTATTTATATTTATATATACATCTTTCTGGCTGAAATGGGAAAATGTTGTCATCGACTGCTTTCTGCTCATGCGCTGAGCAGCGCTCAAGATTTGTGAGAAGCGTTCGAGACTTAAGTTCAAAATAAATTCTGTCTCTGTGGCTGATATGATTCACTGCGCATCCGTATCCGGACCACTCTTACTAAATTTGTTTTAGGGTCGTTCAAAAATACGGGCCTTAGTCCACCGCAACTTCTACAGAATGCAAGAAGATGCGGTGGAACTCGCGAAGATTTCTAAAATACTATTGCTGATGGAGAAAGGAAAAATACATAAAGTGGCTGGTCGAAGTCTGAATCATTTCATACATTATCATCATTGCATCATCACAACACACGTTCTACACATCTCATGCTTCCTACTCACCGAACCGAATGGGCGAAAGTTTTACAGTCAATGCTGTTAGATTATGGAATCAACTGCCTCATGAACTTAGAACTTTGGCTAATCGCTTGGCTTTTAAGATCTTGACAAAGAAACATTTCTTGGAAAATTAACACCCCCCCTCCCCCCTTTTTTCACTATTTCCCCCTATTCTTTGTATATATTTTATTCCTTTTCGTTTATCTTTTTTAATGTCTTTATTGTTTTTTTTTTTTTTTTTTTTCTTTTTTTTTCATGCTTCTATAATTTCTGCGATCTTGCGCATTGTTAATAAATAAAGTCAGTCTAAAACTACCAAAATTGTCTCCTCTCTTAATGGGTTATGGGCCTATCTCGTTTCACTTTTTGGACACATTAATTTTGTTTCTTCTGTACAAGAATCGATTTTTCTTATGTGCTATGTATGTGGGAAGAAAGGCCATAAGAAATTCTAATATCCAAATAGAAAAAAATACTTCAAACGCCAAAATCAAAATGGTAGAAATATTATAAGTCACGTATCAAACGCAGAAGATGGTGAGACATTCACGGCAGTTAATGAGAATTTTATGCCGCAGTTGCTTGTTATTGAGGTTTACAAATTGCCTCTCTTTGATGCCGAACATTTCCAGATACGCTTGGTTTGTAAAATTCGACAATTCTGGCAGAGTATTTACAAAAGAAAGAAGATCTTGGCCTGGCAGAAATGAAGCCTCTTCTCACAGGTCTGTAAAACATGGGAAACACCTGCTATATCAATGCAACATTACACATTGTTGAAGCTGTTTGATTATTTGTGGGCACTCGAGGAATCAAAAAACAACATCTGGAAGCATAACCCAATAGCAATGTTGAGGATAAGAGGATAATTTTACGTAAAACATGCTGGTGAAACATTTTCTTTGTTAAAGACAGTGTACCAAGAGTCATGTTTGAAAAGATCAACGCTTTATAAGTGGTTTAAACGGTTTCAAGATGGTCAGGAAGATGTTGAGGACGATCCACGTCCTGGTCGCCCCCAAACCTCAAAAACTGACGAAAACATTGAAAAAATTGGTGTTATGATTCGTTCTGATCGTAGATTACCTCTTAGACTAATGGCTGATACACTTAAAATTAATAAAGAATGTGTGAGACAAATTTTGCACGAAAATTTCAACATGACAAAAGTTTGCGCAAAAATGGTGCCATGCGCCAGCCCATAGTGCCTTCTCCGTGAAGACGTTCCTGGCCAAGTACAACATCCCAGTGTTGGAACACCCTCCTTACTTACCCGACCTGGCCTCGTGCGACTTTTATTTATTCCCAAAAATCAAATCTGCCCTGAAAGGTACCAGATTTGACAGCGTAGATGCCGTTAAGAAAAAACCGGCAGAAGTCTTGAAAGGCCTCACACAAAATGACCTCCACCACTGTTTCGATCAATGGAAAATTTGCTTAGAACGTTGTACGGATAGAGGAGAGGAGTACATTGAAGGGGATAACGATTAAAGTTGGGTAAGTTAAACACACATCGTTATATGGGAAGAGTCTACGAACTTAATAGCCAAACCTCGTATATCACAACAAGAACCCTATGGAGGAGGCTCTATCATGTTTTGGGCAGGTATCTCTCTCCAGGAGTTGATCACTGTCCCTAGACCAGCCTTAAATGCTGAAAGGTACGTGGCAGAGATCCTACATCAACATGTTAGGCCCATGGCTGAAGCATATGGCGACAACTTCATTTTAATGCAAGATAATGCGCGACCTCACTCAGCTCGGATCACCCAATCGTATCTTGAGACCCAAGGTATTGAGACCCTGGGGTCACCGGCTCGGAGTCCAGACCTGAATCCCATCGAACACGTCTGGGACATGTTGAAGAGGTGCATTAGGGCTCGTGATCCTGTTCCAGAAAACCTACGAGACTTGGAAAGAGCAGCAAGAGAGGAGTGGGCAAACATCCCTCAGGATAACGTCAAAAACATCATTAAGAGCATGAAGAAAAGGATGCAAGCAACCATCAAAGCTCGAGGAGGCCACACTCGCTATTGAGGAATCAAGAGAATTTCAACCGAAGTGTTCAAAGGTTTATTTTTAACAAAGTTGATTGCATGACAATATTTGTTTTCCTCATTTCTCAGATTTTTTGGTTTTATTATTTAACTTCTTCTTCTTGTTACGCCGTCTCCGAACGAAGGTTGGTGATCATAATGGCAGTGTTTTCTCTTGATTGAAGTGTGATGTAAATTTCTGAAGATGTAAGACCCGTCCAACGCTTGATATCATCTATCCACATATTTCTTGGCCTTCCCCTTTATCTTTATAATTCAATATCTCCTTTGATGATCAGCCTTAATAGAGCATACTTCTCGCCGCGCAAGACATGTCCAAAGTATTGAATTTTTCTAGTTTTTCAAAGTATTATTTACCAATAAAGAATAAAATTTGAGATTTATATTGTAAATAATGTGTTATAATTGGCTCTTTATAATTGAGAAAGATTCATGTGATTATAACCTAAACCTTCTCCAGGAAATAGGAAAATCTAACCCGTGCATCATTTTTGAGCGGCAGTTTAGTATCAACAAAACCCAAATTTCTAATAGATGAAGCTATGCTTTTTTGACATCATTAGAGAAAAATGAGATTTTTGGGACAAAGTTGCCCCAGTTTACGGTACCTAATACTGTGTTTTGTTTATTTAAAAAAAAAAAAAAAAAAAAAAAAAACCAACTTTTTCTGATAAATAAATAATTTCCAAATTGTTAATTTTTTCATATAAGGTGCCTGGACGCATTAAGGCCTACGACCCAATAAGGCCTATTGGTAATATCTACGTTACTAAAAAGAATAGAAGGCAGGTGCTGCCATTCTAGTGTCGGAAAAAAGTACTATTTTCATCTTCTCTCTCTTTCATTTGTGTTCACTGATTTAGTACGGATCAGTTTCAAGTTGAATGTTGCTATGAAAATTTTTAGGTAATTTTATTATTTTTCACGAGGTAAGTAAATCTTGATAACTTTTTTTCTAAAATAGACATTTAAAAGCAGTTTTGTTTATTTTTTTGCCCAAGTGTTTTTTGTGTTTTTGACCAAAGGACATTATTGTAGCTTTAATAGTGTTTGTGTTAAAAAACATTTTGAAAAAAAAATCTATAAAATTTTGTGGGATACAACAAGGCCTACCAACCTCATCCTAGGCCTTGTTGTATACCATAAGTTTTTATTAATTTTTTTGCAGAGAAGTCAGGTTTCTTCAATAGGCCTTGTTGTGTCCCAGTATTTTTGTCCATGTTTTTTAAACTTTGCGTCGCTTTTATGTTTCAGATCATGGCAAAAACTCCGAAAAAAAGATGCAATTATGCTCCAGTAGATCTGGAAAAGGCTGTTCAAGCGGTAATGTCCAAAAAAATGAGCTATTATAAGGCAGAAAAAGAGTTCAATGTGCCAAGGAGAACCATCAGAATTTATGTGAAGAAGATTTGTGTAAAGGTGAACTGTGGGAGGAAATTAACACTGTCGAGAAAACAGGAGAGTGACCTGTCATTCAGAATCCGAAGATTGGTTACCATTGGCTATCCACTTACAAGAAACGTATTGAGAAGAGCAGTGTTCAACTTTTGTGAACAAGCCAGCGTCGATGGCATGTTGAATACACCGGTTCCCTTCAGAACACCGAAGTTAAGCGACATCCAGCGAGGTTAAGACTTGGATGGGTGACCATTCAAATTCTAATTCTCGTGACGCTGGCTTTTCCTGGCCCCACTCAGGCTGGGTGAGGTCAATGTGAGTAGCAGGTTTGTGAGTTTCCTGCGAATGGAGGGTAAAACCCCCGTCGTGATATGACCATGGCAGTTGAAAGCGACGTTAAACCCCACTTAAAAAAAAAACTTTTGTGAACAGAATAACATTGAAAATCAATTTAACAGTAGATCAAAGTTGGCTAGCCTCAAATGGGTGAACAGATTTATGAAAAGGCACCCCGAGATTGCTGTGCGGAAACCACAAACTTTGAATCTTGCACGAGCCCAGAAACTCAACCCTTTCATTGTGAAGGATCATTTCTCAAAGTTGAAAGATCTGTATGACAAAAATGGCTTTCTTTTGACTCCTGAGAAAATATTTAACATGGACGAAAAAGGTTGTCGTTTGTGCTTACATGGTGGACAAAAGGTGTTGGCAGAAACAGGATCAAAAAGAGTTCCTTCTATCGGAAATGAACATGGCGAGAATGTTACCATTGTTGCGGCTGTAAATGCAGTTGGTCATGCTATACCACCCATGATACTCTTCAAGGGCGTGAGAATGCGGCCTGAATTTGCGGATGATTTACCTCCTGGCGGTGTTTGCAGTATGACACCAAAAGGCTCGATGAATATTAGGACTTTTGTTGATTGGTTGCAACATCTGGCGAAGTACAAATCCCCTGGACCTTGTCGTCTTATCTTTGATGGCGCGAAGTGTCACATTGATTTACCCATAGTGGATGAAGCGGACAGGCATCAAATTATTCTTCACAGTAATTTGACTCCTGAGAAAGGAGAGGGGGAATTTGTGGCACCCCCGCTTCTTTGCCAGGAGACATATCTTCTATTTTAATTAGAAAATATCATTTATATATTATAATTATGCATATTATTTTAAGTATCTATCTTATACTTTTACATCTAAAATATGTATTCATCTACATGTTGAGAGAGGGAGTGAGACTCAGGCAGAGCCTTCCTCCCTCTGCCAATATGTGTTAAATTCTTGTATGATAGATCAACAAATTTTAGAACTAAATAATATGTATGCCGAGAAAGGCAGGGGCGATTGGCAGTGGCTATTCATCCAAAGAAATCGCAAAAAAATGTCCACCAGAGCGCGTCTGCGTAGTACAATTACAATCACGCGTAGCGGGATTTTTCAAAAATTTACTTTAATTCCCATATTTTTTCGTATTTTTCTCATAAGCTCAGCTCAGCTCACTAGACTTTGATTATTCTTTTGCCGATTCAATATCTAATTCCATTGAAAACAGTCTTTTGAAGACTACTCTTTTCTACTTTTCCAATTCATTTAAAACAGTCTTTTTAAAGACTACTCTATTATACTTTTCCAATTCATTTAAAACAGTCTTTTTAAAGACTACTCTATTCTACTTTTCCAATTCCATTTAAAACAGTCTTTTTCGAGACTACTCTATTCTACTTTTCCAATTCCATTTAAAACAGTCTTTTTCAAGACTACTCTATTCTACTTTCCTATTCTAGTGCTGTGAGTTGTGCTTACATATGTTATTTTGCTTTTGAGAGATCATGGATGTAGAACTTGGCAAGAAGTTTTTTGACTACAGTGAAGTCAAAGCATTTATTGAAGAATATCAACAGAAGAATTTTGTTCAATTATATTGTTCCAATTCTATTAAGTTAGATATTGTGCGTTCCAAGTATCACAATGCCAAAAAGTCAAAGCCAAGTCTGATGTATTACTATATCCAGTACAAAAGTGTACATGGTGGAAATTTTCAATCAAAAAGTTCAGGAAAAAGACAATCAAGGTAAGATGATCAACTTCTGAATTTAATTTGGTAAATATTTGGAAGAGCTTCCTCTTTAAATGTGTAGTACTTTAAGGTCCAAATTAAAGAATGTTTCTATAGCATCCATCAGTACTCAAGTAATATTTTGGGTAGTCTATTCCACATACTTACAGTAGAACCAATATATAACATACCTTGATACAATGTAAACCTCAATATAATGTTGAAATATTACTTTCCCTTCCTCTCAGAATAGGAAAACTTGATACAATGTAAAAGAAAAAAATAGCTATATGACGTAATATTTTTAGCACAGAATTGGGTGAATTTACCTCTAAATAATAATAGTAATAATTATTTACTATTATTTACTATTTACAAGGTTTACGCTAAATAAAAAGAAAAAAGTTTGCTCTCCAAATTCTAGTATAATCCCATCAAATTTCTCAAATACATAGTTAAGACTCTCTACAATACTATACATCTGCAACATACCACTACACAAACCAAAGGACACTGAGGGAGCCTTGGATATTATGTTCCGGGGCGTCCATACCAATCCCTCAACCACCAATACCACATTAGACATGGAAGAAGAAGAAGAATAGTAATAATAATAATAATTGGACCTTATTTATACTGCCCAATTGGGACTAAAGAGTCCCTTTACTCCAGCAGTTTATTTAGGCACTATTATTATGTAGTAGATAGGTATCTAAAATTTATCTAAAAGTCTGGCTAGGAGATTGTAAACAAATCCATGTCTACTGTCTCCCAGCTAGTCTATATTCTATCTAGCCTTCAGGTTACACAAGCCAGTGTACACCTGATGCTGGTCCCAAGCCCGGATAAATAGAGGGTTGACATTAGGAAGGGCATCTAGTCTATAAAAAAAAACATCAAAACCAAACAGTCAGTCAATCACAATCTCTAGGTCCACATAACACTGGACTATTAGAGAAGATTGCTGGCTGTTAAATGCCGACCCCGCTTGAGCAAAAAACGCCGATCTCAAGTAGGCTTGGGAAAAGGCTAAGTGAAAGAAGAAGAAGAGGTATCTAAAATTTATGAGGATAAAAATTCCCGGTCTGGCTGGGGTTGAACCCATGCTCTACCTACTGCACTCTGCACAGCAGACAGAGCGTCTACCACTTATGCCCTAGTTACAACCACCCTTGATACAACATCATTTTTGGCATTTCCCTTGAACTACATTAAATATCAAGGTGTATTAATATTTATTACCACTTTTTCTTGCAAATAGTGCTTTTTCAAAGCAAATTGTATGTCCTATCAACCAAAGTGTTAGAATTTACCCTCATTAAAGTGCCAATTCTACATTGTTTTGTCTTTTGGTAATCAATTTTAGCCACTGGCGTGGCATGATCAAATTAGCATGGTATTATGATACACAGATGACCAGATCTGGTCATCTGCGTATGTTAATACCATGCTAATTTGATTATGCCATGCTACTGAGTTTAGCAAATTTTAATACTAAACTTGTTCATTTAGACATACCATGCTAATTTGATTATGCCATGCTACTGAGTTTAGCAAATTTTAATACTAAACTTGTTCATTTAGACATACAATGATTTTATATTTCTCTTTTCCTCTTTCAGTACTCTGCGTCAAGGCTGTAGCTTCACAATCCAATTCAACCTAAGCTGTGATGGACAGTACCTCAGTTTGAAAAAAATCAATGGAGCACATACTCATGAGATACATGAGGACATTTTCCAGGCATTACCTAAACAAAGACGACTGGACAAAGATCAACAGTCCGAAGTAAACACATTACTCAATTTGCGTTGCAATAAAAGGCTTGAGAAAGATTACATCAAAACAAATATGAAGAAAGTTGTACTGCTGAAGGATTTAAACAACATCAAAACAAAAAATCAAAAAGTGAGCTGTGATGATCTGAAAAGTTTAGTAGAATATCTGAAGACAATTGATCAAGCTTCAGTTGATATTGTTGTTGATGGGATCAACTTTGAGGGAATATATTTTCAAACTCAAAGAATGAAAAGTGCTTTTGAAAAATATCCGGAAATTGTTTTATTAGATGCAACATATTGTCTAAACAATTTGAACTTGCCTCTTTATGTTTTATTGGTTATCAATGGAAATGGCCAAGGAGAAGTGGCAGGCACATTTCTTTTGGCCCATGAAAATGAGGCAAACATAAAAAAGATGTTGTCAATCTTCAAACAATATAATGTGAATTGTAAAGATATCAAAACCTTTTTTACAAACAAAGATTTTAAAGAAAGAAATTCTATAAAATCAGAATTGCCGCATGCCAATTTGTTCTTATGTGTATTCCAATTCCATACTCTCAAATCATTCAGAACACAAATTACCTGTGAAAAAATGTCTATAACCAGTGATGTCAGGAACAAAGTGCTTCAAGTCCTTCAAAAAATAACATATTCAATTAATGAAGAGGAATATGAGAAATTCTACTGGACACTAATTCAAATGAATCTCCCTAAAGTTATTGAGTATTTCAATAAAAATTGGAATCCAATCAGAGAGGAATGGGTGGTTGGTTTAATGAAAAATAAGTACACTCTTACTATAACAACAACCAACCACTTGGAATGTTTAAACCAGAAAATTAAAGAAGTCGTAAGGAGAAACAGCCCTATATTAAAATTCTTTCAGGACCTGATCTGTTTACTTAATTCTATTTATGATGAAGCAAAATTGAAATCTGTTCAAATGTGCACAAGAAAAAGTACAAGTTATGCAACCGGTAGCATTGAAGAAAAATACAGTTCTCTATTAACTCCATTTGCATATGATTTGATTATAAATGAAATTAATGGATACAAAAATATTGATACTGCCCTACTAGTAAATTTTTCAACCCATGATAAGGCCTGTCAATGCAAATTTTATGTAAATACAAATCTCCCATGTTGCCACATATTTTCATTCCTTCATCAAAGTGGAAAAAGTATTTTTCAGGCTGATCTCATCAGTGAAAAATTCAAAAGAAATTTACATTTTCAACATTTTGCTGTCAAACCATCAAGCTCAACAATACTTGCAGGAAATGAAACTTCACCTGTCATTCACCAATCACTTGTGAAAAAACCTATTTTAAGTAGAAATGTAAAATTCAGAAAAGCAATGGAATACAGTGAGGAGATAGCCAATGCTATAGCTAATTACAGCACCCGAGAGTTTGAAGGTATCATTGATAAGCTGAAGGTGTTCAGGGATGCTGTTAGGAAAAGAGAAACAATTAAAATTGAAATAGAAGGACATATGGAAGAAGTTGCTGATGATGAGATTGAAGAAGCATTTTTGGACTATAAGAATGATGAACTAGTAGTTGAAGACAACATAGAAGAAGTGCTTGGTGAGGACAATTTAGAAGAAGTGCTTGGTAAGGACAACATAGAAGAAGTGGTAGCTGAGGACAGCATACAAGAAGTGGTTGCTGAGGACAGCATAGAAGAAATCCTTGGTGAAGACAATGTGGAAGAGGTGGAGGACAGCATGGAAGAAGTGGTAGGTCTGGACAGTATAGAAGAAGTTGAAAACGAAATATAGGAAGAAAATATTGAAGACGAAATACAGGAAGAAAATATTGAAGAATGTGTTAACAAGAGTTTCAACCCTGATCATTTATATGAGAAAACAGTAAAATTAGAGGATATTGATATTAAAAAAATGAAAGTTAAAAGAATAGGAAGACTAAAAGGGTCTGACTTGACTGTCATTGGCTTAAAAAAGAAGAAAAAATGATTGGTCTCTGATCCTTATACTTGTGTATTTTTGTAATGGTCTCCAGCTGTATTTTGCTGGCTTGTCCTGAGAAATATGTGTGATGAATTCTGAATTGTGAGAAATTGGTCTTATGATGTTTATAAAGACACCCAAGTAAAACACCAGAATTTTTAATCCCTACCTATCTGTATAACTAATATTATTTTAGATTGGCAAGAGGATCTTTTTGTTGTTTTTTCTCCTTTTGTTGTTGTTGAAAATTTGAAATAGGAACACTCAAATATTATGTATTATTATTAATTTATTTTCTATGTTAAAATTTATAACCAACTCCCCATCCTTGTCACAGGTATAAACTTTGTAGGATGGGTATACCCTTATGTAATTTTACTGTAAATTATACCCTCTTGTTTGTTAAAAATAAAATGGATAATATTCTTCTAACTGGGATACATTGTCAAGTAACATAAAAGGGATTGTTGTTTTTTAAAAAGATATTTTTATAATTTCATTCAGTCAAACAGCTCCCATAGCACAATGATTGCTGCCTTGCATGTGCAGTATTTGGGGTTCAATCCCCAGTGGGCACATAAAATTTGTAAGCATGGTTTGGATTTTGCAGGGTATACTCAGCCTTGAGGTGCCAATGATTAGATATTGAGGTCATGTGCACAGTAACCTAATGCCAGCATTGTAGGTGCATTTAAGTTAGTTATTTGGATAATTATTGATATTAGAAAAATCCTACAGTGACCACCCATGTTGTGACACAACACAAAGATACAGTGTTATTATGATAGAGCTTTTTTTGTAAATTAGATACAGGGATTTTTACCTGCTGTGGTCATATCATTGCAAAATAGATGTGAGAAGCAGATAGGAAATGAAAGCCAGCTAATCAGGGAACAAATATTTTTGTCAGAAATATTTGCCCTGGACAGGAATCAAATTGGTGACCTAGTGCATAGCTAACTAGGCTGGCTCATAGAGCTTATTTCTTGCTCTGTGGATATTATTATAATTAATTTCAGTCATAAGTTAATAACATTGACATAATTTAGACAAAATATTTGTCCTAGACAGGAATCAAATCAGTGACCTAGTGCTTCAAAGGTAGGTGCGCTAGCATCTAGCTAACACATGTAAAATTTCATCAGTATTTTTTGAACACATTACATCAGTATTACCGTCATTACGTCTTGCAAGTAACATTACAAAATAAATTCTAATCTTGAGACATCTTGAGACATGAAAGTAGCCTTTGGAGCATGCTGCAAAGACGTTTCTACAATAAATTAATACTTTCATTAGGTACCAAGAAAGAACACTGCATGAACATATTTGCTCAACTCTTCAAGTTTGCCTTGTGGCCATAGACATGGACCTGGAAGATGGAATGTTGGAGTGAATAAAACTTGTTCATGTGTTCTTCTTGGACATAGAAATACTGATGGTGTAAGGTGCCTAATAAAGCTTATATCTAGCTCTATGATTATTATTATTATAACTAATTTCAGTATTTCAGCCATAAGTTCATAACATTGATTCGTTCGTTCGATTTAGCTTATTGTGCATCTAATTATGTCATCATTAGCACATGGACTTGATATCCTAAGTTCATTCGACAGAATTAACAATTTATTATCTTTAATTCATAACATTGACATCTTTAATTCTAAATTATATTAAAATCTTGGCGCTGATAACTCAATTACTACTGATAGTTTTGAAAAATCCCGCCTCGCGTGACTGCAATCGTACTACGCAGACGCGCTCTGGTGGACATTTTTTGCGATTGCTTTGGATGAATAGCCACTGCCGGGGCGATTATTCTTGTGATGATCACTCCTGGCTTTGCCGGAGGTCCAAATTTCGTGCTTTACTTTTTATTGTTCTATATCTATTAAACTTGTTGTTATTAAATTATAATACATGATTTGAAGAAAAAAAAAAGTAAGATGACTGTATGGAGGTTTGAACGGGGGATTGAGGCTATTGCCAGCAGGTGCCCCCTTTCAATCGCCCAACAGGGGTGGATGGAGGGATCTTACAAAAAAAAAAGGCATCAAATTATACTGTACTGCCTTCCTTCAAATACAACTCACGAGTTGCAGCCGCTTGATAAAGCAGTATTCCATTCCTTCGAGCACTATTGGGACTAAGAGCTAACAAACTACTGGCAACATCATAACGAGAGAATCTTGACGAAACAGCGATGCGGGAAAGTATTCAGTGCTGTTTGGGATTAGTGTATGACAATGTCCAATATCAGGTTATTTATATTACTCGTGTGCCCCTAATGGGGTGAGAGTTAATATATCAACTTTTTCTCTAGGCCTCAGTTCACCAGAGCTGAGGCTGAGTTAACAAAGCTAATTGCCCCTGCCCACATCGGGCTATTACAGCGCACCAAAAAACTCTTTATGGCATGATTTCGACAGCGAAGTAGAGAAACAAACGGGTCCAGCAAATCTAGTTTCCTCTGCTATAGTACTCATGAATAAACACAACCAAGAAATGATTTTACCCTGGAGAAAAATTCCTTGCTATGGTGGGAAGAACGTAAAATGATATACCCACTATTACACAAGATTGCTATGACAAGATTATGTATTGTTGCTACGTCTGTACTATGTGAAAGAATATTTTCAAAAACAGGTCAATTATGAATGAAAGGAGTAATCGAATGAAAGCTTCCTCCAAGCTGAAGGAAATATTAACAAACCAACCATTTCCCACTACAAAGTGAAGTATGGTTTAAAAGACATTGAAGTCATTGGAGTAATGATCGGATCTCGCGGAACACTAACATCTGTTTTTATAAATTTCTGCAAGAGATTTAACATCCCTCAAAAAGTGATGAAAATTATATTGCACCACACTGTACGCTCCTCTATTGCAATTCTAAGAACTCACTTGTTTAGATAAAAAGAAAATTTCAACATCACAACAAAAAATAATATTGAAGATTAGTCAAATTGAAAATGATTGGAAATGTGTCAAGAAATGTTTATGTTTTAATTAGTATATTGTTTTAAAAAAAAATGTTATAAGGTATCCTTTGTCGTATGGCAACCTGTTGATGTACAGGAAAGTTTAAATATATAAATATGTGGGCATCGGGGAGGAGAGCTATCCAATCATGGATCATCTAAGTTTCACCCTTGGCCGAAATGTCACGAGAGGAGATATTCAACAATCCCATTGGTCAAGAGCACATGATCCACCCCGAGTATCTTTCCACAACCAAAGGCCTAACCTGAGACCAGGGATCGGTCTCTTTCTCCTTTCAGTTCTTGTTTAGAGATCAACGTCTGAGTGTGACTTAACGTAGCCAGGGAGTTACTCGCTCTCCTTCCGTTGCCCATATTACGTGTCAATCCTTTTTTTAGTTATTCTCTTCCAATATTCGCTTTTTATTTTCTTTTGTCACTCTATCAATAAACTCTATTAAATTTATGTTCCATAATAATTTGTCGCCTTCTAATTAATTGTCCGTAGTTAAGATAGTACGTAGTGCGCTTTTCTTCATTTAATCCAGTATGGAGACCCTAGATTCTAGGGTCTCCATACTGGAGCTATACACTGAATACTTTACATTTGAATAAAAAAAAATTGTTATTTTTTTCTTGTATAATAAATTACTGATATTTCCCTAACTCAATGTTATATTTTTATTTTCGAGTTATATTTTTAATTTGGGGGGGGGGGGGGGGGGGGGGGTTGGGGGGCGATCTTTATATCAAAATGAGCATGTAAGGCTGGAAGGGGGCGGTGAGTAAAAAAAGGTTGAGAACCGCTACCCTAGAAGATGGGGAAATTTACGAGGCGCCTACATCAGAAGTGGGATACGTTGGATCCGACATCGAGAGCACACAAGAAACCACAAGTCAGGAACTCAGAACATTCTTACGAGAGTTGGTCAATATTCTCCCGAAAAATAAACCTCAACCGTTGACGTTACCTATATTCAATCCTGACAGTACCATGGCAAACCCCAAGTCTTGGTTGCTAACCGTGGACTTGTGCTTCCAGAACCAGCAGTGCGAGGGAAGTCATTTAATCCTCGCACTGAGCAACTCATTGAAAGGTTCCGCGGCTTTGTGGTTCACAAGGGTATTACACCCAAAACTCAATTGGAAGGAGTTTAAAATCTTATTTACTACAGAGTACATTCAGTGCGAAACCCCTGCCGCTACCATGACGTCACTCCTGAGTACAGCCCCTAAGGACAGTTCAGAGTACGCATCATTTGCTGTACAGGCGCTCGCCACCATCGATTCATGCTTCAAAGACATGTCGAAAGAAGAGATTGGTATCTCGTTAGTGTTGGGCATACTTAGTAAGATCGACAGAAGGATTGAGCACCTCTCAAGCACGAGAGAAATACGTTCCCGTGAGTCTCTGCTCAGAGAATTGAAATTCTTCTCCACTGGAAAATGCCGTCCCCCTGTCGACCAAGATCTTCAACCAGAAGTCAAAAAAACGAGGCTCTACTGCAGAAATTGTAGAATTCCTGGCCATCATACCAATGACTGTCGGAAAGGAAGGACAACTAGTACATCTACAACCATGAGGAATACCGTAGTTAAGATAGTACGTAGTGCGCTTTTCTTCATTTAATCCAGTATGGAGACCCTAGAAGATGGGGAAATTTACGAGGCGCCTACAAATATATATATATTTAACCACGATATGAAGTAGGAACAGAAATGTATTATGTTAGGCGAGATTTCTGGGCAAGCTTTTGAAAAAAGGCAGTGGATATTCGTATACAGAATTCGCTTAATATTCCCGCTAGAGTCACCACTAACAGATAGAGCGTAAAATACGAGTACCGCGATTTTTTTAAAAGTTACATTGTCATGTTGTCCTTTGGGAAAACTTGCTACTTCATTCATATTTCAAATTTCATACATAGAGAAAATAGGTACCTAGGTAATTAAGATTCTTGTCTCGTTTGCGTTTTGTGAGTTTGTTAACCCTACACTGCGCAATGTGCCTCCTGTGGAACAAATTCAATTCAACCAATTATTTCAAGGGGGAGGAGCTATGTTCACATCTGATCATTTTATTGTGTTGAGAACTTAGCAATGCATGTACGTTTGAAGTTTTGTTTCAATATTTTTTTTCTGTTGTCAAGTTATTTCAGTTCTTTGGAGAAATTTCTAGTGTGTGAATTTTTGATCAGATTGAGATTTTAACACGTAGATTTTTGATAGTAATAATTAAGCTACAGAGATGAAATAAATACTCCTGAGAAAGTACTTTATTGTAAGTTTTTTATTTGTATTCAGTTATATATTACTTCCGAGAAATTTCTAATATTAGAAATCGGAAGTATTGTGTACGTTTTTGTAAAAAAAAACATTTTTTTGTTCCGATTTCAATTTTTTTCATATTTCTGGACGTTTCATAACCTCCTGAGCAAATTTGGTGTTGTGTCCGTCGGTCGGTCTGTCTGTTAAAACGATTCCTTGTAACGCGCAAATCTCGGAAACTACTCGACCGATTTTGATGAAATTTTGTACACATCTAGGAGACATTTTGTAGATGGCCCCATTTTAAATTCATCGAATTCGTACTAGCGGCTCTGGGTGAAAGAGACCATGCGCCTGACCACTAACTTTTTACTTAAATGCTTATATCTCGTGAACGGTACACCCGATTTTGATGAAATTTTGGGTGATTCAGAAAAACACCGACAAACTTTGAGGGCTAATAGATCAGATCAAGATCTATCATTTTTACTCCCATGACCCCATACCTATTCGCCACGGTTACGGAGAAAAGGCGGCTTTTGTGTTTTTTTGAAATTGGTCGAGTTAGTCCTAAAAAATGATTTTTGTATTTTTTTGTGTTCAATTTAGAAATACAATTTTTTTTTCATTGTAAAGATAAGAAAATGTCCTATTTAAAAGTGTACCTACACAGCTTTTAATTTCAACTTGAACCTGTAATATCATTCAAAACAGTTGGGAAAATGTTTTCGCGCGTCATTTTCGAAAACTTTCAAACGTGATTTGTGCCGAAAAAACATGGAAAGTTCGAATCTCCGTGACATTGGAAAAACATGCCTCTTTTGTGATCTTTCACATGCAATCATCAGATTTCAGATACGTCAGTTTTTTACGGAGATATTAGCACTTTTATGACGAAAATCGTGATTTCTTCTTTGGATTAAATTTTCATACTAATATTACAATACTTGATGCGAGTAGCAAAAAAGATTGATATTTTACACAAATTTTGGCCAGCTACATTTTACTTTATTAACACGTAAAATGATCGAAAACCATTGGAAAAATTTTCAGTTCGTGTTGAAGTGTCTTTGTTTATTAGTGGTAGTTCTGTGTCGTGGTGGTGTTAAAAGTTTTTCTGAATGGTTTTTTTGTGTTAATTTGGTTAAAAATGCAGCGATTCACGTACAATGAGTACGCGGATATGCATCTTGTGTACGGAAGGGCAGAATGCAATGGTAGAAGAGCTGCTGGATTGTACAGAGCACAGTTTCCCGGTAGACATGTCCCCCATCATTCGACTTTTTCTCAGGTTGACCGAAGATTGAGAGAATCTGGAAAATTTAAACCAAAGAAAGAGGCATCAGGTGCTCCTAGAACCGTGAGGACAGTGGACTTCACAGATCGAGTTTTGGAAGAATTTGCAAATCGACCTCGAACTAGTACAAGGCTCGTAGCATCAGAACTGAACACGACCCAATCGTCAGTATGGAGGGTAATGAAAGAACTCGGACAGCACCCTTTTCACATACAGAAAGTGCAATCTCTACAACCAGAAGACTATGCACCCAGGCTAGAATTTGCTGAGTGGTATTTGGATCGACAAAGAAGATCCCCTGCATTTGCAAGCAATATCCTCTGGACGGACGAAGCATGCTTTGCAAGAGATGGATTTTTCAACGTCCATAATAGTCACATTTGGAGTGATGAAAATCCACACGCTGTTGAACAGGTTAGAAGTCAATGGCAGTTTTCAGTGAATGTTTGGGCTGGCCTAGTGAGCAATTATGTCATCGGTCCCTATCTTCTCCCCGCAAGATTAACAGGTGAAGCCTACGCTACATTCATTGAAGATGTCCTGCCTGAACTACTAGAAGACGTTCCATATGACATAAGGCAGAACATGTTATTCATGCATGATGGTGCACCGCCGCACTTTTCGCGAGTCGCTAGAGAGTATTTGAATGCTAATTTTCCTGGCAGGTGGATTGGGCGGCTGGGTCCAATCGCATGGCCCCCGCGATCACCTGACATGACACCTTTGGACTTCTTTGTGTGGGGTCATGTCAAGTCTCTTGTTTATGAAACACCTGTTAATAACGTAGAAGAACTAGTTGCCAGGATAATTCTAGCGTTTGATGATATCCGCGAACACCCAGCCATGTTCCCCAAAATTCGAAGGTCCACAGTCAAGAGGTACAACTTGTGTGTCAATCACGGTGGAAGGCATTTTGAGAACTACCTGTGAAAAGTACATCATTTAGGTAAGGAAAACTAAAAAAATCTTTCTTACATACTCGCGCGAAATCAGGGTCCGAAATTAATGCACGATTTTCGTCATAAAAGTGCTAATATCTCGGTAAAAAACTGACGTATCTGAAATCTGATGATTGCATGTGAAAGATCACAAAAGAGGCATGTTTTTCCAATGTCACGGAGATTCGAACTTTCCATGTTTTTTCGCACAAATCACGTTTGAAAGTTTTCGAAAATGACGCGCGAAAACATTTTCCCAACTGTTTTGAATGATATTACAGGTTCAAGTTGAAATTAAAAGCTGTGTAGGTACATTTTTAAATAGGACATTTTCTTATCTTTACAATGAAAAAAAAATTGTATTTCTAAATTGAACACAAAAAAATACAAAAATCATTTTTTAGGACTAACCCGACCAATTTCATAAAAACACAAAAACCGCCTTTTCTCCGTAACCGTGGCGAATAGGTATGGGGTCATGGGAGTAAAAATGATAGATCTTGATCTGATCTATTAGCCCTCAAAGTTTGTCGGTGTTTTTCTGAATCACCCTGTATATGCATATTATTGTTTTACACAGGCTTTTTATATTTTATTTTTAATTAATTATAATTTGACTCTGGAAATTTTGGACAATAAAGTCAAAAAATAAGAACCACGACTTGCTGATACAGAATTTTTTGTAGAATCTAGAATATAGAAAAACGGTGTTCTACCATATAAAACAAATTTGAAGAAAATCGGTTCAGCCGTTTTGGAGATACAAGTAATTTAGTATAAAAACTCAAAATTCGCACGTGTACACAATGTGAAACAATCACGAGGAAGTATTGTGTCCATAATTGGCAGTGTTTTTTATAGGTTCTTTAGTTTTCACTGTAGATCCCATTTTCAATTTGTGCCTCATGAGGCACACTGCGCAGTTAAGCTTTTTGTGTTTTTACATATTTTTTTTCTGTGTACACTATTTTTTAGTGAATATTTTCATTTTTAGGAAAGATTTCTCAGACCATCTTCTTCTTTGTCTTCACCTTATCCTGCTCAAGCGGGTTTAGTGTTTGTTGCCAACCTTATGGTCCTTCAGCGTGATGCGTTACGGCCTATCGCCTTTCCGCAAATGCCTAAATTTTAACAAAAAATAAACAAAATCCTAATAACAAATCAAAGCCAATAATTAACTCACTGAACCACACACATTTCTCCCTATCTTTTTAACGTTATGAATCACCTCAAACTTCCTTACTCCTCCCCATATTTGTCAACCTGCTAATCTAAACCAGGCCCCATAACTGATATTACGTATCCTACCTTTGTGTACTACCCCATGGTTTACTACCCTATTCATCCCTACGTTTCCCCATATTTCTTTACCTTGATGACTATCTTTTATCCCCATGTTTCTTTTACACATCCTATCTTTACCCACCTTTTCCGTGTTAAAATGGCTGGATCTAGGTATTCTCCCTATCCTTAATTTTCCTATAAATACCCCCGATTTTTTTCACCTATCGATCAGTCCCTTCCCAACCTTCTTCGACAATTAGTCCACGCTACTCAGAACAATTTTTTAAATTCTAAATCGCTATCTTTTTCATGTCTGTTTATATACCCCTAGTCCGTCCGTGTTAAGTTTCCCTCGTTGTGTTTCCAGTCTGTGTGTGTGGTGCAGTGCAAATAATTTCTTACCTTTAAATCATATCATCTAACAATCCAACTTTCTTATTATCATTGTCTAACCTAAACTATAATTTACAAACCCAACTCTAAGCTACATTACTTTTCCCAAAACAGTTTTTTAAAATAAACAATTCAGCATTTATGCCAACTAAACCATTTTGTCCATTAGAAACCTTTGCGATCTCCTTAATCTATTACAAGGCTTAACCGAATCAAATTAAAACTTTCTAATTTGTCTCCGTGAATAGTGACATGTGCATTAAGTAAACGGTGCTAAATAAGTTACTTAACAGCACCAGATCGCTAATATGAAAATAACATAACAAATATATCTCTATCAAACTTCGTCTGCCCTCTAACCTAATTATTTGTCGACTGCCTGTCAATTACCCTAATGGGCCGTCAAACACTTTCTATTTCCCCTAGAATAACGATAATAATTGAAATGAGCCTAGACTCGCTATTCGAGGCGATCAGCCAAGCCCACTTTCTTTCACCTCCGAACTTTCCCCGCATGGTGTCCCCCGCTCCGTCTCACATGAGCCTGTGTTCCCCAGCGGACTACACAAACCTAGACGAACCCGAAGGACCCCCTGCACCCTTGAATTTATCCATCAGAATCGTCACCCGCTCACCTCCTGAACCAGTCCCTGTCTCACCCTCAGCTAGTTCTTCTTCAACTTCAACCACGCCTTCCCTCCGATCCACAACTCCCCCATCGAGTTTGCTCCTGCGATGATCCAGCGGATGGTTGCAGCGCTCGAGACGCAAGCGGAACACGCTACACACCGCTGCTGTTGCCAACATGCTGCTCCCGCTACAACCTCGACTGCGTCATCCGTTCCCCACGCTGCTCCCGCTTCATCGACTACACCCTCTGCTTCCTCCCCGCTCTCAGATCACCCCAGTCCTGCGCCTCAAAGACGCTCCTCAATTGAGGAGGTTATAAACAGCGTAGCAAGAGACTCGTCGATCGTCCCGACTTTTCGTCCCACCTCCGCTCGTCCCTCTCAGCATAAGCGCCACAGGACGCACACCCGTGCTGCTGGACGACTCTACAAGCGATCTTGAATCTCTGTCCCTTTCTGCCGTAAATATAACGCATGACTTCCTCTCGAATTTTTAATTTTTTTTGTCTCCTAACACTATTCTCCTATAAATAAGTAGGTCATTCCCTATGTTTATCTTATATAGTAATTTACCTCACTTACCCCATAATAGAATTCCCTATGTTTATCTTACATAGTAATTTACCTCACTTAACCCCATAATAGAATTCCCCATAGATTTTTCTCATATTGGAATATTTATTTATTGGTAATGAATGTGAAAATATAAGTTGGTCACTTGTTATCATGGTCTGAAAAAGATCATGCACGGATCTACCAAAAAGAGGGCAAGTTCTCCTCTGCAACAGAAAGTTTGGGAGCAATATACCAGCCTTTGGAATTTTTCATTTTCAAACCATGTCTTGTTATTGTTTGAGGAAGCAAAGACAGCACACACGCTTTTGTTTACTTTGAAAAGTGAACACGAGCTTTTAAAGTTAACACGAGCTTTTCTGTTTTAGTTTTGAAATGGAGAAGTTTGATGATATCAGAAATATTATGGATTTGTGCCTGTTCATCGCCACGAAGCCTGCCAAGGAAGTAATACAGTGCTTGCAGGCTGAGCGGTTATTGAAACCCTTAAAAAAATGTGGGAAATGTCGGAATCAGATGATTCTGGCAAGGAACACTTCTTTCAAGGGGGACCATGCCGCTTGGTGCCGCCAGTTCAAATCCTTGGCAGACGGCACCTTTTTCGAGGGGACTGGGATTGAGTTCCCAACAATCATCATCCTGATGTGGTGCTGGTGTGCTCACATGGCACCCAAGGTGGCTGTGTCCTGTGCGCCTGTCCATGTGAACACCGTAGTACAATATTACCGGTTTTTCCAGTGAGTATTTCATTTGCATCAATTACATGTTAGATCACTGATAACAGTTTTTGGAATTAATGCATAAGTGATTTTTTTGTTAGAGGAAATTTGTGGTTAGGTAGGGTTAGGGAAAGTTAACAAGGTGAGATTGCACGATAGATCACTGACTTCAGTTTGTTGGCTAGGATGGTTGGGTGAGGGGCTTAGGTTAGGTTGAAATTAGCCGGGCGGTTAAATTAGCCGGGTCGCGCAGCGACCGGCCTAGTGGATAAGGTATTGGACTTCTATTCATAGGATCGTGGTTTGATTTCAGTCTAAGGCTGTTTTTTTTTTCAAAACCTACTGGGGTGGGGGTCCACTTACCTAAAAAGTTAATTTTATATAATTCTCATACCTTACAGGTATATACCTTACAGTATATACCTGTAAGGTATATACCTGTAAGGTATATACTGAGGTATAGCCCCCTAAAGGGGAGGCCTCAGATACTGTATCTGATTTTGAATAATTTTTATTTTATTTTTCCATAATGTATTCATTTATTATTATTTTCTATTAGTACTCTAATTTTAAGCTTGTCTATGTTTATTTTGATATGTATTTTAAAAAAAAATTATTCAAATAAAGGCTATATACAGGGTGGGGCAAAAGTCTGGAAACCCCTGAATAACTTTCTAATAGCTTCTTCGGTAAAATTAATTTTTTTTAAGGTAAACCGTGCTAATAAGACCTTCTTTTAGAGTGGGGTTGATTTTTGTTACCGGCCTCCATGTCGGGGCCAGGGGGGCCAACTTCATTTTTTTAAATACGAACCCCCACCTTGCGATACATTTTTGGAAAGGTCTTTAAATAAGAAATACATTGGTGCAAATTTTATTTTTTTAATATTAACTGTTTGCAAATGGCGTCCAACTTTGTGTATGCAGTAAAGTCTGGAAACCCCTGAATATCTTTTGAAAGGGCTTTCTCAGTAAATTTAAAATTGTGCACGGTAAGTCGGGGTAATTAGACCTTTCCAAAAATGTATCGCCCCCACCTTGCGATAGGGCTTTCTCAGTAAATTTAAAATTGTGCACGGTAAGTCGGGGTAATTAGACCTTTCCAAAAATGTATCGCAAGGTGGGGTTTTGTATTTAAAAAAATGAAGTTGGCCTCCCTGGCCCCGACATGGGGGTCGGTAAAAAAAAAATCGGTCCCATTCTAATATAAGGTCTAATTATCAAGGATTACCGTACACAATTTTAAATTTACTGAGAAACTTTACTGCATACACAAAGTTGGACGCCATTTGCAAACAGTTAATATTAAAAAAAATAAAATTTGCACCAATGTATTTGTTATTTAACCCATAATATATATGCCCATTGGGTCGTTTTCGACCCGAAGGGAAAAACTATTTTTCTAATTTTTGTGGGATTTTTTTTCTCCCTCACTGAGTTTCAGTACATTTGGCAACACCTTTCGAGCACGAATCAGCTGTTAGTTATTTCATTTTATTTAAGTTGTTTCATTGAGATGGTTTGAAGTGACAAGTGGTTTTATAGTTCGAAAGTGTGTTTAGAAGATCCGAAAGACATGTAAGTAAATTTTGTTGTAAATATCTATTTTTTTGGTTATATTATCTCAAGAATATACTCTTTCGATCAGATATATTTGTTGACATGGCTCTTCAATCATATTCAAGCCATATGACAAAAGAAAAAATTGGGTCGAAAACGACCCAATGGGCAGACGACCCACCTTTTATGATTCTTTTGTACTGTATTATTATAATAAAACAAGTAGTTCGTTTATGAAACAAAAGTACGTTCAAACTTGGTTTGCGTGTTTTTCATGACTTTATATCATTTTTTGTTACAGGGCTCGAAATTATTTAACAACTTTTGAAATTTTAGAGGAATTAGAAGCCCTAGAATCCTTGGAAAATGTTGAAACTATAGACATACCCGTCATGCCTCCTGGTGATGGAAACCTTTCAGATGGAGATTCAGGTGCTGAAGATGATAATAGTAGGGGTAAGGGTGGTATTATGGGACGGGGTTGTAATATGGGACACACGTCTCCTCGCAATACTAGAGGCGCGATCCAGCGCGTAATGAGTGAACTACTTCCCTTTCGTGATCCTTAAACATTTTCGAACGAGTTTTGGAAACAATCTCACATGCTTCATTTCATTCTGAAGGGAGCTGTTAAGTGAAGCACACAAAAGTTTTTTCTGGCAAGTCTAAAATTTAATTTTTTACCCAGTTATTTTTAATATTCTATTAAGTGTTTATATTTGGTTTAAAGGTATTTTTTCTCTTTTTTCAATGAATTTATCAGTTTATGAAAGTGTTTAGTGTAAAAAAATGAAAAAATAAAACTCTGTGTAAAGTACCACTGGTGGTAAAATGGGCCGGGTGTCCCATATTACAACCCCTCTACTTTTTTCTACTTTGTTCTTTTTTTTCTCATCAACCTCAGTAGCTCAGTGGTAAGATGAGGGACTCGTAATCTGGAAGTCGGTGGTTCGAGTCCCGGCAGCAGTGTAAAAATTTAGCAGTGTGGGGTTGAATTATTCAATTGTGACATCACTATGCGATAACACAAATATGAAAACCTTATTTTTTCTGCTTGTCTTTCATTTCAGTCTTTCTTACAATGCCACGAAAACAGTTAGGACCTGTGAGGAAGAATGCTCGACAAAAATGGTGTTTAGAGGACTTAAGACTTGCTGTGGGCGATGTCAAGTTAAAGAAAAAATCACTTAGAAATGCAGCCAAATGTCACAATGTTCCTAAAACAACACTTGAGAGAGCTTTGAAAAATGGTGCTATGCTTGAAAGGAAACCATCTCTTGGAAGGAAGACGATCCTTCCTGCTGAACTTGAAGAACGCCTAGTTGAATATTGTTTGCTGATGGAAAAGAAATTCTTTGGGCTCAGTAGAAATGATGTACGACGCATGGCTTCCCAACTGGCTACTCAAAATGGAATACCCAATCCATTCAAGGACGGTATTGCTGGCAGAGCATGGTTCGATCATTTTCTGCAACGACATGGCGATAAGTAAGTTTAAGTAGTTGTCATAATTATACACAGTTTTTGAACTTTATAGGTGAACTTTATCTAAAACTAGTGGAATAGCAGGTGAAACCGTGGCTAAAATAACAATAAATTTGACTAACAACCAACCTCAGAGGTACGATGAGGTTGGTTGTTAGTCTGGAGATCGGTAGTTCGAGTCCCACTAGCAGCCAGCGTAAAAATTTAGCAGTGTGGGGTTGCATAATTTAATTGTGACATCACTTTGTGATAACACAAAATAATATCAAAACTTTATTTTGTTTTAAATAGGACGTACATTTATCTTAGGATACCTACCTATTCATTTACCTCGTTATTTATTCGCAGGTTATCAATACGCAAACCTGAGGGAACTTCAAAGGCAAGAGCAATTGGTTTCAACAAGGAGGCTGTATTGATTTTCTACAACATCCTTGAAGAAGAGTATGAGAAGAAACACTATCCAGCACATCGAATTTACAACGTTGATGAAAGTGGCCTTTCTGTTGTCCAATCGAAGATTACAAAAGTTGTAGGTAAGTAGGTAACCTCCTACCTAATTGAGTAGGAAGGTAGGTATAGCCTAAAAGTTAGACCTAGAAAAAATGGGCACATAAATTTTCACTTACCTACATACCTACCAGTCTTGCTAGTCAAGTGGTACTGACACTTTTCTCTTTATCCCAAGGTTGCGGGTTCGATTTCCGCCCAGGGCGCGAATTTGTTTAAAAGAAAATTTCGTTTAGACCTACCGTCTCTCTCCAAAACATCACTTTGTGATAACACGAATATGAAAACCTAAATAAAATTATTAAAAAAATCTTTTTCCTTTCTATTTTCAGGTATGAAGGGGAAAAAGCAAATTTCTGCATTGACTGCAGCAGAACGTGGAAAACTCGTGACCATCATTGCTTGCATGAGTGCTGGAGGAGATTTCGTTCCCCCTATGATGATATTCCCGAGGAAAAACTGGACAAACCTACTGATGAAAGGAGGACCGCCGGGAGCTTTAGGACGGTGTCACATTTCAGGCTGGGTGCAAT
The DNA here is from genome assembly GCA_024516035.1 of Bactericera cockerelli. Lineage (NCBI taxonomy): Eukaryota > Metazoa > Arthropoda > Insecta > Hemiptera > Triozidae > Bactericera > Bactericera cockerelli. The sequence continues at coordinate 10,375,729 of CM044955.1, read as the reverse complement.
CATACCTATTCACAGAATGGTTTGATCACTTTATCCAGTATACAAGACCATCTGAGGAATCTCCGGTCATGTTAATCCTGGACGGCCACTTTTCACATACTCGCAACCTAGATGTAATCGTGAAAGCTAAGGAAAACCATGTTACATTGGTCTGCTTACCCCCACACACTACACACAAACTTCAGCCATTGGACCGTACCTTCATGGGCCCCTTGAAAACGTATTATAGTGAGGAAATAAGACAGCAAATGAGAAATGGAGGAATGACAATGTACAACATAGCAGAACTATTTGCAAAGGCATATCTCCGAGTTCAAACGGGTTTGATTGCAACCAGTGGCTTTAGATGCACGGGAATATATCCTCTTGACAGAAACGTCTTCTCAAATGATGAGTTTCTAGAAGAAGAGGCAAATGAAGACCAACCCTTGGTAGAGTATGACGACTCACTTGATGACATGGTGAAACCTGTAGAGGACCACTCGAACCAGGAAAATCAGGAGGATGAAGATGATCTGGAAAATGGAATCAGAGAAAATCAGCAAGAATCAGTGAATCCATCAGTTGCGCACTTTGACCCTGGCGAAGGAACCTCCTCGCGGATGATCACCCCTAAAAAGATATCACCAATACCTGTGATTAGAAAGAAGGTCTCGAATCGTGGACGAAAAGGTCTTCCAGCCACCATTCTTTCCAGTAGCCCCTACAAAAAATCGTTGGAAGAATCAATTGAGAAGAAAAATCAACAACTATTGAAATCTATGTCACAAAAACGTGGTGCTGACGCAAAGGGAAAGAAGACGGCCATCAATCAGAAAAAGAAGAAAGTGCAGAAAGTTGTCATATCAGACAGTGAAGATGAAGAAAATGATCATCTCACCATTTCTTCAGGAGTCTCCAACCTGGAGGAACAAATCGTTGGAGAGGAAGGGCCAAAAGATGTAGAATGTGTCTTCTGTCTGGAGAAATGGTCTTCTTCCAAATCCAGGGAGAAATGGGTTAAATGTTCTATGTGTTTGGGATGGGCCCATGTTCTATGTAGTTCAGACTCCAACAAAGAAGTCTATATTTGTGACTTCTGTGTTTAACTTAGCCTACCCTAGTCTTGGTAGTTAATTCCTAAGTGTTGATTTATTTGTTTAATTTGTTTGTTTTTTTCACTACTCAAATAAATGAGTTTAAAAAATGTTTCTTTAATTTGTTCAATAAATAAAAATTCAAAATTCAAAACAGAATGATAGTTGTCTTCATTTTCTATTGATTATATGCCTAAAACACCACCGTCCCATATTACCACCCCTCCCGTCCCATATTACCACCCCTGTCCCATATTACAACCAATTGAGATGGGGTTAGAAAAACGGCGAAAAAAGTCATTTTTGTTCTGTTGATTTTGTTGAGACTTTGAAAACATAAAATAAACAATATTTTTGATATTCCGTAAGAGTTTCAGAATCTTATGTTTATTCCTCAAAGAGTTAGAGCAAAAAGAAAAAAAGTGTCCCATATTACCACCTTTTCCCCTATCGATCATCTTTCAAAAAGACAGTTTGAAGCACCGGCAGAAGTCTTCATCAATAATGATATTGTCGAATTGGGAATTGATTATAAAGTATCAAATTCTTCCAATATACTTTCACATGGCCGAGAACCAACTTCTTTCCAGAGAAGTGACATACTCCCGAATGTGTCTTCTCAGTCAACAGCTTCAGATGGCTCAAAGAGGCAGAAAAAGAAAGAAGGCAAGAAGATCAAACACAAGTCAAAAAAGCAAACCCAGAAAGTAAAGAGAGTAACAAAGAAGGTGCAAAAGGAGAAGGCTAAAGAAAAACGTATGAAAGCTTGGAAGGCTGGGACTTACGTGATAGAAAAAAATGAATGGAATCAACCACCATTACTATCTGTTTTGTCCATAGGTAAAGGTAGTCCTGCCATTGAATATTTCAAGTTATTTTTTGATGACAAGATTGTAAATCACATTGTAAAAGAATCGGTCAAGTATGCAGTTCACATGAACAATTGTGATTTCACACTTTGGCCTGAGGACATCTATAACTTTCTTGGAATATTGATCCTTAGTGGATATGTTCCACTACCCAGAAGACGTATGTATTGGGAAAAAAATCCCGATACTTAGGGGTAGAGCGGGCAAAATGGCCAGGTCGGGCAAAACGGACAGTGTCATTATCTCTGCTTGCATGTGCTGCACTCTCGTGGAACCCCTGCCAGTTAGTAAATATTTGTTAGCTGTTTGTTTTGAAATGATTTCTAGCTCGCAGAGTCATTCCGTTTCTGAGTTACGATCAAATAAGCTGTTTTGGAGTACCGTGATGTTATTTTACGAGTGAATGTTTTGAAATTCTAAAATTTTCAGGTAAGTGTTGTGCTTTATTTATTAATAGTGTTAGATAGCTAATTTTCTTAACTTAATTTTAATGTGCGTAGGTTTTGTTTCAGTGTTTTTTGAAACTTAAAAAAAAAACTTTTTCTGCAAAAAGTCAAAAGCGGGCAAAATGGACATAGACTGTCCGTTTTGCCCGCTCCATTCAAATACATTATATTGGTTGTTTTATTTTTTTGTAACATGTTTTACTACACAAAGTTAATAATTTGAATGACATACTCGACTTTCAATACAATTTAAGTACTATTATTATACTCTTCCACGGTAACTCAGTGGTCAAAGTATCCGACTGGTAACCCAGAAGGGGCGGGTTCAAACCCCAGCCGAGACAAAGATGTTGTCCTCAATTTAAGATCTAACCACATAGTAAAAGTGCAGCCTGCTGTAATATTGAGACTGTTCAGTCCTAGTCGAACAGTATAAATAAGTGGATATTATATTACATGGATAAATATTAGGTATATAGAGTTTTAATTGTGTTAATACCGAGGTATGTCACAAATTATCACCCCTTACTTTCTTAAAAACTGTTTACCTACTATCTTATGTCTGAGGTGGGATTCGAACCACCGACCTCCGGGTTACGAATCCACCGCCTTAACAATCGTGCTACTGAGGTCGGTTTGGATACATAATATATTAATTATATAATTATACATAGTGAAATCTTGGATTAAATTATTAGCTAGGTAATAGGATACTGACTCCAGATTTGTTGGGTGTGAGGTAGTAGGTACCTACTCCTGCGTTTCAACCCTGATGCTGCGGGTTCGATTCCCACCCGGGCCGGGGTGGATTTTTCTCAAAAGGGAAAATTTGTTACTGGAACGGCTGCCTGTTTTCTTTCCTTTATTCTCTGTTTTCTTTCCTTTATAGGTACTGACTACTACTGTGCATGAGATGAGTTTTAACATGTTTATAATGAGTTTGAATATTAATTTGGGATTTTTTTTCATCTCTTTCAGAATTGCTCACTACTCTGGACCATGGTGGCAACTTACACAAGGAAGTCTACACGCCAGGGCTGGGATGCCACTTCAATGGAGAAAGCCATTGAAGCCGTGAGACTTGGTAGAATGACATTGAGTAAGGCAGCATCAGCGTTCGGTGTTCCCCGCACAACTTTAAGAAGAAGATTTGAGAACAAAAATCTGAGAGCTAGTGGTAATATAAAATGCCTGGGTAGGTTCAAAACTGTTTTCTCAGTAGAACAAGAAATGGTAAACCATATTTTAAACATGGAGGTTCGATTCTATGGCGTTACAATCAAAGATTTGCAGTGTTTGGCTTACCAGTTGGCTGAAAAGAACAAAATCAAGCATTCTTTCAACTCTGGCAAGATGATGGCTGGAAAAGATTGGATAAAAGGGTTTCGAAAGCGCCATCCAGAATTATCAATTAGGAAGCCCGAGGCTACATCTACTGCTAGAGCCCAGGCTTTTAATAAGCCTAACGTAATGAAATTCTATAATCTCCTTCAAGACGTACAAGCGAAGCACAATTTCCCACCCCACAGAGTATTCAATGTAGATGAAACTGGTCTTACCACTGTACAGTCTAAAAGTTCCAAAGTGTTTGCTCTCAAAGGCCGAAGGCAAGTTGGGGCCATGACTTCTGCCGAAAGAGGAGTACTTTCAACTTTCGCAATTTGTATGTCAGCAGGTGGTAGTTTTGTTCCACCTTTGGTTATTTTCGCACGGAAAAGAATGAAGCCAGAGCTCACTGACGGTGCACCCCCAGGAACGGTGTTCTCTTGCTTCCCAACTGGTTGGATGCAGACCGAGATTTTCAATGACTGGTATGATCATTTCCTGCGCCATACAAAGCCAACAGCTGGAGATCCTGTTCTCCTAGTTCTTGATGGACATTACACCCACACAAAGAATGTTATGTTCCTTGAGAAGGCTAAGCAGAACCATACCACCGTGTTGTGCTTATCGCCACATTGCAGTCATAAGCTGCAGCCCTTGGATGTTTCCTTCATGAATCCACTGAACACATTTTTCGTCCAGGCTGTTGAAAAATATTTGAGAAACAATCCTGGAAGGGCGATTTCACAGTATCAAATCTCTTCATTGTTTGGTGAGGCTTATTTGAGAGCTGCTGTTCCAAATACTGCAATCAATGGATTCCGGAGCTGCGGCATTGTTCCTCTCAATCCAGATGTCTATGGTGAGGCTGATTTTGCTCCTTCTGAGTCGACAGATCGTCCTATGGAAAGCTCCGTGTCTACTGCAGAGGAACCCCCCACTTCGCCACCCTTGTCTACTGTAGAGAAACCCGCCACTTCGCCGCCTCCAATCTACATCGAAGAAGTTACAGTTGAAGTGTCGAGTTCTCCAATCATATCTATCGATGTTGACCAACTAGCTGTGCAGTGCAATGAAGAGGCTACTTCTAGTTTCAATTTTGGCCCAACAGATATTTTACCCGTACCAAAAGCACAGGTCCAGCCCATCCGGAAAACTGGTCCGAAAAAAGGGTCATCTGGCATTTTGACAACAAGTCCTTACATAGACGAATTGAAAAAAAGTAGGACAAAAATCCCCCCTCAGCCAAAACCAAGAAAAAAGAAGTCTTCGCGTCCAAGAACTCTATTTCCAGAAACAAGTGCTGCTAGTGACTCAGTGGGAAATGATTCCGAATGTTTTTACTGCAATGAAATGTATTCGAAATCAAAGTCTCGTGAAGGTTGGATTCGTTGTTCTGAGTGCCACAAATGGGCCCACGATGAATGTGCTGGAGTTGAAGATGACGATGATGATTTTCAATGTGAAATAACTCTTGCCAGAAGACTAACAAAAAATCGTACCTAGATAGGTAGGTAATAATCCACAAATAACCCTACCAACCATGTTTACCTGTTAACCCTTTGTATTGGTACCTTTGTACCTTTCTAAACTTAAAAACCCTTTGTATTGGTACCTTTTGAAACCTTTCTACCTTTCTAAACTTAAAATAAAACCACATTATTAATAAAAAAAATTGTACCTAACTTTCTTTTTTGGTTATAGGGAAAAATTCCTAGGCGGGCAAAACGGATTTTTGTGGAGGTTTGAAAAATGACATTTTTTTTACAGAACTACTATGTTTAGAGATGAGTAAATGCTACCAAATGAAAGAAATGTTAATTTGTAACTCTATCCACGTCAAAAGTTTTCATTAGGTTACGTTAGGAAAAATACAAAATAAAATTTTCCTTAACGTGTCCGTTTTGCCCGCCCTTCCCCTACAATCAATTGGTGGCAGAATCTATGGCCCGTAATAGATTTGAAGAAATATTCCGCTTTCTTCACGTACAGGACAATGACAAATTAGAACAAGATAATAAGATGGCAAAAGTACAACCACTTCTCGATTATCTCAATCAAAAATTCATGGTTTTCGCCCCGATTGAAAAGAATATTAGTGTTGATGAAGCCATGATACCATATTTTGGCCGTCATGGCTGCAAACAACATATCCACGGAAAACCTGTGCGCTTTGGTTTCAAAGCCTGGGTAGCTGCCACAAAGCTCGGATATTGTTTACAATTTGAACTCTACCAAGGAAAATCTCCAGTGGCTGATCGTGGTGAATTGTTGGTCGGTGAAGGTGTAGTGACACGTCTTTTATCAACAATCAAGTCATACTATGCTGACGTTCAGCAAACGGAATTCTCTATCTACTGCGACAACTTCTTCACATCTCCCAGATTGTTGATCCTTCTTCAAAAAATGAATGTCAAAGGAACAGGCACTGTGAGGAAAGATAGAACTGGTGACTGCCCCCTCACATCTGTGGATACTATGAAGAAGGAAAAAAGAGGTACATTTACATCTCAATTTGACGCCAAAATACAGATGAATGCAGTGCGCTGGAAGGACAACAATGTTGTAACAGGATTGTCCACAGAGTTCGGTGCAGATCCTGTTCACAAAGTGCAACGCTACTCCGCGGCGGAAAAAAGGAAAATAACGGTTGATATGCCAGATTTATTCAAGCATTATAACACGTACATGGGCGGGGTGGATCAACTGGACGCAAACGTTGCGGTATACAGGATTGCTGTACGAGGAAAAAAGTGGTACATGCCCATTCTTCTTTGGACTGTAGATGTTGTTGTTAACAATGCCTACTTGTTGTCTAGGTCCCATGGATATTCGGGCGATCGATTACAGTTCCGCCGAGAACTAGCTTCCTCTCTAATCAAAGAGAACGAAACAGGCAAAAAAAAGACAGGACCTGCTCGCTCATATCTAACAACCACTGCAAGAGCTGCCGCCAAAAGAACTGCTATGGGCCATTTTATTACAAATGATGGCACAAGGAAGAGATGTGTACAATGTCAAAACAAAACTGTCAAATCATGTGTAAAATGTAAAGTACATTTACATGATAAGTGCTTTGCACAGTACCATGACAACTAGTCGTTTAGTTCCTCTACCACTCCAGAATGTTGAGGCATTTTGATCTTGGAAGTGTTCATTTTTTAGTTCCTTTTCTGTAAATTTTTATCAGTTACCCAATAAAAACATTTTTACTTATCTTTGAGCAATAAAAAAACAAAAAAAGTATTTATTTTTAATTTTTATTTTATTAGTAAAAGGTTGCCCATCTGCCCATTGGGTCGTTTTCGACCCACCCCAAAAACGGCCGCTTGGCGTGATTCAATTTTTTTTTCTTCGTATGGGGGTTAAAAAGGACAATTAAATGTATCATTTTCCAAAGTTTTAACAAAAACAAATAAAAAAACAGTTTTGGGTATATATGGGTTAAAGACCTTTTCAAAAATGTATCGCAAGGTGGGGGTTCGTATTTAAAAAAATGAAGTTGGCCCCCCTGGCCTCGACATGGGGGCCGGTAACAAAAATCGACTCCACTCTAAAGGAAGGTCTTATTAGCCCGGTTTACCATACAAAATTTTAATTTTAACGAAGGAGCCATTCGAAAGTTATTCAGGGGTTTCCAGACTTTTGCCCCACCCTGTATATCTCCCTTGCCTTTATCCCATATTAGCTTATGTTGCTTTTGGGGTCGGCATTGGTCAACCTCATGGTTGAGGTTGGTAGGGTGGAGCACGTTTTTTATGGCTGGATGCCCTTCCTAACGCCAACGATTCTACTTGATTTAACGTCCTGGATTAGGACGGGGGTTTTACCCTCCATTCGCTGGGAATCGTACCAGCTACCCACATTAACCTCACCCAGCCTGGGTAGGGCCGGAAATAAAATAAATAAATAAAATATACTGAGGATAGGTAATATAAAGTTGTGTGATGTTCACACCAGTTTATTTTGCTAGTTGTACCAATAAAACACACAGATTTTAAAATACACTTGAGAGCAAGAAAAGCGAATCAAACTTTTTCCTCCACCAAATCTGCGATATCTTCGAAATTACTATTTCTATCGAGTCGTATGATATCTCAAAATGTTGTAAATTTTGTTTTCTACAATTTCATAATTTGATTGTTAAAAAAAACCTACCTGAAGTTGTCAAAATTAAATTTTACTACAGGATGTCAAAAAAGAAGAAAAAACATGATTTTTTTATTTTTAACAAAAGACGTTATAACCTGAGAAATCAACAAGATTCATTCATAACAATGAAGAATCAGTATTTTGTGTTGCCTCCCCGAGCTTTGATCACAGCATTCATTCGATTTGGTATTGAGTGGATCAAAGTAACCACAATTTCTTGGGGCAACCTATCCCATTCTTCGGTGAGGGCGATCTTGAGCTCTGCTACAGTCTGGGGAGCCGATATTCTGCCTCGAACACTTTGTTTGAGTTAGTCCCACAGATTTTCAATCGGATTGAGGTCGGCACTAAGAGAGGGCTAGTCCAAAGTGTCAATATTCTCCTCACCCAAGAACTCCCGAACACAGTTTGCCACATGTGGGCGGGCATTGTCATGCATGAGGAGGAACTAGTCGCCCATAATTTCATCGAGAAGAACCACATGGGTCTGCAGAACTTTAAGAAGCTAGAATTTAACCAAAAAGAACTTCAAGTGGACCCAAACTCTCCAGAGAGCACAGGGAAAGGAGACTCAGATTCGCCATAGAACACGTGGATTGGACACCCGAGCAATGGCGCTCTGTTCTCTTCACTGATGAATGCCGGGTGTGTTTGTTTGGTAATGATAGAAGGTAAAGAGTCTATCGAAGAGCGGGAGAAAGGTGTGCTGAGTAATGCATCACAGAAACTGTCAGTTTCGGCGGTGGTTCCTGTATGGTGTGGGGTGGGATTTCAACTGAAAGAAAGACTGAATTGGTTTTCATCACATGCGGTGCGGGAGGTGGCCTGAACAGTCAGCGATACATTGATAACATTCTGCAGACCCATGTGGTTCCTCTCGCTCAAATTATGGGCCACCAGTTCCTCCTCATGCACGACAATGCCCGCCCACATGCGGGTAACTGTGTACGAGAGTTCTTGGGTGAGGAGAATATTGACACTTTGGACTAGCCCTCTCTTAGTGCCGACCTCAATCCGATTGAAAATCTGTGGGACTAACTCAAACAAAGTGTTCGAGGCAGAATACCGGCTCCCCAGACTGTAGCAGAGCTCAAGATCGCCCTCACCGAAGAATGGGAGAGGTTGCCCCAAGAAATTGTGGTTACTTTGATCCACTCAATACCAAATCGAATGAATGCTGTGATCAAAGCTCGGGGAGGCAACACAAAATACTGATTCTTCATTGTTATGAATGAATCTTGTTGATTTCTCAGGTTATAACGTCTTTTGTTAAAAATAAAAAAATCATGTTTTTCTTCTTTTTTGACATCCTGTAGTAAAATTTAATTTTGACAACTTCAGGTAGGTTTTTTTTAACAATCAAATTATGAAATTGTAGAAAACAAAATTTACAACATTTTGAGATATCATACGACTCGATAGAAATAGTAATTTCGAAGATATCGCAGATTTGGTGGAGGAAAAAGTTTGATTCGCTTTTCTTGCTCTCAAGTGTAATACTAAAAAATAAATTGGAGTGAAAATCACAGAGATAATATTCAATAACTGACATGTGATTGACTACTTGCCTCTGATTGAATACCAGCACAGTCAACCTAGGCATTTTAAATGGTTCTAGTCTGTTAGTATCTAGATTCTTGATAAATGGTCCATTATTTTTTCTTTTCGTATAAAATTTGCTAATTTGATTCGGAAATTAGATTTTATAAATAAGAGATCTTCCTGTTTTTCTGTTGTCCTGTTTCAGTACACTTCGCCAAGGATGTGGCTTCATGGTTCGCTTCTCTTTATCATGTGATGGAACATTCCTGAGTATAACAAAAATTGATTCAAAACACAATCATGAAGTTTATAAGGATGTTTACCAAGCATTACAACACCAGAGACGTCTAAATGAAGAAGAAGAAACACAGGTGAAGACATTGTTGGATTTGAGATGCAATAAACGGCTTGTTAAAGACATTATCAAAACCAATATAAAGAAGTTTGTTCTGTTGAGAGACCTGACAAATATCAGGGCAAAGAGCCATAAGTTCACCTCTCAAGATCTACAGAGTGTTGTAACATATCTAGCATCCATAGATCAAGCCTCTGTTGAAGTGATTGCTGACAAAAACTTAACTTCAAACTTATCGAAGGCATTTATCTTCAAACACAAAGGATGAAACAGGCTTTTGAGAAGTATCCTGAAATTGTCTTGCTAGATGCTACTTACTGCCTCAACAACTTGAACCTTCCACTTTATATTTTACTTGTCATAAATGGAAATGGGCAGGGTGAAGTAGCTGCTACATTCCTCCTAGCCCATGAAACAGAAGCAAATATAAACAAGATGCTGTCAATTTTCAAGACCCACAATCCTTGTTGCCAAAGAACTAAAACAGTTTTTACTGATAAAGATTTCAAAGAAAGGAAATCATTGAAAGAAGAGCTTCCCCATGTCAGTATGTTTGTTTGTATGTTTCAATATGTTTCATACACTCCGAACATTCAATAGACAAATAACAGCAGAAAAAATGGGGATAACTAGTGAAAAATAATTTATGCCAGTAATGAAGATACATATGAGCGGTACTACACTCAATTAATACAATTGAACTTACCAAAAGTGACAGAATATTTCAATAAAAATTGGCATACTATCAAAGAAGAATGGGTAGTAGGATTAATGAAACAAGAGTACACTCTTAACATTGTTACAACAAATCACTTGGAATGTCTAAACCAAAAAATAAAAGAAGTTGTGACAAGAAATAGCCCCATTGTGCAATTTTTTAAAGACCTTGTGACCCTACTTGACTCTATTTATGATGAGGCCAAGGTAAAATTGATTCAAATGTACACAAGAAAAAGTACTAGTACTACCAATGGGAGCATTGAAGAAAAATATTCAAGACTCTTGGTGTGGTAGATGCTGAATATTATAAAATTTAGTTAAGAATGACTAGTGAAAACTGAGTCCCCCAGCCAGGCCCCAGTCTGGCTGGGGGACTATAAACTGGGAGTAGACCAGTAGTCTGGCTGGGGGACTATAAACAAGGAGTAGACCAGCAGTCTGGCTGAGGGACTTTAAACAGGGAGTAGACCAGTAGTCTGGCTGGGAGATTGTAAACAAATTCATGTCTATTGTCTCAGCTAGGGTAGATTCTAGCCTTCAGGTTGCACAAGCCAGTGTACCTGATGCCAGTCACAAGCCCAGATAAATAGAGGGTTGACGTTAGGAAGGGCATCCAGTTTAGAAAAATGTATGCCAAAACCAAACAGCCATCAGTCACAACCTCTGGCCATATTATTATAATACTGGTCTAGAGGAGATTGCTGGCTGTAAACGTCGACCCTGCTTGAGCGGGAGAAGGCAGAGAGAAAGAAGAAGAAGAAGTGAATAAAAAATAAATAAAAATGTTCAACTATAAGTTTCATATAAATGTTTTTTTTTTTTTTTTTTTTTTTTACAAAGAGTTTACAACAATATTATTTTTAAGGTAGAGTTTAACGTTGCTTTCAACTGCTGTGGCATGGTCATATCACGATGGGTGTTTTACTCTACATGTGCTAGGTTTACTAATTCTAGCTACTCACATTACCCTCACCCAGCCTGAGTGGGGCCAGGACTAGCCAGCATCACATGGGTGATACCCAAATACCATCCATGCACAATGTTGCTTAACTTAAGTGCTTGAAAAGGAACTGGTGCCTGCAAATGACGCTGGCTCAACAATTTTAAACTCATGCAGTTTGTAGTGTTTCTATTCAAGGCTTTCAACAAAAAAACTTTATTAAAATGTTTAGTCTTGGTTTTAAAAAAATCATTAGGAATAAAATTATAACCTATTCTTCCTAAAAATAACAAGTTATTTGTTGAAAGACTTGAATGGAAACACAAGTTTAGCATTATTGTTAAAGCTTTCGAAAAATTGTTTTAGACCAAAATATTGTACAACAATTACATATGGGTTTATTGTGACTTGGTAAAGAGATATTCATGTGTGAAATGGGTATGTCCAACTCTGAGTCTAGTTAAGATTTCTTCAATTCTGCTATTCCGTATGATTTCCATAAAGTTGTATTATCCTTGATTTTTCTTACTTTGAAAGAGGTGTATTTATCCATGTTTGTTCATAGTTGTGAACTATGTTTTTCTTTAGTTTCAAGAATAGGTCATCATTTGTAATCAGGTCATACCAATTGGAAGATGAATTTTTGGCAGCTTTGTCTACTAGATCATGCCCTCTAATGTTGCACTGGCTAGGAATCTATACAAGTATTATTTCAATTACTTGTAAATGCAGGTTATGAAATTCTTTTCTGATTAATTTTATTAGATTTTTGGATGGAGATGAGTAAGATAAAGCTTTTAAGACACTATTAGAATCTGAATAAATTAAGACAATATTATAAGTGAATGGCAATAGCTTCAGCTGAAAAAATAGAGGCTTCTTTATTGAGTTTCAGTTGATAAATTGGGCCATTAATAATGAATGTACAACCAGTGTTATTTCACAGTTTTAGATCCATCTGTGTTGCACTGGTAGAAACGTGAAATAAAGAAATTACTGTATATTTTACATAGATATATGTTTTACATACATATTATATCTATGATATTTTATAACCAATCTTATCACTAAAATTTATTATTTTGAATTTTAAAAATTCGCGGCACTTGTATTAGTGCCTTCTGTGTTAGTGGTGACTCTAGCGGGAATTTTATGCGAATTCTGTGTACGAATATCCACTGCCTTGAAAAAAATATATAGGTAAGAAAAGTCACATTTTTAAATGGTAAAAAATCCCACTTGGGGAATTTCAAAGCTGGCAACATTGTTGTGTATGCCATATTACGATAATAAAGAAGATTAGGTACTACCGAGTGTGGGGTTTTAACCGCTTTTTGAACCACTTCATAAGTCAGCTTGACCTACCTGGCAGTGCATTATTTCCAAATGTCAGGATTCTTGAAACACAAGGATGTTCTTTCCAAAATAGATACAGTCACGAGTTCTTTGTAAACAGTGGCAGCGGCAACACGGAGTTGTGGAAAGAACATTGGAAAACAGAATTCATATCTGCTCCAACAACATTTATAGAGAGCATTGACCACTGCGGCAGTGCATTATTTCCAAATGTTTTCAAATACTTGGAAATAGGATGTGTATTACCAGTACCACAGCCAGGGTTGAACGTAGTTTCTCAACTCTAAAAAGACTCCAACTGTATTTAAGAAACACCATAGGTCAACTCCGCCTAAATGGCCTAGCCCTTCTGAGTATTCACCAAGGTGTTCCCTTGACCCCAGAAGAAGTGCTCAAGTCATTTTCCTGCAGTCAAAAGAAAATAATACTGTGCTGAGGTAATAATACAGTAACCCCTCCCCCTGAAATGTAGGTCTAGCTACACCACTGCTTATAAACTTATATTTTGTGAACGGTACATCCGATTTTGATGAGAAAGTGCATGTATATATGAATATTGGTATTATACAGAGTGTAATTATGCTTATTTGCTAATAAATTTTGATTAAGGTTTGAATTTTAAGAAAATCCGAAATTTTGCTGAAAAAGTCAAAAATTAAGGTGTCCATCTCACAGAAACGTGAAATTTTGAGTCCCACCTTCATGAACATCCCCAACCTTAGAAGCAACAATCAATGTATAATTTATTTAACTGCTTTAGCAGCTATGATTTAATTACATCATGAAATATCAGCTAATGTCTTGATTTTGTAGTGTGCTTTTTGTCAATTCCTCAAAAGTATTTTTTTTATTAGGACAATTTAAGAATAGTTCCCTAGAGAAGCATCAACTCCATGGACAGACCCTAAATAGGGGGAGAAATATGGAAAGTGTGCATCATTGTTGAAAAATTTGGTGGAGTGTCAGAGTGTCAATCATAAGAAAAAAAAACCTTTTAGAAGAAAGAGTGGAATAAAGCAGAATTGATCTGGCAATGTGACCATTTCATTTCACAACATAGAAATTCAGTATTGAGCTAAATTTGCTCTGATAAGGAGATTTTAAGGTGCATCCACATTATGTCAATAGACAGTGTTGATCAATGCAGTTGCCATTTGCTCCATCCACACACACCACTGCAGTGAGGATGTAAAAATATTTTTCAATATAAGACCAAAATCTTAAGAAAGTAACATATTTTTCAATAGGACACCCACATCCTATGAAAGTAAAAAATTATTCAATAGGACACCCCATATCCTAAGAAAGTAAAACATTTTTCAATAGGACACCCCACATCCTACAAAAGTAAAGTATTTTTCAAAAGGACACCCCATATCCTAGGAAAGTAAAACATTTTTCAATAGGACACCCACATCCTGAGAAAATAAAACATTTTTCAATAGGACACCCACATCCTAAGAAAGTAAAGTATTATTCAATAGGACACCCATATCCTAAGAAAGTAAAACATTTCTCAATAGGACACCCACATCCAAAGAAAGTAAAAAAAATTCAATATGACACCAATATGAGAAAATAAATTATTATTTATTAGGACACCAACATTCTAAGAAAGTAAAATTTTATTCAATAGGACACCCACATCCTATGAAAGTAAACATTTTTCAATATGAATCCCACATCGTGAGAAAGTAAAATATTGTTTATTAGGACACCCACATCCTCAGAAGGTAAAATATTTTTCAATAGAACACCCACTTCCAAAGAAAGTAAAACATTTTTCAATTAAACAACCACTTCATAAGAAAGTGAAACATTTTTCAATAGAACAACCACATCCTTAGAAAGTAAAACATTTTTCAATAGAACACCCATTCCTAAGAAAGTAAAACATAAATAAAAAAAAATCATAACACCCCACATCTTAAGAAACAAGATTATACCTACCAGAGAACAATTCACAACCAGATCAGGCATGACATTTGTCATTTCCTAAAGCAAGATGAAAATAGCTGTTTGGTTCCAGGCACAGGAGACAAAAACATCAAAAGAGGTATTTAAATGACAAATTCATCAATGACAGTTTCTACAACATCAGCTATTCACATTTAAGTCAGTTTAAACCATTTTGGGTAATATATCAAGAACCCTAAGCTCAAGAACATGCCTATGCAAGGTATGTGTCAATTCAGATTATATTGTTGGATCATTGAACAGGTTGTAGCTTGCCCATCCCATAATATGCCACCCCTCTGATAGACAAGAAGTGACACATTACTTGCCATTAAAGTGCTGGGTCTACACGAGCCTACCAGAAGGTATCCCTTACAAAATATTGTAACCAAATTAAGAATACAAATTTTATTCGGCACGGGGGATCAAACCCAGGACCATCCACATGGCAAGCAGGAGCTTAAACCAGTGAGCTAATCGCACACTCTAATAAATTCTCTTATGTCTGAACATTGGCCTAAACCATCTGTCAACCCTTGTTATCACCTTGACTACTAAAGGATTCAGAGGTGTTTGTCAATGAAATACTGAGGCATGACAATTCTGGTGGATTACCACATAAATTGAATTTTAACGTTTTTTTTTTCAGCAATGAGAAAATAGTTAGGGGGGGGGGGGGCTGGATTCTCATTTATAATTTGATCTCTTGGGCTGTGTTTTTAGTAACAGACAATCCTAGATTTAATCAAGTAAACACAAATTTGAGATTTGTGTATATTCCAACCTTTGGCGGTAGAGACCATGGGTGCGTGGAGTGTTGCCTCGAAGGAATGGCTGAACCAACTGGGTGAGAAATTGTTTAGATGTACGGGCGAACCCCGATCTAAACAATTTCTTGCCCAAAGAATTGGTCTGGCCATTCAGAAGGGTAATGCTGCATGTATCCTTGGGTCGATACTAGAAGGTCACGGAATGGAGGAAGTTTTTTATTTGTAAATAAATAAATATTAATTTGAGATTCATATATTTTTACTCAATTTAAAATGAACAAGCAGCTACCTGTGTATTGACTGTTATAAACTTTGAAACTTGTTGTTCTTACTTCACTACTTACTACTTTCCTACAGAATAGAAACTTACCTATACCTACCTCACACCTCATGAGAAGGTGGATGCAAGATAGTGGAGTCAATGGTGTGAATACTGTGAATGTTTTGGTTGTGTTTATATACAGGGGTATTTTTCTTTTGGCTAAAAAAATACCAGGTTCGGTAAATCCAAATATTTCCTGTTTGGCTTCCCCATAATTCTTGAGTGAAAAGTGCGTTTTAAAGATAAACAATGGACTTAACCTGTAAAACGGAAAGACTTTTCTCCAGTTCGTTCATTTTGAAAGAAAAATACGGCTTATGTGTTTACATGTTAGCCAGTGTTGTCAGATGATAAAATTTAATATAATTATCGCGATATAAACGGTTTTTTCCTGTTGAAAAAATACTAGATTACATACAATATTTACCTGCTAGATTTTTGCGAACGAGATTTCAATATATATGTATGTAAACATCAAATGATTAACAATAAGGACTTCATTATAAAATATAAATAAAAATACAACCAAGAAAACCTTACAGAATATGAATCTCTTCAATTTTGTCCAACGATAATAATAATAACAATCCTTAGTGGGAGGGAACCACAAGGCGAGGTTAATGCTCAAAGCATTTTCTACCACCTACCCCTGAGAGTCTTATTATTATGTGGTCAAAATCTCATATTAATGAGGAAAATTAATGAGGGTGGGATTCGAACAAACGGATCCCAACGCTACCTGGATTACCAAACTGGCGCGTTAACCACTTGACTACCAGTGCATATAATACAGGGTGGGCAAAAGTCTGGAAACCCTTAAATATCTTTCGAATGGCTTTCTCAGTAATTTTAAAAATTTGTACGATGAACCGGGGTAATAAGACCTTCTTTTAGGGTGGGACTGATTTTTGTTACCGGCCCCCATGTCGGGGCGAGGGGGGCCAACTTCGTTTTTTTAAATACGAACCCCCACCTTACGATACATTTTTGGAAATGTCTTTAAATAAGAAATACTTTGGTGCAAATTTTAATTTTTTAATATTAACTGTTTGCAAATGGCGTCCAACTTTGTGTATGCAGTGTAAAGTTCGGAAACCCCTGAATATCTTTCGTAAGTGCTTTTTCAGTAAATTTAAAATTGTGCACGGTAATCGGTGCCAATTAGACCTTCTTTTAAAATGGGGGTGATTTTTGGTACCGGCCCCCATGTCGGGGCCAGGAGGCCAACTTCCTTTTTTAAAATACAAACCCCCACCTTGCGATACATTTTTGTAAAGGTCTTTAAATAAGAAATACTTTGGTGCTTAATTCCAAAAATGTATCGCAAGGTGTGGTTTCGTATTTAAAAAAAATGAAGTTGGCCCCCCTGTCCCAGACATGGGGGCCGGTAAAAAAATCGACCCCATTCTAAAATAAGGTCTGATTACCACGGATTACCGAACCTAATTTTAAATTTACTGAAAAAGCCCTTTCGAACTTTACACTGCATACACAAAGTTGGACGCCATTTGCAAACAGTTAATATTTAAAAAAATAAAGTTTGCACCAAAGTATTTCTTATTTAAAGACCTTTCCAAAAATGTATCACAAAGTAGGGGTTCGTATTTAAAAAAATGAAGTTGGCCCCCCTGGCCCCGACATGGGGGCCGGTAACAAAAATCGGCCTCACTTTAAAAGAAGGTCTTACTACCCCAATTTACCATACAAAATTTTATCTTTACCGAAGAAGGGATTCGAAAGTTATTCAGGGGTTTCCAGACTTTTGCCCCACCCTGTATAAACACTGAAGCTGGACCTTTGGCAATTTTGGCATGGCAAGCGAGAGTATCTTTTCATCGAACTAAATGTACGTTCATGCTTTTTAGTAATGTTACCAGTACTTTGAACAGCTGATAGTCCCTCTTTCAACAAATCCCGGCTTCTGATTGGTTCAATTTATTTGAATTTTTTGTTTACCTCATGCAGTGGCGGGTATCTAAACATCTTTAATCTTCACATCAGATAGCAAATCTTATATTACTACAAAATAAGTAGAAAATAAGGAAATTAAAGTGGAAGTAAAGAAAAAATTAACTGATAAGTAGGTATGAATAAAGTAAAAAAAAATATTTTAGAAGAATTAGGTAGGTAATTTAGGTACCCACTCTTTTGCGAGAGAAAAAATACTACAACTCCGCACTGATTTTGAAATCAGCTGATGGTCCCTCTTGGACGCAAATCTTGATACGTCGGGTTCCCTCTATGTTATATTATGATCTCAGTGGTAATACCGCTTCAGTTTGATTCAAGCTTTTTATGCTATCTAGCTTTGTATTCGTAAAAATAGCAACCAGTTACAGTACTGGTAACATTACTAAAAAGCATGAACGTACATTTAGTTCGATGAAAAGATACTCTCGCTTGCCATGCCAAAATTGCCAAAGGTCCAGGTTCAAATCCTAATGTCGACAAAAAACTGTGTTAAAAACTACACCCAAAGGGGAGCTATATATACTACGGGATGGGCGAGGTACAACTCAGTCCACAAGCTTTTAGTCAAACGGTTGAAGATATCAAAATATTATAATTGGTCAACGAAAATTGATCGCCTTAAACAACAAATCAAATCCCATAATAAAAGAACTGGAACTGAAACTAACTACAGTAAAATAAAGATTCCCCCTTCGGCGTCGTGATAATATATGACCATGCACTTGAAAGCGACGACCCAAAAAAAATCCCGTTCCCGGTTTAAAGTATTAAATTGGTAAATACCGTACAAATACATATATGTAGTCGGTTTGGCAACATTGACCTGAAATCTGAAAATAAACAAACGTTTTTCATTTCACCGATCTCAACTCTCAACTTCTCTACAATATTTTTTCTGCTTGAATCTGAATTTGACCAAATCAATTTCGAAATTTCCCATTGCTCTGAAAAGTACTATCGTACAATCTTCAACCCTCTAAAAGAAGTTTTATCGGAAATTTCCACTACCACTAGTGACCTGTGACGAAGCGTCGGTTAATTCTGAGTATTAGAACGCTATCTTTTCTTGAAATTTCTTACATTGAATTTTATCCAAGTAGGTAGGTATCAATCAGGTCTTCTGTTTAAAATTTCACACATAACTCTCTATTTGTGAAACCTTGATGTGATAATTCTTCCTCTCTTTCACTTGCCACTTCTGCTCCTGCGCCAGCCTCTTGTGAGGTCCATTGAATGTATGAATCAGCAACCATGTCCTCAAAAGATGTAAACACCACCATTTTTTGTTTGTCTGGTCCACAGTCTTATTTGTGTGATTTCATGCAGAACCAATCATCACCTTGAGGACTTTTAGCATCTTCATCTGTTTCAAGTCTGATTGAACTATAGAATTTTGCTATGTAGCTGTGGTCCTACACTTTTCCTTTCTAACATAATGCTCCTACAATAACAAATTAGTATTGCTTGTTTAAATCTGATGTTCCGAGTCTTTGATTTTATTTGTTTGATAAATTTTATTATGTGTTAAAAAACAAATTGGCATTATCTTTGCACAA
Source organism: Bactericera cockerelli (assembly GCA_024516035.1). Classification (NCBI taxonomy): domain Eukaryota; kingdom Metazoa; phylum Arthropoda; class Insecta; order Hemiptera; family Triozidae; genus Bactericera; species Bactericera cockerelli. The sequence continues at coordinate 10,356,375 of CM044955.1, read as the reverse complement.
ATCAAAACAGTCATATCATAAACATTTTCAAAACTATTTTAAAAATAATATTTATTCAGATAGTAGGTATGATTTCTAACCATTTTGGTAATTAACTTTTTTTTCATGAATTTTTTTTCATAACATGAAGAATGAAATCTCTACGTGATTTCACTATTCATGCCAACACATCTTTTGGCCAGACCACTGCTGTCTTTTCTTGCATTTTCTACAAGTCCAGTACATTCCAAATCCTGGATTTTTTTTATACCTACCTATCTCTGTTATTTTTTTGCATCAATCGTAAGTTTCACATGAAGTTTCTCTTCACGTAAGTTTCTCTAACAAAATTTCAGACATGTCACTGGGATACTGAGCCAATTTTGTCTTCAGCATTTCAGTAGGAGTGACACCAAGTGTCTGACCTTTTGTTTGATGATATCTCTGGTCAGTACCAAAAGCAAATTTTTCAAACAAAGCATTTGGTATGAAAGTTGTGAAATAGTCATGGGGCTTACGAAAACTACTGCTTGTACAAAAGGAGGAGCTGGAGGCAAAGGTTCTAATGTTTCTTTTCTCTTCCAGTGTATTGGCCAATAGTCACTGGTATAGGTACACATAATTTGGTGCCAGCAACATTTGAGCTGAAATTACTGTATTTGATCTGCTGATTCCGAATATGTAGGTACTTAGTTTTTGCATAGCAGCTCCCATTTTTGAGATATGGGGGTTTGAGATATATCCTGAAAGCTAAAGTACATGTAATAATTAAGAATGGTTTGATTTTGTTATTTGATTTTTAAAAGAACATTAGGTTTTCATTTTATTATACTTTACTGAATGACCTCGGTTGCACAGTGGTTACGATGTTGAACCTTGAATAAACGGGTCGGGGTTCGATGCCCACCATGGGCATTTTCAGATTGCATATTACAATTTGAAATATCAGGAGGCTGATGATTCATGATTTCAAACATACTTGAGATTACTTTATTCATGATGCTACACCCAGGAAGGTTATTTTTTACTCTGCCTGGAGTGCTTGTTCTGTGGCATATCTCTTTGTAGGTTCCAGCAGTAATCTACCATCATATGGACATCCCATCTTCCCTGGTACCGCTCTTCCATTACTTTTATGTCTTGGTGGAATCTTTCACCTTGCTCTTCACTCAGGTTTCCAAGATTGTCTGGGAATTTGTCCAAATGACTATGGAGATAATGCACTTTGATGCTCATATTACATCCAAGCTCTCTATAAGAGGTAAGTAGATTTTCAACAAGATCCTTATAGTTCGAAGCCTTATGGTTGCCGAGAAAGTTTTCAATCAACGCAACAAATGATGTCCAAGCTTTCCGCTCTTTTTCACTTATAGAGCTTATGAATCTTGTATCTATAATCAGTTGTCTGATCTGAGGTCCATCAAAAATACCTGTTTTTATCTTCTCAATGCTAAGTCCTTGCATTTGAGTAAAGATGTAGTTGAAACATTGAGACTCCTTGTCCAGTGCCTTCACGAATTGCTTCACCAATCCAAGTTTTATATGAAGAGGAGGCAAGACTATTTTACTTCGATCTACTAGAGGTTTAAACATTTTGTGTTCCAACAACCATGTTTTCTCTCTCGGGCCAGTCCATCTTTATCCAGTCTGCTATCCCAAAGGCACAAGAAACAGGGGTATTTTGTATATCCACCTTGCTGCCCTAGGAGAAAGTTCACCATTGTTAAATCAACACAAATAACCCATGCATGTTCATGATATTTAATCTTTTCCAAGACTAAAGCAATATTATTGTATTCTTCTTTCATCTGGGTTGAATGAGCAATTGGTATGGAGCCAAATTTGTTCCCATTGTGCAAAAGTACACACTTCAAATTCGCTTAGAACTGTCAATAAAAAGACGCCAATGGTCTGGAGAATACTCATCAGGAAGGCCCATTTTGTTGAGAAGACCTTCTACATCCTTGCAAAAGACAAGTTCTCCTTCTTGAGAGAAGAATTCTAGAAATTCTGCTTCCCTTCTTCTGTAGAATGTCACTGTTGTTCCTTCTCTCAGAAGATTTTTTTCTTTAAGTCGGGATGCGAGCAACTCAGAAGCTTGTTTTGAAAGATTGAGGTCCCTGACGAGATCGCTTAACTCACTTTGGTTGAAAGGTTGAGGACTGGAAGAATTGTCCTCATACTTACTATCATGATCTGTTTCACCATGCTGGGGCAATTCATTTTCTGAAAGGTCTGGAAGCTGATGAAATGTTGGGATTGGAATTTCATCACAGTAAGGAATAGGCCTTCTAGCCAAATCTAAATCAGGATACGACCATTTGCTGCGGTTTTTGCAATTAATGCCTTTGATATTTACCAGGCAGAAGTAGCAGTCATCATAATGATTTTTTGGCTCTCCCCAAACCATTGGAACACCAAACTTCAAGCTCCTACGTTTGCCATCAGTCCACTGGCGTAAATGTTCCGTGCATGTTTTGCAAACTGCATGTAGAGCCCATGCTTTGTCTTGGTCGCCAATCTTAACTCCAAAGTAAGCATTGTATGCTTTTTTTACAAAGTCTGTGATGTGTTTTCGACTGTCTTCTGGTGTATATTCACCACATACATAACAAAATTGTCCAGGTTCATTTAAGCAACTTCTTTGACTGGAGGTCATTTTTGAAATTATTGTTAATTTGTTAAGTTAATTTAGCTGAAACAAAATAAACAAATGTCCAATTTAATAAAACATAAATGCAAGTGGTAGGTAAGTAAGCACATGCAAGTGGTAGGTAAGTAAGCACAAAATAAATGCAAGTGGTAGGTAAGTAAGCACAATGACCGAAGGAGCTAATGAAATACTGGAATAATCAGAAACATCACCATCAAGAATATCATTGATCATGTTGACAAATCTGGAATCATCTGAAATGGAATAAGAAAAAAATCCAAGTTTTGAGACCCAATGTTGTATTTGTAAGACATCAAACTTGACAAACTCATAGCACATCCCACAATGAAAATAAATTTTTGAACCATTTCATGGTAGCCTAGAAACAAGTTTTCTAAATAAAAATGCAAGTGAAAATTCCAGAAAATAAAAATTACTCTGAGAAAAATTAACTTGAATGAATTTCAGTACATTTTTGATTTTGCTGAGAACTCACTAACAAATGAATACCTACAATCCAATATTTCAAATCAGCTGCTATCCTCCTGGTAGTATATTCTATTGTGAACATAATGAACTAGGTTGGAAAATGATGTTATTCGCAGAATAACATCATTTTCTTAATTTGAAAACATAAAATATAAAGGGAGGGTCAATATCCTGAAAATGCACCTTTTTAATAGTTGCAAATTAAAAAAAGTTCTTCTTGAATATTGATTTATTTGAGCGGTCATTTATGTATTTATTGTTACATTCTAGTGGTCATTAAATATTTCAATTATATTTTGTGAAAATCTACATTTTCTGGAAATCATATCCATTCCAATGATGGAAATGTCCATATCAATGATGCTTTTATGAAAAATGCAAATTGAGACCTTCTTCATACATACTAATAATAATTAATAATTCCGTGTCCGTGAGATAGGTATTGATACCTAAATCTGAGGATTATATAGACGCCCAAATTCAATGTCTAGGCTCCTTTCATGTCCATTGATTCTATTTGGTTTTGACTTGAGGTAGACAGGACGGGGGTTATACCCTCCATTCGCTGGGAATCATACCAGCTACCCACATTAACCTCACCCAGCCTGGGTAGGGTCAGCCTCACATGTTCGAAGGGAACAGAATTTTCTGTGCAAAAAGTCTGCTCCAACCAAGAATCGAACTCAGGATTGCTGAACTATGGGCAGTAGTCACAACCGTTATGCCATAGAGGCTGGCATGAATAATTTTGTTTGTTGAGTATTTTTTCAATATGGAGGTTCAAATTAAAACAGAATAATGGCAGGTACAATCTGAGAAGTAAGTGTATCTATGTACCAAACTTTATTTTAATAAGACCTTAAATAACAAAAATGTCCATACAAGTTGATAGTAACTAGAAACAAAATTCAAAAGGAGGAAAAGAAAAAATGTAAATGAAATTTCCTTTTATATCTTAATTTATGTGGAGTAAAACTTTTTTATCTTTGTTCTCAGACTCATACATTTCTCCTCTATTTCCCATGTTGGGATAGGAAACACATTTTACAATATCCCTTTTATCAACATAAGACAAATCTTCTTTATCTGGTAAAACAAATAGTTATTCTTTTTTTAATGTTTTTTTTTATACTGAACTATTGAGTAGGCATACAAAATTTGTACATCCTGATTAATATTTCTAATACTTCAACTTACACAACATGTTAACTATATATTTTATTAAGAATTTATCATTTCTACTTTGGTTTTAGATCAAAAGTTTTGTTACTCTTGTTCTGCTCTGAATTTTCAGTGTTATTGTGCACAACAGGACCATGCCCAACTCTGTTGAGCGAATATTTTAAATTCCAACTGTCCCTTTGTCTTTCTACACTTCACATGGTGTACATTTTGTGTTCCTTGGACAGGCGAACAGTTTTCCCACACTTTGGTCATCTCCCTTTTCGATTTTCTTGGGTACATAATATCACTTCTGTTTTCAAAGCACTTTGCTGATGTACATTTAAGAGTCCAATGCATTTCGAACTATCAAACCAGATTTGGCTCTAACAAAATTTCAGACATGCCACTTGACTACTGAGCCAATTCCGTGTACAGCTCCCTTTCCATGAGGTGTTGCAAAGAACGTCCATTCTAATTCTTGCAAGTTGAAACTTTCTTTCAAGAGACTTAAATTTTTAAAGTTGGATCTTTGCTTGAATTGTGACACAGACCAATCCTACTCTCATCCAGATTTTTACACTGGTAAAACATTGTAGTTAATTTGTCAACATCTTCATGTTCTGCTTCTAAACTACCCATGATAATGCTGTCTAAGTACTTACATTAAACTGGCGTTGCGACTTTCTGCATGCACAGCTCTGGTACGTTAGGTTGTCATGTCACTTACAACTTGTCCTGTCACGGTCGCCAAATGTCGCGTAGAATCTCAGCTGTTCTACACATATTATTATCTTTATAAAATAAGAAACAACACAGTTTATGTCAATGTTAGATCTTATATTAAGTTCAAGAAAAACAGATTGTTAACATGAAGAGAGAAGAAGAAAACTCTAAAAAAAAAATCTAGAAAATCTAGGAAGGGACTCTTGGTTACCAGTAAACAGTCTAATGGCAACAAAAAAAAACGTCATACTCCATTTCATTTTTTGAGTACCCTATTTGCTGGAAAATAGTAAGGGCCTCTTTTTTCTCTTTATTTGAAAGGCCCATTTTTGTAAATTACTCCTGAAAGTTTTCAATGAGTGGAAAAAACACAGCAAGAGATTTACATTTGGGAATATTTGAAGTATGGCCTCTCTCTCCGAAAAATCTTTATCAGTGAAGATAATTTTTGCTGCTTCAGTAGAGGTATTTCTTTGTCGAAATATCGGAAGCATTTTACCTATGTTACTGCTATTTTCGTGGGAAAGGATAAAAAGAGCAGCTACTTGTCCCTGTCCATTGCCATTTATTACCATCAGTATATACAAGTTATTTAGGCAATTTGTTGCATCTAGTAGTAACAAATTTGGATTTCTACTAAATGCTTCTTTCATTCTGGAATCTTGGTAGAAAATGCCTCGAGTTTGCCTTCGTGTGCCATTACTTCTACATACCCTCCAAGAAATTTCAGATAACCTCCAGTTTCTTCAAGACTGTTGGAATTTTTTACCTGCATGTTGTGAATATCACGTAGAGTTACATTTTTGTCCATGTTATTTACAATATGCTATTAAATTTAACTTCTTGGGCATTGTATTTTTTTGGCTGTTTTTTAATTACTTCATCTAACTTTTCTTCGAGGGATAGAGGAACACTCACACCTGGACTGGAACTAGGACTTCGCTCATCATTTTCTTCTTGCAGTGCTGGTTCTTTTCCTTCTACATCTATCACTCTTTCTATGATAATTTTCAATTGTTTTCTTAGGCTGTTTGGATTAAGTGGGTGTTGTAAACAACTCATAACATCGGTTTTGCAAATGAGTGGCCAAGTACCAGACTTGCCTAACCCTCATTTTTAATGAATTGAGAAAATGAGACTCAAAGTTGGATCAAAATTTAAAAATCTGGAATCGAAGAACTTAAACGTGTTTTATTTCAGTAGATCAGACATATCCTTGACAAAGTATTCCACATCATTACAAAAAATCTAGTGGCTCCATTAAGAGTTGAGAATGCCTTAAAATTATAGGCACTTTTGGTCCTCGCTACTTATATGCTTAGTAGTAAAAAAAGTGGGATAGGCAAAGTTTAGGCACATTTGGCTCTAAACAAATACTGACATATTAAAGAATGAATGGAAAAAATTACAAGTATGATTCATTGATTCATTCAAAGGGGGTGGGGGGTTTCCATCATTATTATGTAGTTAACCCTATAATGCCCAGGACTAGAAATCTTCGACATATGTGTGACATATGTGTCACGCGGGGCGTGGGGGGTTTCCATCATTATTATGTAGTTAACCCTATAATGCCCAGGACTAGAAATCTTCGACATATGTGTGACATATGTGTCACGCGGGGCATTATAGGGTTAATAATGATGATTTTATTACTCATCAATTTCGTCATCTTCATCGACTTCTTCTTCTTCTTCAGAAACTAATTCTTCAACTTCAGTGGCTCTCAGTTTACGATAGAAATCGTGATAAATGGGGGGAATGTATTTCAGCAAGGATAGAAGGTCCTTTTTCTTTTCCTTTGTAATGGCCCGACCTCTTGGATGTAATAGCTCAAGTTCATTTACAAATTCACGGCTCGGGCGACCTCTGGTTTTCTTTGCAAGATCTACTATGTCGAATTCTTCCAATTCCGTAAGTGTGTTCTTAATATACAACTTTTTTGGTTCCATTTTCCTGTAATCCATCGCATTTTCAGCCAGCTTACTTTTGTATTTCTCTCATTTTTTTTCCTATTTGTTATTTCTTTTTCCATTGTTTTGGAAGAATAAAACTCATCTTTGGTCATGGCATGAACAACAAATTTGGGACTTTTCTTCTTGGCATTTTGTATGACGAATTTCCATTTTTCAGGTACATAAATTTCTTCTTGATAGGCTTTTGACCTCTCAATTATTTCAAAATCCATGTCACAACTGTCAAAAACTATGACCAGGCATAAAGAACTTTTGGTTGATTGTTTCAATATTTGGGTGAGTTTGCAAAACATAGCTCAAGAACAAGGCGACCTTGATGTTTCGGTTTTGTCCACCACAGCTATCACTATAGAGTGTTATTTCTTTAACAGATGAGGGCAGAACATTTTTCAGAAAATGAAGAAGACATGAGGAAACTTCCTGGGACCCTCTTGAGGCAATATCCTCTGACCAAACGTACATGTGGCCAATTCCAGTTATCTCATCATGAATTCCGAGGTTATAAGTCCACATTTGTCTCTTGTAGTACACTTCACCGGTTGTTAAGACAGGCGTAGGCAAAGTTTTCTCCAAATCAAATACTAATACGTATTTTTCACCTTGAGATTTTTTTGCTTCTGATATGTCAACTTTCTTCATATTATTAACACTTTCTACTTTTCTCAGGTGCAATTCATGATCAAGTTTCATTAGTTCTTTCTTTGCGCTGTCTTTCTCAAATTTCAACTTTACTTTAAATTCATCACAAGTGGAACAAGTATCCTTGTGTGGTGGATGAATGGAGAGGTGACTGAACTTAGTACTAAAAATATCTCGAAATTTAAAGTCAGACAGTGGGACCCTATTTTCTTTGTTGCACTCTACTTTGTATTGCTCATACATTGCGGCTTTTGTCAACCATGGTGATAAGTACTTACGCTGAGAATCACGACGACAATAGTGGGAATCATAAGTTGGAAACTTTGCAATGAAATGTACAACAAATTCTTCATCTTCAGCCTTTGTTTTGTTGTGAGGAGTGTGTTTTCCACTTTTACTTGGCCTTGGAGTTCCACATTCTTGTTTTCTTTCCAGTGCATTGGTGATTGTCCCATCGCAGATGGAGAGAGTCTGTTGGAAGAATTTTTTACATACTACTTGATCGACACCATCTGAATCCCTTAAACGGTAAATTCTTGTTTTTGATCGACGAGAGCTTTCCTTCTTAGTGTATTTTCTAGTAATATGTTTTACTTCTATCTGACCACAAAGAAAGGAATTTTTCTCAAGCCAGTTTAATTTACAGTAGCCATCGAAAATACTCTGTTTTCTTTGAGCGTTAATCACGCTTGGGCAGTCCAGTTTGCATTTACATGACTCTAGAGAGCATGATTTTCCTTTTACAATTTTTCCAGTACTTGAAACATATTCTAATCCTCTTTGTCTCTTGGATTTTCTAATGTTTTTTTTATGTTCTTCCGGTCTTCTCATTCTCTTTCGTCCAGGTGTATTGTCATTATTATTCAAATCATTTTCAATAGTAACATTGGCGTCTTCTACATGAACTATAATTTCATCCTCTATTAGTACACCACCGACATCCTGTACAGCGCCACCGACATCCTGTACTGCGCCACCGACATCCTGTACTGCGCCACCGACATCCTGTACTGCGCCACCGACATCCTGTACAGCGCCACCGACATCCTGTACAGCGCCACCGACATCCTGTACAGCGCCACCGACATCCTGTACAGCGCCACCGACGTCCTGTACTGCGCCACCGAAGTCCTGTACTGCGCCACCGAAGTCCTGTACTGCGCCACCGACGTCCTGTACTGCGCCACCGACGTCCTGTGCTGCGCGACAGAGATTCCGAGCTGCAGTTTTTTTGCCGCTAATCTTTGAGACAAAATCTGCAAATAAAGACAAAATATTTTATTTTGTATGAATTTAATATTTTTTAGGTCAACTTTATTTTTTAGAAGTCAGAGTGTAAAAAAACTTCCTATAGATTAGGTAACTACTCACCTGATAAACATTCTGAGGAATCTGAGGATGAATCTGAATCATGAAGCTGGAATTTTCCTTGAACTTGACTGCCAAAACATTTGAAAGCTTTGTTTTCTTTATTCAGGTTTTGCAGTAAATCGTCTGTGAATAATTCGTCATCTGAAAATGGGCAAAATATAAAAAAATGTAGGTAGGTTATTAAGTATTAAGATATTTTTCTGGAATCTATTTTAATATTTGCCAAAATCTCGAGAGCCAAATTTGCCTAACCATCATAGTGTTTGAAAAATTTGGTGTGTGCAGACAAAATTCTTGATATTAACGATTCTTACACAGTAAACATGCAAAAAGACATTTTATATTTGTCTAAAATTAAACCAGAAAAGTCTCAAGTATCTTTAAACACACACTAAAATTGGTTTTTTTTGTATGCAAAATGTTGCCTAAGCATCTGCAGTTCTAAGAACTTTTGATAAATATTCAGAGCCAATTTTGCCTATCCCTCACTGAATATAATTGATAAATTTATGAAGTTTCTAAGAGAAAAAAGCATTTGTTTTTAACTTAAATACATTGAAACTTACCTGAAGAGTCCATATCGCTCTTGTTTGGTATGTAATTCTTGTCCAAATCACTGTTATCTGGAGTAGAATCTTCTGATGAGAGAGGTGCACATTTTTTTCCCGACATTTTGTTTGTTTGTTGGGCAACTTTGGCACTGAACTATTTGTAAAATAAACGATTGCCCAAACTTCCACAGAGTGCACCACCAGTCAACATAATAATAAATAATAATAATAAATACCCGGTGTACGGGAGTATATTTACGGGAATAGCCCTATTTACAATGTCAACAATAAAAATGTCAATACATACAAAGATTAAAATAAAATAATGTTAAAAAGTAATATCACAGGTGGTAAAAGTAATTAATACACATATAGCTATGAAAAAACAGTACAACACAAATACAAGTAAAACATACGAGAAGAATAAATGAATAGGTAAGTATAAACAAAGTCAGGTAAAATCAAAATCGTTGTCATGGTTTGCTGCTCGAATCATTCTGTTTAGAGGCGAGAAATGTGCGTAGTTGGTAGCACATGTTGTTGAGTAAAACAAGTTATTTTTTCTCAGCCTTCTATTAAACATGCATATTTAAAAAAAGTAGTCGGTGCTGAAAACAGATCTTTTTTTGTACTTCCTCATTATAGGGGTAGCTTGAAATTTTCAAATTTGTGGGTTAGGCAAGTCTGGTTCTGGGCCACTCAATTGTACTAATTAAGAAAGAAATTTCATACTGTCAGGGAAGTGATAAAAATTGAATCCTCACTTCCCTGTCAGGAAACACTAAAAATGTAAAATGCAAAATTGTGTCAATTTCTTAATAATGGAAGAGAGAGACCATTAGATCTCTACTTTTATTTTATTATAAAATAAAAAAAAAGGAAATGAAATCTAATGTAAAGGAAATGTAAAGAGCTTTCATTTTTTCTCGTATACATCAACTGGTTGTAGGAATCTATATATGTATAACATTCCTCTTTTTAATTACAACTGTAGGTTCTCTCAGTATTTCCAAAATAGTTTGTGATTCTCATGTGATGGTTGAAACTTTCTCATCAGTGACAAATTCAGTGCCTTCTTCATTGATCAATCGAAATTCTTGGATCATGATGTCTCCATCATCTTCATCTATGTTTCTGATTGAACAGACGTACCTGAAGAAAAAAAGACATTATAAGAATAATGTAGTATTATGTGTAAAAAAGGACAGTTGAATAAAATAATTTGTTCAAACCACCAGTTTTTAGATAAAATCTGTGTTGATTACTTTAAAAGTTGTTCTGAGGTCACTATAACATTTTGGTCTTTAACATAAGAATAAGAATACTTTATTTTACAGCACTTTTTTTCCTTACATCACTTACATACCTGTATTCAGCCTGTGTTTTGCCTGTTGACTGGAACTTCACCAATACAGGGTGAGCATAAAGTCTCACCCCACCCCCCGTATCTCGAGAATGGCTGAAAATACAAGAAAACGCAAAAACCCGTATTCCTTAATTTTTAGGGGGATTAATTTTCAGCCAAAAAAAATTTGCCTACACGGCCCCAGTCAGGCTGGGCATGGTCCAACTTTAAAATCTTAAACAGAATGGTATGTCTTGTGGCATATTGTTTTAAAGGCCTCATAAATAGAAGTTCATTACAACAAATTTTAGTGAGCTACAACTTACCGTTCTTGAGATACAGGGTCGAACGTCCTGCGTAATATCCATATATTTTGACCTATAAATCGTTAACCGTAAATTATAGAAAAATGAAATTTGTTGATAATAACTCCTTATGACAAGCACTTTCGAAAAAATTATAACTCGACATACTCTGTTGATATTAGTTTCTGGTCGGTTTCGTCAGCCACCCGGACGAAAAGTTCGAAAAAATTTAACGAAAAAACAAATCCAGTTTTAACTTGTTCGAAAGTTCTTGCGATAAGGAGTTATTATCAACAAATTTCATTTTTCTGGAATTTACGGTCAACGAGTTATAGGTCAAAATATATGGATATTACGCAGGACGTCCGACCCTGTATCTCGAGAACGGTAAGTTGTAGCTCACTGAAATTTGTTGTAATGAATTTCTCTCTATGAGACCTTTAAAACAATATGCCACAAGACATACCATTCTATTTAAGATTTCAACGTTGGTCCATGCCCATTGCCCAGCCTGACTGGGGCCGTGTAGGCAAATTTTTTTTGGCTGAAATCTAATCCTCCTAAAAATTAAGGAATACGGGTTTTTGCGTTTTCTTGTATTTTCAGCCATTCTCGAGATACGGGGGGTGGGGTGAGACTTTATGCTCACCCTGTATATATTGTCCCACACGTAAATCATTCCAAGTGAAATTTATTTTTTCTTGATCCTTGTTGCTGATCACTTCTTGTTCCTTGTTGCTGTCATCAATCTCAACATGGGACTCGTTTTGAATGATTGTTTTGTACAAAATTGAACCAAGTTCAAAATGAGAGCACATTGAATCACATTTCAAACAACTCAAAGATTTCATTTGAAGCTTCTTCTGATTCTTCTTCTTGTCATAGACTACTTGGTGGACCTTCATGGTTCCTTTGAATGATACCACGTCTTCTTTAACAACCATCTTTTGAATGCGTTCAAAGCTATCCTCAGGAATGACAGCAATTTCAACTTTTCTTAAGTTTAATTTCAACTGGTCAATGAGAACTTCGAAGGTATTCAAGTCCTTACCTTCCCCTACAAGTCTGTCAGCTGTTCGCTTGATAGTGCCCCCTATGCCATCAGGTGCACCTTTGCCATGGCCAGCTTCTTGATAACTCCATGTACTGAAGTGAACAGTGGGTAAGAACTGGTCTACCATTTTCTTAAACCAATAAAACATGAGTTGGTTTCGGTATTGGCTACTTGGTCCATCAGACAGGAAATGTAACGTAGCTATGTCAGGAATTCTGTCCTTTATGTAATTTAGAATTGGTAATAGGTGGGCCACTATTCCAACTGGACCATGGTTCAAATTTAATGATAGTGTACCAAATGATTTTGTTTGCACTTCTTCGTACACAGTTGGTCTCAAATAAAGTGAACTTGTGTGGAGACTAACTTGCTTACGACTCCCTCCAAAATGAAAGCTTTGTATTTCCTGAGCATATTTCATTGAATAATTTTCACTGAAATCTATATGCAATAACACTTCGTTTGGCTTCAAAGAATATTTTATTTTCTTTGCAAATGCAAATTGGTTAATAAAATTTGCCTCGTGACTCATAAAAATCAGGAGAACATCTTGTAGTTTCTTTACCAAGTTGATTAATTTCTCTTTCTTAATAAGTTTTGCCACTACTTTGACCATTTTCATTTTACCGCTTTTGTCTCTGTAGGTTGCTTTGCTCATTTCCCACTGCTCATATTTGACGATTTCATCTCCATCAAATTGACCCACAAATACTAATTGTTTCTCTGCACATGTTTTACATTTTCTTTGTAAGCAATTAACAGCCACAAAATCCCCATCACAACACAGTGTTTTTGCTAAGTTTTTACCGCTCACTTGACTTACAACTTTCTTTTTGAGTAATGCATGTACAATTAAATCAGTATTTGTGCACAATTTGCACATGCATGTGTCACGAGCATCATGTTTTTGGTAAACTACATAAAATGGTCTAAGTCTACAAAATAATGCATAACTTATGTTATGACATGTAGTAGAATTAAATTTCTTGTGGAGTGATTTCAACGTGTCATTCAAATATCGCTTTTGCCTTTTCTTCTTTTTAAAGGTTATAGTGTCCTTTTTTCCTGGAGACATTCTTGTGTTTTCTTCATCTTCTAAAAACAGTTTTACAGCAATCTTCAATTCTGATAGAACTTGGTTTGTTTTCTTTGACTGTGGCTTATTTGAATATTTCAGTCTCTTACTTGGAAAAGTTTGGACAATATCTTTCATCACTTTGCATTTTTTTAATATAACTCTGTCTCCAATCAACGAAGAAATGTACGCATATTTCTTCTGTGGGCAAGAAATCTTTGTCAAGTTTCGCTTTATTTGAGCCTTTAAAGCTTCACCAAAGAGCAATTTTTGTTTTACTTCTATATTTTGTTTATCCTTCTGTTTCATCATAAGTTTTCTCACAGATGATCTTGGTGTTTCTAGCTGCGGATTATTCTCACCAACATCAGTTGATGTTGAAGTTGTCTTTTTTGCTCGAACCCATCGTTGCCTGTACATGTTCATTGCTTTACGCAGTCTTTCATTTTCCTTGGCCAGTCTCACATTCCTCTGTATGATCTTGCTTCTGTCTCTTTTTATTCGCTTTCTTCCAGAACTTTGTTGGGCGGGAGTTGGGTCATCAGGATTTTCCTCATCTGAGTCTGGAGGTGTAATGCTTACTGAAGTAGTTGGAGCTGTTTTTCTTTTGTAATATGCTTGTGATCGCTGTCGCCACTTCTTCTTTTCCACTCGATGTTCTCTATCGGTCATATCTTTCACCAACTTCACTTGACCCTTCTTCATTTTGTTAGCATATTTGATTCTTTCTTTTTCCTTTTGTTCTGCAAGTTTCTGTGGATCTTCCTTAATTTTTCTATACCTCTCTCTTTCCCGTTCTCTCTTTTTTTGTAACTGTTCTTCTCTTGTCAGTCTTTTCTTGGGCCCCATTGTACCATCTACAGTTTTCTAATCCTGAAAAAAAAATGAAAAAAATAGATAGGTACTAATTTCAAGCTAGCACATCACTTTCAAGCTGCTCTCCCAGGTGTTGATTATTCATCTACAAGAGCAATTCAACAAGAATAGCCTATACTTTTCCACAGAATTTAACTTTGGTTTATCATTCTCACTCCCCTGCTCTTTTATTGGCAGGGAAGTGAGAAACAGGGGAGTGATAATTTTGAGGTTAGGATCACCTGTGGCACACATTGTTATTAATGAAGAATTTTTAATGGTATATGAATAAAGTGTTTTGGGGTACTTACCAAAATATGTTATCAAGTCATAAGAATATGAATCAACTGACGTTTTATGAAGAACAGGGGAGTGATGAACAATTTTTACAACTTCACGATTTAATTGAAAAAACTTCTAGAGGAACATCCACTCTTTCTAGAAAGCGAAATCAAACTAAAATCATTTGTTTATGTTTACATTGAGAATCCAAATCAGCTGATTTGAAATGAAAAAAGTCCCATTTACACCTAACAAGTCTTGTGTTTTCATAGTGGCAGGGGAGTGATAAAATATTGAGTGACAGGCATTTGTGAAGCTTTTGGTTTCCTGTATGATAATATTTTCTAGTTTTTCTGTAAAGGCTACATTTGTGAAGGCATAATGAACAAAAAAAATGCTCAAAAAACTTCTTATTAGTTACAGTAAGATTAGACAAATCAATAAAAGTAGCAAACCCAGGTAGTGTGACAGAGCAGGGAAGTGAGAATTAGGCCTTTGCAAAAGCTCCAGATCAGGAACAAAGGTGATTACGGAACTTCCAATGTTAGGTGTGATTCAAAATACTCTGCATTAAGTTACTAAAAAAGAAAAATGGTAATATTTTCAATACGGACAAAATAATTAACAAAAACCAATAAGTGCTACTTTTCTGTTGAATCGCCCTTCTACTGATGTGTGTAAATGATTTTTCAATAAATTATCAAGTTTTGGATTTGCTTCATCTGCATTCTCTTCATCAGTGTTTTCATTATTAGCGTTATCAGGTGGAACACCAGTAATATCTAATCCGGATAGGTCTCTTTATTGGCCTTAGAAAATTTGTATGCAAGTTGCCGAACTTTCCTCTTACTCAAACCATAACGCATTCTAGTAATATGTGAGCAAGTGAGCCCAACCTTCTCTTTCTCTCGTCCATAGCTAATCTTTTTTCCTCCACTACTGTCATTCTTTCAGCAATGGACAAGAACCTTTGCTTTAGGGCCATGCCTTGTTTCCTAGCTTCCTCCTGCTTACTCATTGACTCCTTCAATAAATTGACCACTTCCCTAGACCTCTTATCTATGTGAGACATTAACTTAGAGGCCTTGTCATATTTTAACGTTCTGGAGATCCTGCTGAAAGGACCAGAAAATGAAGAAGAAGCAAGAGTGGAGGTAGGAGCAGATAATGTAAAGTTGGAAGTATATGGATTGAGAGAGTCCAGGATTAAAGAAGGCTGGATATGGTGTTGATGTCTGGTCCTGGTGAACATTAAATCGAAATGCCTGGGGGTTTTTTCTCTCCGCTCCAGTTTTTCCTCTGTGCTTTAAATGTTTGGACAACATTTTATTGAGGTTGTTTCATTTTGTGTTAGCTGCTGATCCTCTTTCCCCTCGGGTTTTACATGGCAGAGGTTTTTTTTTTGTTGAAATTTCTCTGAAATTCTTCAGCAACCCTGGCCCATATCTCAGTCCTCCTCAGGCTTGACTTGAAGAGCGATTCCATCTCATCTGAAGTCACGAGCAAGATGACGGCCTCAGTGGCATCATGACATTCATGGTCATCCACTGAGATTTCTAGCTCTCTACTCTAGAATTGACGTTCTGAAAGAAGAAGAAGAAATTTTCAATCATCAATTAGCTGCACAAAAATTAATTTATTTAAAAAGTTTTTTTTTTTATTTTTTTAGTGTAATTGAAAAAAAAGTTTTTTATTTGCTTGTTTTTTTCAAGCAATTGTAACCAAAAATTTGTATCAGGTGTACGTGTTGAAAGAGCATGATAGGAAATACCAAAGTGCGAAGCCTCAGTGAATGATTTTGTATTGATCCCCATGATGGAAAAACACACCCCCTAGCCAAATTTTTGACTTGGCGTAAAGAACAATAGCTCCCCACAAAGATGAAATGGAGCTAAAATATTTAAGTCCAACATAGGTAGGTACTGTGGTTTATTCAACCAATGTACCTATTTGCAAAATCAAGCCTCAATTGGTGTCCACGTTGGTCCTCAAGTTCCTTTGGGCCATTGAAAACCTGATGACCTCTTTCGACCACTTTTTTTTGCAAGTTCACTGGTTAGGCCCATTTTTAGAATAAAACACGAAGACAATAATACTAAAACACTTATGACTAGCTTATAATACCTAACTATCTAATTAGCTCAGGAGGTCCCATTGCAGGTGAACAAATCGAGGTCTGCATCGGCATCATTCTCAATGGTCTGCATTCTTTGGATGGGCGAGAACTCACCCACATTGGTGCGGTTTTTTTTTAAATTAAAAGTAAGGTGTGAGCGTGTGTTTCTGGAATCCACCCGGAAGTTCAGTTGAGAAAGTAGTTCGGGAGAGTTCACCATATTATGTAAGAGCTTGAAAAGGAAAATAATATATTGCATGTTTCTTCTTTGTGGGGTGTTTTAAATTGTTGGAAATCATGATTTCATCATAGTTATGATCTTCATTAGTGATTTTCCGTTTGTACGCACTTGTTCTTCCCATTCCGCCTGGTCCAATTGTGTAAACAGTATAGAAGGGGTGTCTAGAAGAACAACCTATGTTATTTTTGGTACTTTTCAGGAGAGAGGTTTAAAGTTGAAATTGCTGTTATTTTATTTCAATTTAGGTTTCTTGCCACATAGGTTGTTATTCCACTCAACCCAAAAAACACAAAGAAAAAAACATGCCAAGAAACTTACTTTTCTACTGGGAAGGTAAATTTGTGTAGAATCTCTTGTGACTGGGATTGCTCATGTAAGGCACCATACTCAATAAGTTATTTCTCTTTTCGGCATCTACTGGAATGTGTCCTGGGTAAAGTTGAGGTAAATTTTCTTCTGTGATTTGTAGATTATCTCTTCTGAATATAACAAAGTTTTTCCAGGGCCTAATAGTATTGTGTGACTCTCTAGCATAAACTGTAGTGATGTCATCGCTGGACATCTTAAACCAGACATATTTTGTAATCTTGAACTTGTTGTTATTGAGATATAACGCTTCAGTAACTTTGTCCATGTCTTTGAAGTCTTCCTGGTGCATTTCTGTCATTTGAAAAGGAGATTTTTCATTGGATGCACCTATCATGTGTTTGATTTGTGAAGGAACCATCAGTTTAGTGTGTTTTTTCTTCTTCTCAATAAGTGCAAAATCTCTATCGCAAGGTAAGAAGCTGTGTCCTGTGACCACTAATTTCTGATGTACCTCTGTGAAATAACCACATCGAATGAAGAACATACATAAAGATAAGACAGTTTTGTTATTGTTTTGTCCAACACATCTGTCGGACCAAATTACTAGTTTCCTCTCTTCTGTTGGTTGGAGTTTCTTGTATTGAGTTGTAATGTAGTTCAACAAACAAGAGGAAACTTCTTTTGATCCTCTTTTTGCAATAATCTGATGCCACAGGAACATGTGTGCTTGACTTTTTGTCATATTATGCACGGCAAAGTTATAGTTAGAATATTGCCTCTGATAGTACATGTCTGAATGAGTCAACATTGGAGTAAATATGACTTGCTCTAAGTCCATGCATAGCACGTTAAGATTAATATTCCTGCCATCTTCTGCAAGTGTTTTATAGGCTTCATCAGATTGCATGTGGTGAATAGTGGTTTCCTGATGTATTGCTTCTCTTTCCTCATCTGTATTTGCCAAAACCATTTCACAGAATAATTTGTCACACTTTTTGCAGGTGTCAGAACGGGGTGTGCCAAATCTTAGATTGAAATCTTTAATAAACACCTTTCTGTATAAACTGTAAGAAACTTGATTATTAGGGTACTTGGTCAAAAATAGTTTATGCATCTTATTCACTGATAAATTATAGTTCAAGCACTTTTTAGCAGATTCACGTCTTGAGTAATGGTTTTCCATGAGAGGGAAGCTGTTGATGTGTGCTTTCACTCGGTCTCTGTCTTCTTGGCGAATGGCAAGAGGACGATTAGCATGAGTACCTCTCTGGTCATGAGCAATAAAGTCACCAGTTTTCATTTTGTTCTGTATGTTTCTAAGGCGCATGATAGTAATAGAGAAAGTATTCAAAAGAGTAGCACGACATACAGGTTGTCCATTGATTACATAGTCGTATCCAGCTAGTTTTAATGAGTTATTATCATACTTGCCAGGTCTCCTTTTCTTAACTTCTCTTATGGTCACATACTTTATGACAAACAAATTTTGTTCATTATAATTTAGATTGTAGAAGTTATTGTGTAAACCATGCACAGTCTGCAGTGTAAGAGTTTCACAGCCTCTTTTGGAACAATGTTCTTCTCCACATCCTCTGGGATTAACAGGTGGATTCTTCCTTGGAACAAATACACCTTTTCCTCGTTTGTTAACATATGCCTGGCCAGAATTGCGTTTTTGTTGCAATTTTTTGTCTGCCCAGTTGGAACTGTTCAAACTTCTCTTCTTCACACTGTTCAAGCACTCAAATGTCTCCTTGAGTTAAACTCATGTTTACTAAGTAGTTGAAACTTTACTTTACTAGTCACTGAAAACACTGGCAAAATTAAACATAAAAGTTACTGAACATTAAACTTATGCATATTGATTACTAGGTAACTAGTGTTTACAATTATGCATAGGTAACTAGTGTTTACAATTTAAATAGGTGTCTCAACAAAATTGTTATGCACCTAAAAATTGACACAATAAAATTAATTAGAATAAACGAAAATAATTTTATTGGCAGACGAAAATAAAACAAACGGCCGTGGGGTTAGACTATAGCCTTTTGCGCGCACGCACTAACTGAAATTTTTGTCACATAGGTTGTTCTACATCAAAATTTTCATCCCTTCTCCCACTCTTTTTTCCAAGTTTGACCGACATAAGCCGATTTTTTCCGAATTCTGACAACACTACGCTATGAAAGAGAACACATAGGTTGTTATTCTGCAAAAAAAAAAAAAAACTCGAAAAATTAACATAGGTTGTTCTTCTAGACAAGCCTTGATATGTAGAACAGTACTAGCTAGGATAATGCTAATACTGTTCAACAGTTTGTTTTGCAACTTACGTTGCAGAATTGGAAATTTCCTTTTCCATAGGCCGAATGCTCTTTCACACACATTTTTTTTTTTTAATAAGTAAGATGTGAGCGGGTGTTTCTGGAATCCACCCGGGAGTTCAGTTGAGTAAGTAGCTCGGGAGAGTTCACCATATTATGTAAGAGCTTGAAAAGGAAAATAATATATTGCATGTTTTTTCTTTGTTGGAGTGTTTTAAATTGTTGGAAATCATGATTTCATCATAGATATGATCTTTATTAGTGATTTTCCGTTTGTACGCACTTGGTCTTCCCATTCCGCCTGGTCCAATTGTGTAAACAGTATATGTAGAACAGTACTAGCTTGGATAATGCTAATACTGTTCAACAGTTTGTTCTGCAACTTACGGAAATTTCCTTTTCAATAGGCCGAATGCTCTTTCATCCACATTGGTGCGGTGTTTTTTTTTTTAAATAAGTAAGATGTGAGTGGGTGATGGGGTGCTGGTTCCAATTTTTCTTTGGGAAATGTGCAAAGTAGAAAATGAAAAATAAACTCTCTTACCGGGATGGGCTCTTGGTCTGTGGTCACTCACATGGAGAAGTGTCGCTTGGGGTCCCCGGGGATGGACGCGTGCGTGGAGATTGGCTATGTGTGGTCTCTGGAGTTATTGGTAAGTGACTGGGGCCGAGCGCCGAGCTTACATCTCGGGTCAGAGAGTTTAATGTATGTGGAGGTGGTAAGTCCGGTGTCTGTCGTTACGTAATACTGATAAGAGTATACCGGGGGTTCCTATCCAACCACTTTTAAT
Source organism: Bactericera cockerelli (assembly GCA_024516035.1). Lineage (NCBI taxonomy): Eukaryota > Metazoa > Arthropoda > Insecta > Hemiptera > Triozidae > Bactericera > Bactericera cockerelli. The sequence continues at coordinate 10,336,133 of CM044955.1, read as the reverse complement.
TAACTACTATCGGAAACGGAACAGTGGGTCTTTCTGGAATCCACCCGCAAGGGTTAGGCCGGTCGCTGCGCGACCCGGCCTAACCGCCTGCGCTAAATTCAACCTAACCTAAGCCCCTCACCCAACCATCCTAGCCAACAAACTGAAGTCAGTGATCTATTGTGCAATCTCACCTTGTTCACTTTCCCTAACCCTACCTAACCACAAATTTCCTCTAACAAAAAAATCACTTATGCATTAATTCCAAAAACTGTTATCAGTGATCTAACATGTAATTGATGCAAATAAAATACTCACCGGAAAAACCGGTAGTATTGAACAACAGTGTTCAAGTGGACAGGCGCACATGACACAGCTAGCTTGGGTGCCATGTGCGCACACCAACACCACATCAGGATGATAATTGTTGGGAACTCAATCCCAGTGCCCTCAAAAAACGTGCCGTCTGCCAAGGATTTGAACTTGCGGCACCAAACAGCATGGTCCCCCTTAAAAGATGTGTTCCGTGCCAGAATCATCTGGTTCCGGCACTTCCCACATTTTTTTAAGGGTTTCAAAAGCTGCTCGGCCTGCAAGCACTGAATTACTTCCTTGGCAGGCTTGGTGGCAATGAAGAGGCACAAATCCATGATGTTTTTAATGTCTTCCATTTTCATGAGAAAAAAAAATCAACTCACAAAACAAGAAAACGAAAAAAACAGAAAAGCTCGTGTTTACTTTTCAAAGTAAACAAAAACGTGTGTGCTGTCTTTGCTTCCTCAAACAATAACAAGACATGGTCTGAAAATGAAAAATTCCAAAGGCTTGTATATTGCTCCCAAACTTTCTGTTGCAGAGGAGAACTAGCCCTCTTTTTGGTAGATCCGTGCATGATCTTTTTCAGACCGTGATAGCAATGACTAACTTATATTTTCATATTCATTACCAATAAATAAATATTCCAATATAAGAAAAATCTAAGCTATTGATATTTAAATATTTAATACACAATTAATATAGTCAAATCATTTGTCTTTTATTTGTGAAAGTATAAAACGAACAAAAAATTAATATTAATTCGAAATCCTCAGGAATTTTTACTTCAATTTATAATAAATATGGTACAATTTTCTTGCGTTGGCAGCTCCCTTCTGTTGGTGTACGTCCCATGGTGACCATGATAGCAAGTTACCAACTTATATTTTCACATTCATTACCAATAAATAAATATTCCAATATAAGAAAAATCTAAGCTATTGATATTTAAATATAATACACAATTAATATAGTCAAATCATTTGTCTTTTATTTGTGAAAGTATAAAACGAACAAAATTAACCCTAGCACTCCCAAGCTTTGTTTGGTAACAGATACTCCCAAGGGGGGGGGCACAAAGTACCCACATAGAAAAATAAAGAAAAATCTTGATTTATTTAAAAGTTTCAATTGTTTCTCTTTATTTATGAATAATGAAAAAATAAAATCAGGTTTTTACACTTCTCTTTTACTAATTTCTTAATTTGAGGCCAATTTAACGGCTTTTCCTAATTTATCAATTCTGAACAAATGAAATCAGGTTTTTACACTTCTTATTTACTTATTTCTAAACTTTGAGTAAATTTCTCTGTAGTAAGTAAATTGTTTGAGCCGACCTCCGTGGTCTAGTGGTTAGCATGCTTGACTACTGACTCGTAGGTTGCGGGTTCGAATCCTGGCCGGAGCGGAATTTTCTGACCGAAAATTTCCGTTTCCTGAACGGCATGGATGTTAAAGGTGGTGTCCCTGAAGTAATGCGAAAGCGGTTCCCTTGTGCCTGACATTTTACACAAACACTTGTTTTCACACAGTGTTTTCCGCACACTGTTTTCCTACATGAACCACAGACAATGGTAGCTTTGGACAGTTTGTTTCTGATGTCTTCTCGTGCCCTTGCTTCACTGCAACATACATGACAACGACCTTTTTTAGGTCCATCAACTGCGTTTTCTTCCGATGAGTTTCGAGGGAGGTCCAGTGGCTTTCCCAATACATTTTCAAGCGCCTGTGTAACATGTTTTTGTAGCCCACTGATGTTGGTAGAGCGCTCTTCTGCATGGGGCTTGATAAGAGCTAGGCCTAAATTTTGTAAAAATATGCGCCTTCGATTTGACTTTGTTTTGTTCCAGTCAGGTTGATTTTGAATGAACAGCGAGAACGCATTTATGCCAGCAATGTCGATCAACGTAAAAAATACAGACAGTGGCCAGCGCCGAGTACATCTTTTTGTGCTGTATAGTCTGGCCATTTGATCTATGGTATCAACACCCCCTTTGGTTGAGTTGTAGAACAAATTGATGTCCGACTTGTGTTTACCCCCGTCCTCAACTGTGTCATCTTGATGTTGTGAAGACAAAAAAATGAGATTCCTCTTTGGCCGTTCTTTGACTATGTATGACTGCAGAGTTATAGGTGGTCGACGAGATTTAGGATCAGTGAATGCAAACATGCTGGAATGCAGGGGACGGTTTTGAGAGTTTTTCAACTCGTTTGGAATAAACCGCCTGTTTGATTGCATTGTACCTACCAGAGTCAGTTTGTGCACGTTGTAAAGTTCTTCAGCAAGTGGCACCGAAGTGTAATAGCGATCTGTAGTAACATTTCGACCTGATCCACTAATAGGCTCAATTAATCGCTCGACCAGAGGTACAATTCCTGAGGGCAATGATGATTTACCGCTGTATACCTCCATCTTCAGAACGTATCGGTGTTCGCAGTTGGCAAGAATACGGATCAATATGCCGTATTTCCCCGGTTTTTCTTTCATGAACACTTTGAAAGGACATCTTCCTCTAAATAAGGACAGCATTTCATCTATCACTGTGTTCTGAGATGCAGAAAAAAGTTTAGGAAATCCATCATTTATGATTTCAAAAAGTTCACGAATAGGAGCAAATTTGTCCTGTTGTCTTCTTACTTCTCTTGTTTGTTTGTCATCAAATCGAATGAGGGTTAGTAGCTCTTCAAATCGATTTCTACTCATTCCAGCAACATATGCACTTTTACCGAATTCTTTGGACCACAAATCATGAAACGACAAGCTGCAATCCTGATTTGTCCCCATTATAATAAGAATTCCAATGAATGCCAGTAATTCAGTTTCTGTTGTTGTTCTTTTATTTTTGGATGCCGCTTCTTCGTTTGTATGTTTTGCGACCAGAGAAATCGCTTTTTCTGTGAAGACTCTCCTGAACGCTTCAGTTACGTCGTTCACTCTTCCTGAAGCTTTTAATCCAGGTCGTTCTCGCAAGATGTTAGCTGGATGTCGTTTTCTAGCATTTGGTTTGTGAATCAAATATTGGCGAGACACTTTCCCAGATACTGCTACATAATATTTGTTACGATCAACACTGGTCATTTCTTCATCCATCTCATCCGATGTATCCAAGTCGGTGCCAGAATTTTCAATATTCTCCTCAATGTGTCCTTCGATTTCATCAAAATCATAGGCGACATCCTCGGGTTCACTGTCAACTTCATGTTCAATGTCAGGAACGTCTCCTTCTTCCTCTGCGTCACTCAAGGCTTGCAACTCTCTTTCAATATCAAAAGTAGAAAGATAGTCACTCATTTTCTTTTACATAAATTTCTTTCATATACAGGGTGTCCCACCAAACTTGGACACCTCAAATTACTCGGCCCCTGAAAGAGTTTTTGAAAAATAAAAAATCCTAGGGTACATGTCCTAATTATGCGGTTTCAGTCATGAAATTTTTTTTATACAGGGTGGTTCAAAAGTCAGAAATTGAGGTGTCAACTTTCGTTTTTTAAATGGATCGACCTGAATTTTATTTAATAGTTTTACTTCTAAATGGTGTCTGAGTACTTCTTTAAACAAAAGTATTACATACAGGGTGGTTTTTTTTCGACCAATTTTTTTTCTTTATCTCGAATAACTCAAGTTCCTTTAATTTTTTCGATATCAAGAATAGAGAGTGTTTGTGTAATAAAAACACGTACTTTCATTTGGTATCAAAAAATTTTCTACAGGGTGGTTCACAAGTGAAATAATAATTCGAATCGTGCGGAAAAAACAAGTAAAAAACACAAATTTTGAAGCCATTTTCAAATTGGTGTCTACAATGAATGATTTTAAAACTTGAAATAAAAAGTAGGTAGGTAGACACAAAATTGAAAATGGCTTTTTGAATTCGTTTTTTTCATTCAGATTTGGACTCCTCGTTGAATTTTAGACAATTTCGACTACCCATGTAATGGTTTAAGAAAATATCTACAGGGTGGTCCATGTGGCAATATTAGTTAAAACACCATAACTTTTTAATATCATTAAAAATCGAAGTTTTTCTTGCATATTTAGTCTTTCTATTTAATTTTACGTCTCTTTGACTGCCCATATACAGGGTGTTGCAAAAAAATTATGTCTCACCCTGTACAACACTTTAGTTTTGTTTTTCGATAGGACTACAAAAAAATGTGTAAAATTAGGCGAGAATTATTAATCCTAAATAAAAAATTAAAAAAACTCGGTTTTAAAAAAAATTAAGTCATTATTTTACTTGTGAACCACCCTGTAGAAAATTTTTTGATACCAATTGAAAGTACGTGTTTTTATTACACAAACACTTTCTATTCTTGATATCGAAAAAATTAAAGGAACTTGAGTTATTCGAGATAAAGAAAAAAAATTGGTCGAAAAAAAACCACCCTGTATGTAATATTTTTGTTTAAAAAAGTACTCAGACACCATTTCGAAGTAAAATTATTAAATAAAATTCAGGTCGATCCATTTAAAAATCGAAAGTTGACACCTCAATTTCTGACTTTTGAACCACCCTGTATAAAAAAAATTTCATGACCGAAACCGCATAATTAGGACATGTACCCTAGGATTTTTTATTTTTCAAAAACTCTTTCAGGGGCCGAGTAATTTGGAGGTGTCCAAGTTTGGTGGGACACCCTGTATATTAACTAGGTAAATGTCTTTTATTTATTTCAAAAAACCTGAAAAAGATAACACTTGCAGTGACAAGCATTTTTTTTTATCAAGGAAAAAGTGCTTGTCACAGCAGAAAATTGGTCAAAAACTGGATTCAAACCCAGTTAGTGACCAAATTTTATCAAGACAAAGACAAAATACAGAACTGGCAAGATAAGTACCTGAAACAGAAAAAAAAAGAACACCAGTATTAATATAATGTATTGGTTACAGATACTCCCAAGGGGGGGGCACAAAGTACCCACGCGATTTGGTAGGACAATTCTGACAAACATTGAAAAAAATCACTTTGTCGTTTGAAAAAAAAACTACACTAGAATATGAAAAACAATATTTCTGACAATTACATGAAATTTCAGCCAAATTGGTATTGTATTATCAAAGTTACGAGCATTTTTTCTAGGTGTGGGTACTTTGTGCCCCCCCCTTGGGAGTGCTAGGGTTAATATTAATTCGAAATCCTCAGGAAGTTTTACTTCAATTTATAATAAATATGGTACATTTTTCTTGCGTTGGCAGCTCCCTTCTGTTGGTGTACGTCCATGGTTCTCTGATTGGTTCTCCAATTCCCCTTCTTTTGCGCTATAACAAAACAAAATATTCCAAAGGAAATTGAAAGTAAAAATTTTCAAAATCGAGTGAATACCGCAATTTGAATAAATTAATTAGTTTTCCTGAAATAATTAGTAAAACTCAAATACATTAAAGGTAAAGATATTTTGTCAGTATTTTGAGAAACTACCGTCAATATTATGTGTATTCTCATTCCTAAGATAAAGTAACTTCATAAGTAATTTCGCATCAGTGACTTTTGCTCGTCCAAATAAGTGATTTTAATAAAACGTGTTTTAAGTAATTTAAGGTGTAAATTTGTGATTATTTCGTGGTGAAATCGTTTCCTATTAAGATTCTACGTATTATTGTGAAAGTTTCATGTAAATCCCTCAAGAAACAACTGTTAAGTACTCAAATGATTGAGCCTGCAAAGTAGAAAATGAAAAATAAACTCTCTTACCGGGATGGGCTCTTGGTCTGTGGTCACTCACATGGAGAAGCGTCGCTTGGGGTCCCCGGGGATGGACGCGTGCGTGGCTATGTGTGGTCTCTGGAGTTATTGGTAAGTGACTGGGGCCGAGCGCCGAGCTTACATCTCGGGTCAGAGAGTTTAATGTATGTGGAGGTGGTAAGTCCGGTGTCTGTCGTTACGTAATACTGATAAGAGTATACCGGGGGTTCCTATCCAACCACTTTTAATTAACTACTATCGGAAACGGAACAGTGGGTGTTTCTGGAATCCACCCGCAAGGGTTAGGCCGGTCGCTGCGCGACCCGGCCTAACCGCCTGCGCTAATTTCAACCTAACCTAAGCCCCTCACCCAACCATCCTAGCCAACAAACTGAAGTCAGTGATCTATTGTGCAATCTCACCTTGTTAACTTTCCCTAACCCTACCTAACCACAAATTTCCTCTAACAAAAAAATCACTTATGCATTAATTCCAAAAACTGTTATCAGTGATCTAACATGTAATTGATGCAAATAAAATACTCACCGGAAAAACCGGTAGTATTGAACAACAGTGTTCAAGTGGACAGGCGTACATGACACAGCTAGCTTGGGTGCCATGTGCGCACACCAACACCACATCAAGATGATAATTGTTGGGAACTCAATCCCAGTGACCTCAAAAAAGGTGCCGTCTGCCAAGGATTTGAACTTGCGGCACCAAGCAGCATGGTCCCCCTTGAAAGATGTGTTCCGTGCCAGAATCATCTGATTCCGGCATTTCCCACATTTTTTTAAGGGTTTCAAAAGCTGCTCGGCCTGCAAGCACTGTATTACTTCCTTGGCAGGCTTCGTGGCGATGAAGAGGCACAAATCCATGATGTTTTTAATGTCTTCAAACTTCTCCATTTTCATGAAAAAAAAATCAACTCACAAGACAAGAAAACGAAAAAAACAGAAAAGCTCGTGTTTACTTTTCAAAGTAAACAAAAACGTGTGTGCTGTCTTTGCTTCCTCAAACAATAACAAGACATGGTCTGAAAATGAAAAATTCCAAAGGCTTGTATATTGCTCCCAAACTTTCTGTTGCAGAGGAGAACTTCCCTCTTTTTGGTAGATCCGTGCATGATCTTTTTCAGACCGTGATAGCAATGACCAACTTATATTTTCACATTCATTACCAATAAATAAATATTCCAGTATAAGAAAAATCTAAGCTATTGATATTTAAATATAATACACAATTAATATAGTCAAATCATTTGTCTTTTATTTGTGAAAGTATAAAACGAACAAAATTAATATTAATTCGAAATCCTCAGGAAGTTTTACTTCAATTTATAATAAATATGGTACATTTTTCTTGCGTTGGCAGCTCCCTTCTGTTGGTGTACGTCCATGGTTCTCTGATTGGTTCTCCAATTCCCCTTCTTTTGCGCTATAACAAAACAAAATATTCCAAAGGAAATTGAAAGTAAAAATTTTCAAAATCGAGTGAATACCGCAAGTTGAATAAATTAATTAGTTTTCCTGAAATAATTAGTAAAACTCAAATACATTAAAGGTAAAGATATTTTGTCAGTATTTTGAGAAACTACCGTCAATATTATGTGTATTCTCATTCCTAAGATAAAGTAACTTCATAAGTACGAGTAATTTCGCATCAGTGACTTTTGCTCGTCCAAATAAGTGATTTTAATAAAACGTGTTTTAAGTAAGTTAAGGTGTAAATTTGTGATTATTTCGTGGTGAAATCGTTTCCTATTAAGATTCTACGTATTATTGTGAAAGTTTCATGTAAATCCCTCAAGAAACAACTGTTAAGTACTCAAATGATTGAGCCCCGAATGCTCTTTCACCCACATTTTTTTTTTAAATAAGTAAGATGTGAGCGGGTGTTTCTGGAATCCACCCGGGAGTTCAGTTGAGTAAGAAGCTCGGGAGAGTTCACCATATTATGTAAGAGCTTGAAAAGGAAAATAATATATTGCATGTTTCTTCTTTGTTGGGGTGTTTTAAATTGTTGGAAATCATGATTTCATCATAGTTATGATCTTTATTAGTGATTTTCCGTTTGTACGCACTTGGTCTTCCCATTCCGCCTGGTCCAATTGTGTAAACAGTATATGTAGAACAGTACTAGCTTGGATAATGCTAATACTGTTCAACAGTTTGTTCTGCAACTTATGGAAATTTCCTTTTCAATAGGCCGAATACTCTTTCATCCACATTGGTGCGGTGTTTTTTTTTTTTTAATAAGTAAGATGTGAGTGGGTGATGGGGTGCTGGTTCCAATTTTTCTTTGGGAAATGTGCAAAGTAGAAAATGAAAAATAAACTCTCTTACCGGGATGGGCTCTTGGTCTGTGGTCACTCACATGGAGAAGCGTCGCTTGGGGTCCCCGGGGATGGACGCGTGCGTGGAGATTGGCTATGTGTGGTCTCTGGAGTTATTGGTAAGTGACTGGGGCCGAGCGCCGAGCTTACATCTCGGGTCAGAGAGTTTAATGTATGTGGAGGGGGTAAGTCCGGTGTCTGTCGTTACGTAACACTGATAAGAGTATACCGGGGGTTCCTATCCAACCAATTTTAATTAACTACCATCGGAAACGGAACAGTGGGTGTTTCTGGAATCCACCCGCAAGTTCAGTTGAGCACGTAGTTTAGGAGAGTTCACCATATTATGTAAGAGCTTGAAAATAAAAATAATATATTGCATGTTTTTTTTTTTTTTTTTTTGGGGTGTTTTAAGTTGTTGGAAATCATGATTTCATCATAGTTATGATCTTCATTAGTGATTTTCCGTTTGTACGCACTTGTTCTTCCCATTCCTTCTGGTCCAATTGTGTAAACAGTATATGTAGAACAGCACTAGCTAGGATAATGCTAATACTGTTCAACAGTTTGTTCTGCAACTTACATTGCAGAATTGGTAATTTCCTTTTCCATAGGCCGAACGCTCTTGCAACAGTACACCTGAGGAAGGAAAAAGAAATAAAAATAGACCACAATAATTCAGTTTATTTCCTACATTATAAATAAGCAAATGATAATATGTATTAAATAATATATTATTTTTAAAATCAATTTTCTCTATTGAAATGCCTTCTTGGATGGTGCATTTTCCTAGTTTTTTTTCACTCTGAATTCCGATGACTTGTTCACACATTCTGAATGAATATTGATCTTGTAGACCTCTTGTTCTGTATTTTTCATTTCTTTGATGCAATTGATGCTTAGAGTATTTTAATTTAAATTCACATAATAATTTTAGTGTCTATTTCTATGAAACAGTCAAAATAATCATAGAAGTCGAACAGATGAAATTTCAACTTTTCTCGTTAGATTTGAACATTGGAAAGGCAGGAATTGTGATGCTACATTTTTCTCGGCTTTTGCCATGTGCTGATCTGATTTCATAGGTGTTATTACGAATGTAATTATTAAAATATTTCTTGGTCATTGTTGGTTTGATGAACGATTTCGTATTTCCCATGTCTACTCGGCATGTGGGGTTGTCTTGATTGGTGAGGTTCATTAGTTTTGATCTTCCGAGGCGTAGAGGTGAAAATCCTCTTCAGTTTCATTTTCGTCAGTGAAGAACTCCTCTGGTTCCTGTTCGTAGTCTTTGGGCGGTATTTCTTGAGACTATGTTGTGCATGTTATATGTTCCTTATGGTTTGTGCACTCATGAAAGTCAGTTTGATAATTTGACTTGTCGGCTTACTCCCGACGTTTTGTTTGGGACCATTGTTTTGTTGTAAGTTATTTGAGTTTAACGGGTTATACGTATTGGGTTTGGTTTGGTAGTTGGAAAAAACGATTAAAGGTGTTGGGTTGATAGGTTTTGTTATTTTGAATATTTCCACCGAATTTATTCTTAAAACCTGGTGGGATATAACTAAAATTCGAGTGTTGGTTAAGTTGATTGCCTTGTGAATAGTTGCTATTTTTTTCAATATTGCGGGTTGTCGCGCTCGCGTCGATTTGGAAATCGTTAGTTAATATGCTTAGAGCTTCATTTAAGCTCTTAGGATCCTTCGTTCTCATCAGAGAACCGAGAGGTTCATGGAGACCTTTCAAACCTAGTTTCAATAAAGCTGCCATTTACAATAGATTTATGTGTGCTTGGATTCAGGATGACTATGCATCAGGTCTGGGGATTGGAAGACTTCACACGGAAAACAAATTGTCCGGTGATACGGGTAACAGCATCAAGTGGGCAGTTGGGGTAATGAGGTCAAGATGTTTGAGTAGAAAAAGAGTCAAGATGAGGTAGATCCCACTTTGCGTAGGAAAATTTTCGCTTTTTTTGCAAAGGATCCTGTTCCGATTCGCGCCACTTTATGGTGTCGCGGTTGCGATTACCTTTTTAAAAAGTTTCTTTTTTTTTCATTAAAAAAATTCAAGTTCAAAAAAGGCTGAAATCAAAGAAAACTAAAAGAATATCTTATGATAAAAATTGATACAGCAAATTGGTGTTCAAAATTCTTAGATTTAAATTATAAATCGTTTATTGAAATAATAAGATTGAAAATAAAAGTTAGACTTAGCCAAATTAATAGTAAAAAGATCGCTAAAATCAAATCAAAAGATCGAGATCCTGTCCAATACAGGTGACAATCTTGAGTGCCTACGTACTGATCGAGAATGGCTCAGCGGATGCAAGATGTGAGATACTTATGTGCTGAATCAGCAAAACAGCGGTACATAACTTAAATATAAATGTGCCTATTATTTATCATGCCGAACCTTTCAGCAGTAAAGAATATCCATTGCTACCTAGAAAGACAACGAGCTTGTGTCTTGTGTGATGGGCACGTGTTGTTATCAAGTTGCAATAGATTGAAGAGAATATTTTGTATCATAATATTGAATTTTATTTTATGAATTGACGAAGAGGAGTCCCCATTAATACAAAGACACTTAAATCTATACAGGGTGACCCATTTTAAAAGATACAGTCAAATATCTCAAAAACCGTTAGTAATATAAAAAAACGTGCGAAGTAAAGTCATAATGGATTTCAGGAGTGTAATAACTTTGGAACTAATTCCTTTAATTTAAAATAAAACACAATAGTTAAGGATAACAATTTATCTCAATCATTTATTAAATTATTACTGACAAAAGTGGAACAGAAAAGCATTTCTAACTTGCTAGTTGTTGTTGTTTTTACAAAGACACCGCGCCAAAAAGAACATCACTATATGGTGCTGCCACCAGTGGGAATTAATTAATTTATAAACTCTTGGCGGTTCTTCAAAATAAAGAGAGCCTTGTACAAGAGTACAACACCTTCCCCCTAAAAAAAAATATTTTCATACAAGTAAAAAAAAATTAATAAAATTATAGTCTCAAGATATCGGCTGGGGGTTTTAATAATTCTTTTTGGTCTCTCAGAAGTCCTAGACTCTTCATTGTTTTGATTTGGAAGTGATGATGGAATATTTGTAATAGCCTCTTCTAAAGACTCATCAGTATAATCATTAGGAACATATTTTTTTATGATTTGGTCTACATGACGTTTAAAAGTAATGTCCTTTTTATTAAACTTAATTAAAGAGTATGTTACAGGTGAAAGTTTTTTAACAATCCTACCACTTAGCCATTTAGGACCATTTCCATAATTACGAAATAAAACAGAGTCTCCCTCAGAAAATTCCCTTATCTTCTTCTTACTATTTGTCACATTATCACAATAACAGTCAAAAAATTTAAGTCTGTCTAAGGCATTTCGTCTGTCTAAGGCATATTTTTTAAAGAGGTCTCCCTAAATGCAACTCTCCAGGACTCTTCTGAGTTGTACAATGTGGAGTACTGTTGTATGCTAACATGAATCTTTGGATATCTTTATCAATTGATTTTAAGTTACCCTGAGTTTTTTTAAGAAAATTTTTGAAAGTTCTAACCAAATTTTCTGCTGCTCCATTAGATGCAGGGTGAAATGGAGGAGAACGAATATGATTTATACCATTAATTTTTAAAAAAGTTTCCATTTCTACAGAATACAAAGATGTACCATTATCAGACACTAATTTTTTTGGTATTCCCCACTGTGAAAAATATTCACGAAGAATACTGATGGTTGTAGATGAGTTAATATTAACCATTCTCTTAACAGAAACAAACTTTGAGAAAGAATCAATTATAACTAAAAACATCATATTATTCCAAGGACCTAGAAAATCTATATGAATGCGTTCACCAGGACCCTTTGGCACAGGCCATGAAATAGACTTAGCTTGTGGAGGACTATCTCTATTTTCCAAACAAGCTTTACAATTTCTAGTTATTTCCTCAATGTCTTTATCAACTCCTGGCCACCACATGTAAGAGCGAGCTATTGACTTCATTTTAGTGGTACCTAAATGTGTGGAGTGTAGTTCTTTAACTAAAAACTTTTGCAATTTAGATGGTATTAAAATACGGTGGCCCCACATGATACAATTATTTTCTACAGATAGCTCATTTTTTCTGACATAAAATGGTAACAAGTTTTGAGATACATCTTTTTTGGTGGGCCATTTACCTGTCATGATTGCTTGATAAACACATTTTAATAATTGATCTTGTTGAATTTCAACTTGGATATCAGACAATTCAATTGAATCTATATCTTCTAAAATAAAATTAAGATGACAACTATCTATAAGTTCATTGTCCTCATGACAGGGAATGGGCAAACGAGAAAGAGCATCAGCATTTAAATTATCTCTACCCTTAATATACTGAATTTTATAATTATAGCCTTGAAGAAAAATGGCATAACGCTGGAGACGATGAGCTGACATGGTAGGAATTCCTTTGTTTTCCCCAAAGATACTAATTAATGGTCTATGATCAGTTCTCAAAATAAATTGTTGACCATATAGATACTGATGGAAATATTTTACACAGTAAATAATTGCTAAAGCTTCTTTGTCAATGGCTGAATATTTTTTTTCAGCATTAGATAAAGTTCTTGAACAAAACCCAATAGGTCTTTCTTTTCCCTCCATATCTAGTTGACTTAACATACGTAAAACAAAAAATAAAAATATCGCACAATCAAACAAATACTCAGAACTGAGACGTACAGTAAAGAAGCAAATTAAAACTGATTATAAAACCTTCATCCAAAACTCTGTAAAACAGCTTAAAACAGATAGTAAATATTTTTGGAAATTCATTAAACAAAAAAAAGAGCCTGGAAAATTAAAACAATATAAATATAAAATAATCTCTTCTCCTAAAGAGATTTCACAAGCTTTCGCTGAACATCTTCAGACATCTTTTGCTCCTGACTCATGCACTTATAATATCTTTAACCTTCCACCTAGTATCTCGAGTGACTTTTTCTCTTTGCCAAAGGTTAGAGAGTCCGATATTTTGTTTCAAATCAATCAAATTGAATATAAAAAACCAGCAGGCCCAGACGGAATTCTACCCGGGTTTATCAAAAAAATTCCAAATGGATTCGTACGACCTCTTATGATTCTTTTTAACCGCTCATTAGATAAATCTGTCTTTCCATCCAAACTAAAAGAAGCTGTCGTCACTCCTATTCCTAAAAAAAGTTCCGATAAAATAGAGGACCAGCGTCCTATTTCAAATATTAATGCTTTCGCTAAAATCTTCGAAGGAATAATTTATGATACCTTATCAGTTTTCATATTCAATCATGTAAGCATTCATCAACACGGGTTCATTAAAGCACGTTCTACTGTTACAAACTTGGTAGAGTTTTCTCACTTTATAGCTGAAAATATTGAACGTAAACAAATCGACGTACTATACAGTATGTTTCAGAAAAGGTGGCCACCCCCTCGTAACTTTTGAACGCGACGGAATTTTTCAATTCTGTAAAGTCCTAGGTATAGGAAGTGCCCTATGGCCCATCCTGTGGTCATATTAATTTTTGGCCCCGGTCGGCCCTTCCGGCTTTTAGGCCATATTTTTTCATTTTTCTCGCGAATTTTAAATGGAATGCTATATTTTTTATTCCTGTTAATTAAAGTCCAAGTTAGGCTGAGTATAATGGGCTTTTAAAATTTTCAAAAACCTTATCAGGGGCGGAGCTAGTAGGGTGCAAGTTTCAAAATTGTTACACCCTGTATTTCAGCGTTAGTTAGATTTTTTAGTACTTTTTTTATGTTCATAGGTTCAAAATATTGTTTTACACCATATGAAATCAAAAAAATATTCTTGTTTACTTCTAATCAGGGTCATAGTAAGGTTTTTGTAAAAGTACTTTTTTTCTCACGTCAATTTTTCCGTAAATTAATGGTGTTCTCGAAATTGGCATTTTTAGAGGTGAAAGTCTGCAGTGACATATGTTTTTATGCTTGAAATCGAAAGAAAACTTAACGGAGAAGCGATTAAAATCATAAAAAAAGCCATTTAACCTGCTAGTTTTTTCACGACAGTGTCCGGTAAAGTGGGTGAATTTCGTATTGGATTTTTTTTTTTTGTTGAGGAAACACAATTGGCATAGAAAATAAATAATATCTAATAAGTGAATATTACTTCAATAAACGTAACTAAATGCGAAATTAAATGAAAATTATTTCTTCTAAATCAGTGCCGGATATTTTTTTTTTTTTCTCTCTCTCTCTTTTTTTTACTTTTCAAAGTTCAAGTTGTATCAAAAATAATTATCGGATAATGCTGCTTCTAAAGTCAGCCTAGGAGTCCCCTCTTGAGACAATTTTAGTTGGTAAGTTTCATCCAAGACCTCGGGAACCTCCTCACAGCTGTATCAGGCGACAAAAGAAGTACTGAGTTTTTACGACAACGAATATCGATAGCAATCCAAAAAAGCAATGCCGCATGTGTGATGGGCACAATGCCCTATTCCTCGAGCATGGAGGAAATATTTTACATTTATAAAAATATTTAATTTTAATAAAAAAAAAAAAAAAAACAATTGCTACATAATATAATAGTTGGTAAGTTGGTAAAATCTGTAGAAAACACATTGTCAATTATTCTGGAGTCAGTCCGATGGCGCTTTGAATGCAACGATTCTTGTAGGATCACCGAAATTAAGCAACGTCCAGCGAGGAGAAGACTTCGTGATGCTGGAATTCCGGCCTAACCCAGGCTGGGTGAGATAAATGTGTTTAGGAGGTTGGTGAGTTTCTTGCGAATGGAATGTAACACCCCCGTTATGATATGACCATGCAGAAGAAACGTGATATTTAACCCAAATTTAAAAAAAAAATCACACTGGTGTTGCTAGTAATGAATACCAGGTCTCTAAATAAAAATCTAATTATCTCGAAATTTAAGAGAAAAAAATACCAGGTCAAGTACCAAACTCTTGAGGGTGAAAATTAAACCAATTCAATTATTTTAAAGAGGCGAAGAGAGAGAGAGAGAGAAAGAGAAAGAGAGAGAGAAAAAAAATTATCCGGCACTGATTTAGAAGAAATAATCTTCATTTAATTTCGCATTTAGTTACGTTTATTGAAGTAATATTCCCTTATTAGGTATTATTTATTTTCTATGCCAATTGTGTTTCCTCAACAACAAAAAAATCCAATACGAAATTCACCCACTTTTCCGGACTGTCGTGAAAAAACTAGCAGGTTAAAGGGCTTTTTTTATGATTTTAATCGCTTCTCCGTTAAGTTTTCTTTCGATTTCAAGCATAAAAAACATATGTCACTGCAAACTTTCACCTCTAAAAATGCCAATTTCCAGAACACCATAAATTTACGGAAAAATTGACGTGAGAAAAAAAGTACTTTCACAAAAACCTTACTATGACCCTGATTAGAAGTAAACAAGAATATTTTTTTGATTTCATATGGTGTAAAACAATATTTTGAACCTATGAACATAAAAAAAGTACTAAAAAATCTAACTAACGCTGAAATACAGGGTGTAACAATTTTGAAACTTGCACCCTACTAGCTCCGCCCCTGATAAGGTTTTTGAAAATTTTAAAAGCCCATTATACTCAGCCTAACTTGGACTTTAATTAACAGGAATAAAAAATATAGCATTCCATTTAAAATTCGCGAGAAAAATGAAAAAATATGGCCTAAAAGCCAGAAGGGCCGACCGGGGCCAAAAATAAATATGACCACAGGATGGGCCATAGGGCACTTCCTATACCTAGGACTTTACAGAATTGAAAAATTCCGTCGCGTTCAAAAGTTACGAGGGGGTGGCCACCTTTTCTGAAACATACTGTATACCGACGTTGAAAAAGCATTTGACCGACTTAATCATGATGCCATACTCAGAAAAATGAATACTCTAGGTTTTTCCAGACCATCTTTATCTTTCTTCACATCATACCTAAGAGACCGCAAACTAAAAATCGGAGAAGTTACAATCACACCTAACTCTGGAGTAGCTCAGGGGTCAAAAATATCTAGCCTTTTATTTATAATGACGTATGACGATATTAGAAATCATATTAAATATTCTCACTACAGCCTTTATGCTGACGACTTCAAAATTTACAAAGCTATTAACTCGCCTGAAGACTGCTACCTTCTTCAACGTGACATAGATGCTGTATCTGATTGGCTAACAACAATTGGATTAAATTTCCATCCACTTAACTCTTTGCGGCACAGCTCGGATTTTTTTGAATAACCTTTCCGGCACGGTGGTCCCCAGAAAGACCACTTGGAAAATGTACCTTACTGCACGGTGGTCCATATGAGAACGTTCTTTAGTATCGTCTCAGCACGCTTCACTCAGCCAGGGAACACTCAAGCTTCTTCCTATTGGATGAAAGTTTTCGGATGTAGTCGGACATTGTCGTAGCTTTCACAGGGCACAACAAGTCAGGAGGGCCCGTGCAGTAAGGGTCCCATTTTATGTGGTCCTCCTTGGGACCACCGTGCCGCAAAGAGTTAAGTGTAAACAAATTTCTTATAGTACTAAAGAAAAACGCATCGCAAGCACATACACCATAAATAATCAACCCGTGGAAACTACAAAATCTTTCAAAGACCTTGGTGTGTTATACCAATCAAACTTCTCCTTCATACCACATATAGAACAAATTGCAACCACGGCCTACAGAAACTTGGGTATGATTATTCGATATTGCAAACAAATCGATGATATTGATGCTATTCGAGTTCTGTATTTATCTTTAGTTCGATCAAAAGTTGAATACGCCTCACTGATATGGTCTCCTAGTCAAAAAAATCATTCAAAAACAATCGAAAATATACAAGCTAAATTTGCTAGATATCTATTCAAAAAAGTAAATAATTTTTATCCGACATATACAGAGCAAATCTCTTACTCGCTTCTTATTGAAAACCTTGACCTGCTTAAGCTGGAAGATCGAAGAGAACTAGAAAAAATGAAATTTCTTTACAAAATAATAAATAATAACATTGACGCACCACAAATTCTTTCAAAGATCTCCTTCAAAGTTCCTCGACCAGGCCTGAGACAAAGAAACTTATTCTTTGACATACAAAACAATATTTCACCAAAATCCCCCATCACATCGTCCATGAAGACATTCAATAACTTGGACATAAAACCTGATTTTTCGTTAAACTACAACGATTTCACAGATTTTCTGAACCCTCAATAGCAGAGCCTAATTCAAAAATGAAATATCCGTTAATACATTTTAAATA
This sequence comes from Bactericera cockerelli, assembly GCA_024516035.1. NCBI lineage: Eukaryota > Metazoa > Arthropoda > Insecta > Hemiptera > Triozidae > Bactericera > Bactericera cockerelli. Next base: position 10,318,554 of record CM044955.1, on the reverse strand, counting down.
GGTACATAGAATTTATCAATATATTCATACTTACCTTTATGTACTTAATTATAAGAATTAGTTTTATGAAAATTATTATCCTATTGTATCGATTAACGAAACCTATATGTATATTTATGCTAGTATTGTTACATTAATTTAATTCCTTTATTATATGTAATGTTGCATATCTTAATAAAAAAAAAAAAAAAAAAAAC
>CM044955.1:10112030-10318334 GCA_024516035.1 Bactericera cockerelli | reverse complement strand
ACTGTCACACTGTCCATCAGGAAGGGAATGGCCCAGAAGGCTGCTAGACATGTTTGTTCAGAATTGTCTGTAAACATAAAAAGGAAATATTTTCTAACGCTGCATCGTTAGTAGCGCTCCATTTCAGGTAGACAAGATCAATTTCTATTAGAAATTAGTTTTGGAAGTAGAGCAACGAGTTCTTCTCAACAGCATAAAAGTTGCATTCTTATGATATACTAACGGGTTACACCCGCAGCTCCGCTTCGCCAGCCCATCAAACACACACACATCACACCACAATTTATTTGGGTACCGCTAGTTGAGGCTATATAAAGAAAAATATTAACATTGCTCCACATGGGAAGTAGGTAGGTACCTAGTAACTACCTAGGTACCTACAAAGCAAATGGTGGTGAGCTTCAAAACCTACAATTCATACAAATGCCAGCCAGTGAGAAATTGTTTATCCATCATTTACATCAGTGGTTCTCAACCTTTTGTAGCATATTGCCACCTCTGCGAAGTACAAAACCACTTAGGTAAGTACAAAGTAATTGAAGTCAAGAATATAAATTTAAACTAGCGGGTTACACCCGCAGGCTTCGCCAGCCTATTGGGGACACACACACAAACACACACACTACACACACACACACGCACCACACACCAAATACACCACACACATACACACACACACACAAACCTCAAACACACACACGAACATCAGACACACGAATACCACACACACACACACATACACAAACCACAACACACCACACCACACCCCACCCCACCACACACAACACAAACCACACACCACACACACACACACCACACCACACACACACACACCACACCACACCACACACACACCACACCACACATACACACACGCACACACACCACACACACACACCACACACACACACACCACACACACACATCACACACTGAGAGAGAGTGAATGTGTCGAAAAACTTGAATATTTTGTGCTTACCCGGCGTAGCTCAAGAACGGCTCATCAGAATTTTGCGATCGATAAGTCAAATGAAAGCTCAGACCCTTACCTAAATTTTTTTTACTTGATAGGTGGGCACTTCAAAATTCGAGAAGAATGTCATTTAGGTCAAAAAACGTGAATATTTAACGTGTTACCCATCCATTTTTTTACGTTACCCGGCTTAGCTCAAGAACGACTCATCAGAAATTCGCGATCGATATGTCAATTGAAAGCTGAAATCTTTGCCTAAAACTTTCTTGATTTGAGTTGATAGGTCGTCGCAACAAATTTCGAGAAAAAATGTCATTGAGCTCGAAAAACGTAAAAAAAATTGTGTCGCCAATCCAATTTTTAGGACTCGCCCTTTTCCCCGCGGCTGGCACCCTAGTTGGAATATAATGAAATCCTTTCTTATTGCACGTCTGCAATATATAGTCATCCTATATATTAATTTTCAGTCACCAGAAATCTCCCGGTACGGAAACAGTAGTGATGAAAAGGTGAAAAGATGAAAAAGCGCATTTTTTCATGGAAATGCGCCCTTTTTCCCCCGTGGCGGGCGCCCCAGTAGCAATACTTCACAATCCTTTCTTAGTGCGCATCTAAGACCTAAAAATGACCTACATGCCAAATTTCAGACTCCTAGGACATACTAATGCTGAGAAATCGAGATGAATGAGTGAGTGACTGTCACGTGAGTGAGTGTTAACTTTCGCATTTATATATATATAGATTTGAAAGAAATTCGCGTGATACTGCGCGGCCGTCCGGTGCGGCAGCTCCATCAGTGGACATTAGACAAGAATATTGATCTTTAAAGAACAACATATTTATTACCTAACTACTTTTGGGTACCAAAAAAGGCTACGTATGAGTTCGGTGCAGAAAATAAAAAAATGTATGAGTTCGGTGCCGCCTAAAAAAGGTCATGTATGAATTCGGTGCCGCCTAAAAAAGGTCATGTATGAATTCGGTGCCCTGATACTTGCCCTGATGGTCAGGTAATTATAGTATTTTTTTCCTTATAGGCATGGCCTTCAATGTATTTTACCTAACCCTACTATAAACCCAAGGCATGGCCTTCATTGTATTTTACCTAACCCTACTATAAACCCAAGGCATGGCCTTCATTGTATTTTACCTAACCCTACTATAAACCCAAGGCATGGCCTTCATTGTATTTTAACTAACCCTACTATTAACCCTAGGCATGGCCTTCAAGGAGGAAATGGACAGCCTTGCTGAATGTAACTGTCTACAACAGAATCTACTAACCTAATAACAGCAGGATGACTGTTAACAAACAACAGAGTACATTATAAAAAAACAATCAATTTATAAGTCATTAGGACCGCACCGAACTCATACATCACCTTTTTTCGGCGGCACCGAATTCATACATGCGAAAAAGGTGCGGGTAATCTTCGCACCGAACTCACCTATTGCCCCAAAAAATACTAAAACTTTTGGGTAAAGAAAAATACTAAAAAGCAAGCTGAACAACAAACTTGTCTTTCTCAGTGCGATGGTTGAACGTAGTGGTTAAGAGCTAGCTTTCTAATGTCTGGCTCTATTTGCGTCAGTAGTAGTCTTAAATCACCTCTCTCCTCTCTCAACAATTTGAAGACGATTTCCCTTCTTAGTAATCAGGTTCATACTTCATAACTCCACTAAAACCGCGCTCCACGAGATAAGACTTATTAAGAGTTTCTTGACTATGGCCCAAAGTTCAGGGTACGTTAGTTGATGATATCTTGAAGCCAAAATTTTGTATATTCATTCTGTTGAAATCCGAATTTGAGAATCTCATTTAAGGAGAGTTCTATCGACTCCTTTTGAATCTGAAGCAAATGGTGACAAATTAGGCGCTAGTGGAGAAGTTGGCTCATCCATCGCCCCCTTATTGCCCAAAATAATTTTATCGCCCCCCGACTGCCCAAAATGTACTTTTTGCCCCCCCAGCGCCCCCCAGGGGGCGATATCGCCCACGTTGAGAATCACTGATTTACATCAATGGGACCTATCACCTATTTATAAGAAAATGAGAAAAATAATTATTTCTTACCTTTGAAATGTGGAATGTAATCGCCTAAGCCCCATTGAATCAGGTATTTTTCGGTATTTTTGTCCATTGGTATGAATATAATTTTTCTCTTATAATCTCGTCTTTCTTTATTATTTAAAACTTGAAAACTACCAAGGTAATTAATTGAGGGCTCTAGTATCAAAACCGGCTCTCTCCACTTTTTCTAATTTTACAGGATGGGCAAAAAACATATTGAACGATAACCCATTAATCAATTTATTTGATTTTCATTTATGTCATAGTATATTGCTAAATGACTTCTAATAGATATTTATTTACAAAATTATTTATAAAATATAAAAAATGCTCTCCAACTCTGAGGAGCGAGGCACTGTGCCCATCACAGCTGCTGCATTTCCTCTCTGGATACATAGAGATATCCTTTGTTTCAAAAAGGAGGTTGACCTTTTCTCTCCCGATGACTTATACAATCTTATGCCAACCTCCTTTACGAATTCTTTGGCTTCTTGGCACCAAGGCCCCATTGTTTCAAATGCGAGTGGCACAAAGAAATAATCCCGAGAAATGGACTGGTATTTGCATTTTTTCTTCTCAGCTGCCACTTCTGCAACTTTGCCAGGGACTCGTACAGAAGCTTGAAGATGTGATGGGGCTACCGTGTCTGTGCAAGTGGAATCCCAAACAACACACTTGCCATTTTTCCAAGGTATGATGGACATTCCATCAGGTATACGGCCATCATCTCTAATCAATCCAACTGGCTCAAGAACCGATGGAACTCTTGCTGAAACAAGTGCGCGCCGGATGGTATCATTCAAATGATAATGACGAGACTCGCGACCTGCACTCTTAGCAAAAGAAAGACGATGAGTACCTTCAGATGATACTTTGTCACCACAAACACATGTGTGAGGCTCACAGATGGAAGATCCTAGGCGAAGAGCAATAGATATTCTGAAAGTGATGTTGTCGAGAAAGGTACCCACAGAAGATGAAGGAATAGTTTGAAGCCACCCATTTGATTCTTTTTGTGTACTTGCCAAATACAAAGCTTTGTCTTGATCAGACTCAAATAACATATTATCACAAACGTTTCGGAGATGCTACGAATACCTATACCACCATGGCGACAAGGTAATGTGAATCGTTTCCATTTTTGTTGATTAACATTTACGTTCATGATGAGTTGAATAGACTTTTGTATAGATTCATCCATATTTTTTATTATATCTTTAATTTTCCAAGACGCAGTTGTTCGAAGTAAATAAATAAGTTTTGGAAGAGTTAAACAATTCTTCATTAAAAAATAAGCAATATGATATTTCAAATCTGGAAGTCTATGTAATAACAGGTTCAGTTCTTCAAATTTGTTCTGACAGATCGATTCAATACAATCATTGGTTATTGGAGCACCCAAGAGATTATCTTTATGTCATGTATTATCCAGTTCGAAATTGATTTTTGATGAGAAATCACTTAATTTAGCTTTAGTTTTTCCAAAAGAAGCAATTATTTTTTGGAGAAAGAACACTTTGTAACTGAACCATGGAGAGAGAGTTCACTTTGAAAGATTAACCTGGAGAAAGACCGATTTAATGCTTTTTCTTTGTGTTATTATGTCACAACTTTAGTGGGTAGCGCAGAATCATAGGACTTTACCACTTTAATTTACAATATCTTGTATTATTTTTTTGCCTATGATTCAGCCACTGGTCGCTGCTTCACATCAAAGCAGCTACTCATTTTTCCTCACGAGGTATGAGTGGACCCCGAACATCCAAGTACAGAGCAGAAAAAATCCTCCTCTGCTGGGAATCGAACCCAGGTCACCGTGTGTGCAATGCCTAGCGCGCTAACTCACTCTGCCACGGTGACTACTTGGAGAAAGACCGATTTGAAGTAAAACAAAAAAAAAAAAAATGCGTTTTATTTTTAAATGAAAGATGAATCGTTTTATTTTTAAAAAATTGTAAAAAAACACCTGTAACTGACAGTACTTACTTGAGCTATTACACCTATAAGACAGGATCCTCTAGCTCAAGGATACATACATAATCTATATGTTCCTCATTCGCCACAACACTTCCATCAACTACATGCTTCAGGAATGCAAGTTCTTCCAAATCTCTCCAGTTTTCTCCATAATGTTTGATCAACAACTTCTGTACGTCTGTTATCTTTTTTTTCAGCTTTATTCACTTTGTTTCCTTTTGGAATAACTTCTCCACAAAGCTCATTCACCTTTCGTCCTTTCTTGAGTAGAGATCTTGCAGAATGCTCAGGGGGGCTTCTCATTGTCTATGGCCGCTCTTCCTGTACTAAGACGTGATTGAGTCGGGACTTCTTTCTTCCTTGGTTTTTCATCTGCTCCCACGGGTACAACAGAAATGCCCATGATGAAGGCTAACTGTTGACTTAAAGGATCATAACTTCACTAATTTAATTAAGTGTCAAATTATTCAATAAAGGTACCTGAGAAAACCAAATCAAATGAATTCCAAAATAATTGTGAATCAGAAAATCATGATAAGGAATGTAAACTTTGTGGTCACGTGGTACAAATCAAGCGCCCTGATTGGCTACTGGAGAGAGTTCAATTTGAAACTCAAATGCTTGTGGAGAGAGAACAGTTCGAAAATGAACGCATATTTTACAACAGAATTACTATGGGAGAGAGTGGGTTTTGAGTTGTAATGTTTTTTTCAGTCTATGCGACTTTAAAAAGAGATTCCAGAGGTACCAAAACCTCATTTTCAATTTTTTTGGAGAGAGCCGGTTTTGATACTAGAGCCCTCAATTAAAGGTACGAGTACCTACTTATAAAAATAAAATATTAAAATTAACTGTGTATTTAAATCAATTTGATTTTGAAAAAAAAAAAAAAAAAACAAAAATAACAATACCATTTTAAAAAGATATGACGTAATAATCACAGGGCCATCAATCAACATAAATCAACTGAATCTGAAATTGATTTCGGTATCTATGAATTGTTGTAGATCTTTTGTCTCTCTCGTCTCTCGACACTCGGCACACGTGTTTTAGCAAGAATTTTGCTCAATCTACAATTCTGTTTAGTAAATCTAATCAAAGAGTCTTGTAACCGTCATTAATTAGGGGTGATTAATGAAACTTTCGTTGGGACTACAAATGATTTTTATAACGACCGAGTTCTACAAAAAAGTTTAGTAAACTTAGCTATATAAATCTCTCAGAAATCTCCAACCGTATGGTTCATTTAACAAACATGTTTTGTAATTTGAGGGAGGAAACTCAGCTTATTGTCTATAACTACCCCGAGGTATTTTAATTTGTTCTCTATGTTTATGTTTTCCCCGCCCAGTATGATGTTGACCTGACCGTATTTCTTACGCCCACCAATAACGATTGCCTGTGACTTATCCGGAGCTACGTGGAGTTTATTTTCTTCCATCCATTTATTTATTTCCTCAAGAGTGAAATTGAGTTTAAATTCCTTTTCTTCTTCATTCCTTGCTAAGGAGATAATAGCTAGATCGTCGGCGTATGCTATAAGTGTGACCCCCTCCTGAACCTCTAGCCTTAACACGTCGTCATAGAGGATATTCCATAAGGTTGGCCCGAGGATCGAGCCCTGCGGAACTCCTGCAGACATATTTCTGTCGAACTTTTCCCCCTTGATTTCCCTATCGCTTAAGTAAGCTTTCATAATTCTTATCATAGGCTGTGAGATACCTTTTTTCTCTAATGCTCTTATTACCCTTATCCAGTTTGCCGAGTTGAACGCATTTTTTATGTCTAATGTAGTTAGGATACACATTCTTCTATTTCTGCAGTCCCCCCCTTTTTGATAATCCCTATTGGTTGTTGCTCAAGATATCCTTTTCTTCCAAATCTTTTTTAATCCTTTCGTTTAGGATTATTTCGAACAGTTTCCCCATCGTGTTTAGGAGACACACTGGCCTGTATGATATAGGATTTCCTGTTTTTTTAATAGGCTTTTCCAGTAGTACTATTTTTGCCTCTTTCCAAATTTTAAGAAAAGTACCCTCTCTTAAGCAAAAATCCCATTAGATATCAGAAGGGAACAGATAAACAAACTTTTCCCCGAAGACCCTTACATAGAGTGGGGAGAAACAAATATAGAGCAAAACATTACGGAAATAGACACCGATGAACTTCTCGAAGCCGTTCTCAAACTCTCCACGGGAAAAGCCCCTGGCCCCGACCTTATTCCACCGAAAGTAATAAGAGAAGTAGTATTAGAAATACCGGAAGTCTTCATCAGGATCATGAAGACTTCACAAGACTTTCTGTAACAAACATCTGGAAAAATCTTATTGGATGGCTCTCACTTGACAAAGAGATTGGTAACATTTTGGGATATTCTGAGTAGACATTTACCGGTTCTGTTATTGCCTCTTGCGACCAGTCGATAATACCTTGAGCTAAGGTTTTGATAGTACTGAACTTGCTTGAACCTTTTGATTGTGAAGAGTTCTGACGAGTTGTCCTAGTTGGTCTGGAAGGTTCCGAATCATTCCTTACTGGCAAACTTCTGGGAACTTCAAACCTCATCACCACGATGCTTCCTATACAAATGTTTACTAAAACTGTTGATATCTACGGCAGTCTCCTCGCTTACAGGAAAACCGGCTCCGCTGATTTTTCAATGATAACTGTTTAAGTCTACAAACTTTACCACTGCAATGTATTACCAATTCAGAGATAGTTTTGAACAATTCAGGACAATGAGAGCAGTATAACATGATTTTAAATTTTTTATAAAGATACGTAGAATATTAAAAAAATGAAGTCCTTATTAATATTGAAATGAAGAAACAAAGAAAGATTAAAATAATATAGTCTACCAATTTGCCTCATCCTTAAAGCCTAAGTCAGTAAGCAATGTTTTAGAATTTGAGTTGGGCCTATCATGACATTTATCATGAATCTTGTAAAATCCCCTCTGAATGAACAACCATATGTCATAAGCTTCCGGTGGGTAAGAACAATATGTAACATGGAATATTTCAAAGAGAAGTTGAACTGCGTCGCATATTGTACTCTGATGGTACATCACATCATCAACTACAGCAAATACCTGAGTTGGATTAACAAAAGACTCCCCTGTGTAAATGACATATGGTTGAATTGACCTAGACACTTTTGCATAATCCTCAATTTTCTTAAGTCGATAGGTCTCAGCATCTGCAGGATTTGTCACATGAGCAATGAAGGATTCTGAGATCTCATCTTTAGAAGGTTTTACCTTTCGATTGCCAACATCAATAACAACAGGGTTTTTTCAATAAATATGGAAGAAGAATATGTGCTAGTGAGTTACCAGTGTTAAGGTCATCATTCAGTTGGTCCAACAGAGTGGAAATCATTTTCTTGAAATCCTTGTCTTTGCTGGCCGCAATTTTCTTCCTCGCCAAATTGAAGATATCATTTGCTGTAGTCATCAAAGAGCTCAGGAGGCAGTCCTCCTTGTTGGCAGTCTTCTCATAGTTGTTAAAGTCCCATTTCAACTGAAACAAAGAGTAACAGATACATAAACCAGTTAATACTTGCAAATATCGTTCTAGGTAGTCTCAACTTTATTTTGATAATACACGGCAGAAGTTCAATGTACGGATACACAGTTGTGCTTGTCGGAACTTGGCCTGATGGACTGCCATGTACGCAAGTTTTGAAGTTATTTATAACTAAGCTGAGAGAAATTCAGGGATCCTGCATTTAATCCAAGAATCATATCCATTTACATATATTTACATAAATAGTTGATGCATGTAACTTACCAATTTGAAGCCTAGGTTGGGGTCCTTCAGCACCTTGAAGATATTGAAGTACCCATTGACCGACTTGTATTTGCCCTCTCCCTTCATCACACTGTCCAGGCGATGTTTTAGAGTTGCCTGCCAAAGCCGTTCCACCCTGTCCCAATCATTGCTCGTTGATGAATAGTTTTGCAGCCACCGTAAATTAGAATCCAGTTCACTGGTACCTGTGAAGTAAACACAATTAATTAGTGTGAGCACTGCATGTGACAATTGTTAGGGATTTGAAGAAACAAAAAAACATACTTTTGCTTTTTTTCAAGGGGATTCAATTTTTCAACATTACCAGGGGGGAGCCCTGGGGCAATCAAATTTTAAATCTTAAATAAGACTACCCATACTGTGATACATTTGAAGCCTACATAATTATAAGTTCATTGTAACTATATCAAGCTTTCTTTTTTTTAAAAAGGATGAGTGTTTCATAGCCGTTTTTATTTCGTAGCCATGAAACAGGAGCTACTGTAGACGCTTGTGGTCTGTGTTGTAGCCTGCCCATCCCGTAGTATGCCTCCCCTCTGATGGGCGAGAAGTGACACAATACTTCCCAATTAGGTGCTGGGTCAACACGAGCGCACCGAAAGGTATCCCTTACAAACAATTGTAACCAAATTAAGAATACAAATTTTTGTTGGCACGGGGGATAGAACCCTGGACCTTCCGCATGGCAAGCGAGTGCTTAACCACTGAGCTAATCGCGCGCTCTTTCTGATGTTATGAGATTTTAAATTTGAGTTTTTTTCACACAAAAAATTTGGGTACGTCCACAATGAGAACTTGTATCTACTTCTTCACAAGTATTGAAAAATGATTAAAAATTTAAAATAATGTAATAACAATAATAACATTTTGTATTATAGTAACGTTACAGCAAGAAAAAGAACATGGTGTACTAAAACTTACCATTATTGGAAATTAAGCTGTCAGCCAGTGGCAATGGTGAGGCAGGCCTGGAAGTCCTGGGAGTGGCTGACCCGGAACTCTTTCTCCGTTGAACAGGAATGTGCTCCTTGCTCCAGGAATACCGACGGTAACCAATGTACCTTTGATACAGGAGGCCACTAGCGTTGCGCTTGGACTGATGACAAGTTCCTGCCAGGTATTGTACATAGTACACAGACTGCGTTTCTCTCGGAAAAACTTGCTCAATCTGTATACCAAGCTGCACGAATTCACGAGTATGAATGGACCTCCAAGGTTCGTTTCCTAGGATCGCTTGGATCAAAATATGGACAACTTCTTTTCGATCGTCGGCATCTAGAGATCCATTGTCACTATATCTTTTTGTTAATCTCCTCCCATCTGCTGTGGATCTTAGAACACTCCGTACAAAGGATGGTCCAATCGATATTGATGATGGTGCAGCAGCTGGAGAATGCAATGACTCATACATAGGAACATTAGGGTCTGGTGACAACCGAGAGCTCACTTCATTTCCCAAGGTGTTAGGATTGTTTGATCCAGATGGGAGGGTAAATCCAGTATTTACTGTATGCTGGACTAAATCAGAAAATGTAATGTTATCTATTGGCAGGGTGGGGTGCTCAAAAACTGTGGGTCACTATCACTGTATGCCGATACATTGCTGTCAATTAGGTTGCAAATATTTTGAGAATCCATGTTGAAGAATGATGTTAATTCCATGAATTCCATCGTGTTGGACATGGAATTAGTAGTTTCTGTTTGCAAATATTCTCCACCTCATCTGCAGCAAGTGTAGATCGGGAACACATATTCTAAAGAGTAGTTACTTTTGCCATACAACCATTGAAATGTTTATTGTATGTAGCATCTTGTATGTTTGCAGTGTCTTCTGTTCCTAATAGGAATTGGAATAGATATTACTATTAATTGGTACATGTGGCTGACAATGTATTGCTGATGATTATCACGGACAATGATTTCATAGAGGAACACTGCTTTCGAAGTTGGTTGAGTTTTTTTACTAGCCCTCCAGTCGCATCAATACTTATTGTTGGCTCACTGTTAGATTTCACATAATCTGTGAACAATGCTGTTTCCAAAGGGCTCCCATAGTGGACAAAAATGGATCGTAACCTACATGTTTGATTGAAAGAGTAATCTCGGGCAATGTTTTTGCTATTCCAATAGCAACGACTACATCTTTATGAAATTCGTCCTCCTTGTAAGTTGTGGCTAATGCAGTTCTTAAAACATTGCCCGATGGTAAAATAGCGGTTCTACATCACCAAATTTCATTAGTTTCCTTGCTTCCAGCTGTCGATATAATGAAGGGGCCATTCTGTTTGCTCTAATCTTCTCTATTACTTTTTTCTATTTTCTCCTTCTAACTGCCTTTTCTTCGCAGATGAACACATCATAAATTCTCCTTGGAAAGTACAAGCAAGGATTATTCTTTCGTTATCTTCGTGAGGTATCTTATCAAGTATAATGGTGAGGGTACTGTCACATTCTTTGCAGTAGCCCTCTACTTTTAAGTACTGTTTTTCGCTATTGGGATGTATTTGCGACCTCTTGAAATTAATTGGACATAACAATTTCGTCTGTTCCTAAAACTGACCTGCGAACATATCTGCCCAGAAATTTTACTTTACTCTCAGGAGAAGAGTCGTCAGAATAATCGCAGACTGCGGATACTTCAGGCGAAGACTGTGTGGAAGTCCCATTTTTCTGTTCGAGTCCAATTTTTTCTAAAATATTGAGTCTGTTCTGTTTACATATGATGTACAGGTATTTAGGACTCAATGGTTCTAGCTCCTGCGCAAGATCTTCCCAAATAGCATCTGAAAGTACTTTCGGTACGCCAAATTTATTAAACAGCATCTCCTCATGTTTAAGGAGATGCTGTTCGATAGTTTCAATCGCAATTTGTGGTACCTTAGGTATAATAAAAAAAGTTTAACTATTTTCTATAGTCAAAATATGCCGTGGAGTCTGAGAATACTAAAAAAAAAAAAATAGAAATAAGTTTAAAAATACACTACCTATTCCTCGTGAATGGTAATCAAAATTGTCAGCATATAAATTCGCTAGAAACAGATTTTTTTCTACTGGATCACTTGTATTTACAAAAGTCCTCGACTGATTCTCTTTAATTTTGTTTTGTATAGTGGAATACCATTTTTCCTACATTTCTGTATCGGGAAGTCGTAGACCTTATTTTTTGACTTTCTTTCCCCAAGCTTCGGATTTTATTAGATGTCAGAGCTCAATCAAAATTTATTAAAAAATAGTTATAAATGCACTATGTAAAATGCTAATACGCATTTAAATACCCCCAATTTCATCAAAATCTGGTCTACATTCATGATTTATAAGCGTATAGTAAAAAGTTAGTGGTCAAGCGCATGGTGTCTATCACCAAGTACCGCTTGAGCGAGGCCTGGAATTCCCAGAGAACAACCTTCAAGGATGTGTACGAAGATACCACAATTCGTACATGAATGTGCTCCACTGGGAAAATCCCCATTTGCACATGCTGACATGTGGCAATTTCATTGCTTACAGGTGATGGTGATGGAGCTGGACATGGTATTGGAGGTGGACTTTTACTGGCATTTTCCAAAAGATTTTCAGAAGCACTGGAAAACAGAGGGAGAGTTGATGCGATTTTGATTGAGCCATTTATGATGTCAAGATAGGACTGCACAAAATCGTCAACTCTCTTTTTACCTCCTATTAATCTATTTTTTATATTATTAAAATTACTTTCAACAGAAGCTCCTACTCCTCTTTCGTATGGGCTTTCATATTTTGCTGCCAAAGCAAAGCACCACAGCGGTAGGATGTATGATAGACGTTTAATCCAGTTCAGAACCGCTGGTTGATACATGATGTTGTCCCTGTCACCATCGTCACTGTCCTCTACTTCAGTTTTTGCTGCCTCTATGACTTCCTGTACCCAATTTTTCATATCTGGACTTGTCTGGACTATTTTTTCTTCTAAGCATTCTTCAATGGTCATTTCCTCTTCATTTTCACTTTCTCCGACTTCTCTTTCCTGCTCCCTTTCTTCAGCTACTACTGCACCCGGTTCCCGTCCACCGATGAGATTCATCAGTGTTTTCTTTCTCAACTCACAAGATGTTGGGATTCCACTGCGGACAGAATGACCTTCTGTCTCACAGGAGCCAGTTACGAAGAGACAGAGAACTCTCGCCTCAAGAATAATTGATCGAACAAAAAATTCTTTTTGTCTTGGCTTTAGAGAAGATACTTCTTTCCAATTACGTATCATTTTTGTTAGGTGGGCGACATCCAAACGGATTAATACTTTTGGTTTGTTTTCTTCTCCTTGCATGTATTTCAGGCAAGTGTTGACGTACGCTGTCGTTGAAGGTTCCTCGGCATAAGCACGACAAACTGCCGAAATCAATGCTGCGGAGTTGTCAACAACTATTTCCTTGGGTACAGTGGCACCCCTTCTTTGTCAGTCCTGCAGCCAATAGGTGATAGCGGCAGTGTTCTGGCGTTCTGAAAGGATTCGTACAGTTGGGATCTGTCCCTCACCTGACCCTGGAATACTTATTACACCACAATATAGGAATATGTGTTTGGATAAATTGCCAGTTGGGCGATATAGCTTCTGCACGACATTGCCTGTAGCGTCAATTACCAACCTGCAGAAAGATTTCTTAGCAAATTCGTTGTAAATCCTTAAGTGGTCATGAGTGACAAAATGGATAGAAAAATGGGTCTAAACCTAAGTCCTGTATAGATGACAGGTACTTTTGGGAATACTTCATTAGTTGGAGGCTTGTCAATGGATCCAGGATCCTGGTTGTCTTCTGTTTTGATTGAACTGGTATTTTGCTGTCCTAAGTACTTCGTTTGATGGTATGTGCTTGGGGTAGTTATCAAATAACTCCATCTCTTTACCAGCCAATTATTTACGCTGTCTTGTTGCTGTTTTATTTGAAATTACCATGTAAATCTATCCTAAATGTTAGTTTTACTGAGACCAACCAACATGTATTTGATATACTCTTGGGGTTAACCTAACATCCGTCAACCAGACTTACCGGTTATTAATGGATAAAATAGCAAAGCAATTGTCAAGAGATTTAAATATAATTAAGTAGGTACTCACGTGTTAGATGCTGGCGAAATTTGATGCTCAATTAATCCTAGCAAATGGAGAACTGTTAGCTTTTTTAGACGGAACCGAGCAACAAATTGTTCTTCGGTTAGTATATTGAAATACTCTATTCTCTCTCGGATTAATCTCTCCCTTCTTGGTTGATACTGGTGTTCATGAATGTCTTCATCATCAGATGAAGACACATCATGAAGTTTGAAAAGCATTTTTAATGTAGAGCACAGTTCAAAAAATAAGTAAATACTAAAAAAAAAGTCTAGTTTAGATAATAATAATAAATAATAAAACTCTGAAAACTTTTTCACTTTTGTCTTCTGATTTTTCAATCATGTAGGCATGTTATATTTTTTTTTTTAGCTTTCCTGTTTATGCTCTAGAAATTTTTAAATTTTGGCGCTTTTGCTTTTTTGCTACCTTTGGCGTATATCACAAAGAATACGCCAACTCCGTTTCGCGAGAGCAAAACTCTACTGGCGCTATCTTGACGATTTCCTTTGGAACTAACGTTTTTCGTGTTTTTTAGGTTAGGTGTTTTTCGTAGAACCCGACCTGAATTTGCGAAAAAAAATACAAAATTAAAACATTTTTTTTTTGTTTCACAATTTATTTTAAAAGGGGCGCAACTATGGTGTTATGTGTCCCTTTTAGAATAAGTAACTTTATTTATTTATTTTAATAACAGGAAATACAGTAGGAACATTGAGGAATATAAAGGAAAAATAAGGTTACAAAAAAGGATTATAAAGAGTGTATACAGGATTAAGCAGGTTATAAAAGACATATGATAGGAATACCAAAGAAAAATAAGGAATAGAGGAGTTAAAAATGAGTTATAGTAGTAATTAAAATAATGAAATCAAATATTTCCAAATTCAAAATTCTCCCTCCGCTGTAATATTATGGCTCCAAGCAAAAAGTCTCGTTCACAAGTTGTCAGGAACGCGGTGATTTGGGATCCGACACAAGGGCCGCATGGTGCAATAGTTTTTGCGGGATCTGTGATAATTATGTTGCATAAAAGTTCCACTGCAGCGCTGGCGTAGTTTTCAGGAATGATCCATGGCCTCCATGCGTCATGATGCTTAGACGTCCGCGGGTTCGATCCCTACCCAGGACGTTTTTTTATTATTTATTTTCGCTTTTGTGATAAACTTATACATTGACGCTTGAATGGCTGTTTTCCTTTGTAATGACGAGATAATTTCAAGAAAACCTTCATGGAAAATGATGTATCAATAGATATATAATTATTTACCAATTTTCTCCTATGAAAGTTTTTTTCTACAAACTTTACGGACCGACCGCCACTCTAAAATGATCCCTCCATGGCCACAATATTTTTTTCCCTTGTTTGGAGCACTGTTTGCCTCACTTTTAGCCTTTGGGATGAACAACCATAACTATTAATATATCTGTCCAACCAGAAATAAAGGTGGTCTCTATTACTAGAAAATCCTTGGTTTTGATTTCCAATGGCATAATTTAATATATTAAATTATGTAAGCACAACTACTTAAGAACTCTTGAAAAAAAAAAAAAAAAAAACATTAGAACAAGTCAAGACATTTAGGTACAAAAAATTAATAAATGTGTATTTATTTGATATTTTATCCATATCTACTAGAGTGCTAATAAAAAATAATAGGGCATTCAAAGTAACAACATCTAGTTTAGTCAGAACTAAAACGTTTTTTTTTTAGAATTTCAAAATGTGTGGTACAATTTTATACATGTCAAAATGATGACTTACTGACTGATCTCTCTGTAGCCCGAACTGCTATAGGTAGAGAGCTGAAATTTGGACACAATATCCCTTTGGTATCGAAAACGTGCAATAAGAAAACATTTTGCAAAATTCCCAACCGTTTCTAAGATTCAAACCTTTTCATGTAAACTGCCTTTAGACGATTATGAAATGATTCAATATGATTAGTGGTGTCAACATCAGCATGAGGAAAATCTCGAAAGCACATAGCCCATTTCTCACACCTGCCTAAATAGTACTGTTTGAAGTACTTTACAAATGCACTGCATGTTTCATCATTTTCATATTTATTGATGAAATCTTTGACTAGGTTAGAAAATGATGATTTGTCTCTCACATTCACCAACTTTTTTACTTCTAAAAACATATCATCAAAGTTTTCTCTAGATGCTTTTCTCCTCAGATTATCTTTCAAGCTCCTCAACAAGTGCCATTTACACAAAATATGTCTCAAGTTACATGAAAAGCCTTCTTCCATTGCATTAATCAATGCTGCATCGTCATCTGTTATGACATTGGTGATTGGATAATTGGGCCCCAGTTTTAATTTTAAGCTTTCAAAGAAGTATTTTAAAGTAGCTGCGTCTGACTTACTGCTTATCAGATGGGCCACAGGCCACCCTCTCCTATTCTCATCAACTACCATGACAGTTAAAAGTCTGTATTGGTATTGGTTTGTACTATGTGTTTCATCAACAATGAGTACCTTGTTGCAATGTTGTTGCATTAATTCTAATTGCCTTTTAGTTTGGAATGCAAACTAGAAAAGTTCCTTAGCATCAGGTAAAGAGTCAATCTCAGGAGACCCATACACAACTGAAGAATTATATGGTTTGTAAATTAACAGGCTTTCCTTACTTTTTAGATTTTCTGCTTTAGCATCATCTGGATCAAGCCTACTAGCAGTCTTCAATCTCCTTGCACGTTCACGTATTCTCTTCTTGGTGATGACAGCAGTTTTTATGCTTTTCAATGTGTTATTCTCATTTGAGTCATCAATAGTGCTAGTAACAATATTTTTAAATATTTTAGAAGGAGAAACCTCCCAACTTAATTGCTGATTTATAAAATTGTTAGTTGATACAGGCAAGGGGTGATGGTATAGAGATGATGGCATTGTTTGATGACTGTGTGTTGGGAAATAGGTGACATCAATTTTATTGTATTGATTCACACTCATTTTAATTTTAGCTATGCAGTAATTATCTGCTTTGACTCTACCTTTCACGTTTCTCCTGCTAGATTTTTTTTCATTGTGACACTTGGAAGATCCATCGTGTTGACAGTAAAAATACTTGAATTTAGACTCGCCCTTACAGAAGGTCTTCTTAGTGCTGAAATAAGAAAATGTCTTGGCTTCTTCAGATTCCTTCCATGAAGTAAATTCTTCCATGGATAGGAACTGCCTATACTCACAATCCCTCAATTTTATTAAATCTTTGTGAGCACTTTGAAGGTGTTTTATTAGATCACACTTGTGATAGTATGAATTTCCACATTCTTTGATTAAACATGGTGTCTTTCTTCTTTGAGACTGCCAACACTCAGCCATGATGTGTTTTTTCAAGTTGGCTTTTCTTGAATATTGTGTTGAACAAAAAGCACAAGTAAATGTGTTTACTTTGCCAACAGCACACTTATTTTCATGCTTGGACCAGTTCTTCCTGGACTTGAAAGTTCTGGCACAATGTTTACAATTATATTGAACATTACATTTCAGTAAATGTATTTTTAGTTCCTGATTTCTTTGATATGCCTTACTACAGCTTGAGCACTTGAAACACGCTTCCTTTCTAGTAGGGTTAAGGGAACATATGTTTGTATGGCGAACAGCATTGTTTTTCAGAGTGAATTGCTTTGAGCAATACTTACATTCCAACTCCATCGTCCTTCACTTTGGTTTTCAAGGATATTAAAAAATTCACTTCACTTTAAAGCCTTCATCAATGCCCTTTGATTGAAAAAGAATTAAGCAAAAAGTTGGTCTTTTTCAGACGATCTTAAAAGGGGGTTTAAAAAAACAGCAATATATTCAATATGTATAAGGATAAAACTCAAAAACCCAGGAAAGTTGAGGAAAGCAAATAAATTTCACAAAGATGATCAGTGATTTCAGAATTCAGTTCTTTCCAGTTTTCAGTAAAAGAAAAAAGAAACAAAACAATTATTTTATCTTTAGTTGACTTTATTACCACTTGAGCGCAGCCCAATAGATCCCGCAAAAACTATTGCACCATTCGGCCCTTGTGTCGGATCCGGTGATTTGGGATTCAGAGAGAGAACAGATTGCTACAGTCGCCACAGATCTCCATGATTTGGAATAAGTTGTCTACTTCTCCTCTAACTTCTCTGTTATCACGATTCAAAATTTGAAATTCAAACAGTCAACAGAAAATAATTGATAACAGTCATTGATAACAATAATAAAATTAATGTTTATTTGTATTTTATTTCTTAGATTCTGTTTGTATTGATAATTTTATTGTTATTTCACTGTTTTTCTTTAGTCCTTTTTTTGTTGTTGGAATAATTCAAATTTATTTCAGTCTTTATTATAAAACTTTTATAAACTTGTCACATAAGGATAGGATAACAGGTTTATGGAGAACAAGGACAAGGATAATTAAATAATAGGCAAAAGAATAAAGATGTCATGAAGAAGAAAAAAAGGGGGGAAAAAATAAAATAAAAAATAAATAAATACACAATAATTATTTACAAAAATTAGGAATAT
Source organism: Bactericera cockerelli (assembly GCA_024516035.1). Classification (NCBI taxonomy): domain Eukaryota; kingdom Metazoa; phylum Arthropoda; class Insecta; order Hemiptera; family Triozidae; genus Bactericera; species Bactericera cockerelli. The sequence continues at coordinate 10,299,904 of CM044955.1, read as the reverse complement.
ACTACATGAATTGGGCGTGTCATCGATCCCAAATTGTCCCAGGCATGTTGAGCTCCTCTCGTGAGAGGTGAGTCCGGCTCGTGACTTGAACACTCGTCCTCAGCGGGGCAGGTGACTTGGTGGCTGGTGGATGCTGTGTTGGAGATGCTGGAGGCTCGACTGCTGGGGGAATTTTCTGTGGTCTAAGTCCAAACCAAGCCTGTTACTTGCGCCACTCAACCATCGCCGGGAGACTTTTTGGGTTTTCTGCTTACAGCCAGGTATTGTTTTGAGTGGTAGAAGCTTGCAGACCAATCACACTGTCAACTACTTCTCTGCTGGCGAGATCGGCAAGCGAGTTGACAGATCTCACAAAGAAGCAGCCCGGTTGTAGGTTTTCCTTCCTTTCCCGATGTTCTGGGTGGACGAGTCTATTCGGCTTCAGCTCACCTAATCAGTCCCGCTCTCACCGAATAGGAGTTCCCAGCCTGCACCACGGGGAGGGTCCCATCCAGAGAATCATCCAACAGGAAGAAGCCCAGGATGGGACATGTACCGAATAGACTCTTGCCGGTACCTTCGCTTCCACACCACTGTAGAGGGACAGTATAGTGCTTCCACTACTTAGTGGAGAAGAGGACTCCACCTGGCACCAGCCATTGGCAGGCCATATATATACAAAATGCAGGTACGTAAAGTACGCTGCTAAAAATATATAAAATAATTTAATTGTTCACTGCTAAAGTATATAGAATAATTCAATTGTTTGAATAACTTTATTAACCAAAACTTCTAAGTTGGAATTTAATCAAAAAGGTTTAGATGACAACTTATCCGATATTCGCTCGGATTTGTAGATTTGATTTGATAGTAAACACTGGAAAGAACTTGAGGTGAATAACAATCACAAATAGATTAAATAGAATTAAAAAGGAAATAGTTTATTGATAATTTAAAATGACACTTATAAATTAAGTACAAATTAGAATTACGAGGAAGTGCGCGATGCACTGTCCTACGTTCAAACTCAAGATAGACTGATTGAGCTTATGCTGAACTCAGTGATGGAATCTACTGAGTGTGAATCAGCAAGATCAGCAGGATCGGGCTGATTACTTACATACATACATACAAACACACAGACACGCACACATACATAAATATTAATATTATAATGAAGGAACAAGGAACAAATATGAGGAGTAATACAGGGTGCGGCGCGGTTATGTCCCCTTTTGAATATTCGATTAAAAAAAGGCTGTCAGTCTTTTTTTTTTAATTTTTAATTTACCATTTATTTATTTTTATTTTTTAAGTGGGGTTTAACGTCGCTTTCAACTGCCATGGTCATATCACGACGGGGGTTTTACCCTCCATTCGCAGGAAACTCACAAACCTGCTACTCACATTGACCTCACCCAGCCTGAGTGGGGCCGGGAAAAGCCAGCGTCACGAGAATTAGAATTTGAATGGTCACCCATCCAATTCTTAACCTCGCTGGATGTCGCTTAACTTCGGTGTTCTGAAGGGAACCGGTGTATTCAACATGCCATCGACGCTGGCTAACATTTATTTATTACAATTATAATATGATACAGATTTTAAAATGATTGAATGGTACCCTTTCTCAAAGTTAAATAAAACTGTGTTGAGAAAGGGGAGTTCAGAATTTAAATTGTGGATATATGAAGAATAGGAAAAAATAAACAAATAAAAAATATTATCAGAGTTCCATTTTTTTTTTTTTTTTTTTTTTTCTTAAAAAAAGTTCATTGTTCATTTAAAAAGTAAGTAAGAAAGGAAAACTTAAACCTTTGTATAAGTAAATAGTTTTGTAAGAAGATGGTTCGACAGAAAAAGAAATAATAAAAATTGCATCTCATTATTTAAATTTAGTTTAATACATTTTTAATGTAACTATAGGGGAAAAGGTGGTAATATGGGACACTTTTTTTCTTTTTGCTCTAACTCTTTGAGGAATAAACATAAGATTCTGAAACTCTTACGGAATATCAAAAATATTGTTTATTTTATGTTTTCAAAGTCTCAACAAAATCAACAGAACAAAAATGACTTTTTTCGGCGTTTTTCTAACCCCATCTCAATTGGTTGTAATATGGGACAGGGGTGGTAATATGGGACGGGAGGGGTGGTAATATGGGACGGTGGTGTTTTAGGCATATAATCAATAGAAAATGAAGACAACTATCATTCTGTTTTGAATTTTGAATTTTTATTTATTGAACAAATTAAAGAAACATTTTTTAAACTCATTTATTTGAGTAGTGAAAAAAACAAACAAATTAAACAAATAAATCAACACTTAGGAATTAACTACCAAGACTAGGGTAGGCTAAGTTAAACACAGAAGTCACAAATATAGACTTCTTTGTTGGAGTCTGAACTACATAGAACATGGGCCCATCCCAAACACATAGAACATTTAACCCATTTCTCCCTGGATTTGGAAGAAGACCATTTCTCCAGACAGAAGACACATTCTACATCTTTTGGCCCTTCCTCTCCAACGATTTGTTCCTCCAGGTTGGAGACTCCTGAAGAAATGGTGAGATGATCATTTTCTTCATCTTCACTGTCTGATATGACAACTTTCTGCACTTTCTTCTTTTTCTGATTGATGGCCGTCTTCTTTCCCTTTGCGTCAGCACCACGTTTTTGTGACATAGATTTCAATAGTTGTTGATTTTTCTTCTCAATTGATTCTTCCAACGATTTTTTGTAGGGGCTACTGGAAAGAATGGTGGCTGGAAGACCTTTTCGTCCACGATTCGAGACCTTCTTTCTAATCACAGGTATTGGTGATATCTTTGTAGGGGTGATCATCCGCGAGGAGGTTCCTTCGCCAGGGTCAAAGTGCGCAACTGATGGATTCACTGATTCTTGCTGATTTTCTCTGATTCCATTTTCCAGATCATCTTCATCCTCCTGATTTTCCTGGTTCGAGTGGTCCTCTACAGGTTTCACCATGTCATCAAGTGAGTCGTCATACTCTACCAATTGTTGGTCTTCATTTGCCTCTTCTTCTAGAAACTCATCATTTGAGAAGACGTTTCTGTCAAGAGGATATATTCCCGTGCATCTAAAGCCACTGGTTGCAATCAAACCCGTTTGAACTCGGAGATATGCCTTTGCAAATAGTTCTGCTATGTTGTACATTGTCATTCCTCCATTTCTCATTTGCTGTCTTATTTCCTCACTATAATACGTTTTCAAGGGGCCCATGAAGGTACGGTCCAATGGCTGAAGTTTGTGTGTAGTGTGTGGGGGTAAGCAGACCAATGTAACATGGTTTTCCTTAGCTTTCACGATTACATCTAGGTTGCGAGTATGTGAAAAGTGGCCGTCCAGGATTAACATGACCGGAGATTCCTCAGATGGTCTTGTATACTGGATAAAGTGATCAAACCATTCTGTGAATAGGTATGATTGCACCCAGGCTGAAATGTGACACCGTCCTAAAGCTCCCGGCGGTCCTCCTTTCATCAGTAGGTTTGTCCAGTTTTTCCTCGGGAATATCATCATAGGGGGAACGAAATCTCCTCCAGCACTCATGCAAGCAATGATGGTCACGAGTTTTCCACGTTCTGCTGCAGTCAATGCAGAAATTTGCTTTTTTCCCCTTCATACCTGAAAATAGAAAGGAAAAAGATTTTTTTAATAATTTTATTTAGGTTTTCATATTCGTGTTATCACAAAGTGATGTTTTGGAGAGAGACGGTAGGTCTAAACGAAATTTTCTTTTAAACAAATTCGCGCCCTGGGCGGAAATCGAACCCGCAACCTTGGGATAAAGAGAAAAGTGTCAGTACCACTTGACTAGCAAGACTGGTAGGTATGTAGGTAAGTGAAAATTTATGTGCCCATTTTTTCTAGGTCTAACTTTTAGGCTATACCTACCTTCCTACTCAATTAGGTAGGAGGTTACCTACTTACCTACAACTTTTGTAATCTTCGATTGGACAACAGAAAGGCCACTTTCATCAACGTTGTAAATTCGATGTGCTGGATAGTGTTTCTTCTCATACTCTTCTTCAAGGATGTTGTAGAAACTCAATACAGCCTCCTTGTTGAAACCAATTGCTCTTGCCTTTGAAGTTCCCTCAGGTTTGCGTATTGATAACCTGCGAATAAATAACGAGGTAAATGAATAGGTAGGTATCCTAAGATAAATGTACGTCCTATTTAAAACAAAATAAAGTTTTGATATTATTTTGTGTTATCACAAAGTGATGTCACAATTAAATTATGCAACCCCACACTGCTAAATTTTTACGCTGGCTGCTAGTGGGACTCGAACTACCGATCTCCAGACTAACAACCAACCTCATCGTACCTCTGAGGTTGGTTGTTAGTCAAATTTATTGTTATTTTAGCCACGGTTTCACCTGCTATTCCACTAGTTTTAGATAAAGTTCACCTATAAAGTTCAAAAACTGTGTATAATTATGACAACTACTTAAACTTACTTATCGCCATGTCGTTGCAGAAAATGATCGAACCATGCTCTGCCAGCAATACCGTCCTTGAATGGATTGGGTATTCCATTTTGAGTAGCCAGTTGGAAAGCCATGCGTCGTACATCATTTCTACTGAGCCCAAAGAATTTCTTTTCCATCAGCAAACAATATTCAACTAGGCGTTCTTCAAGTTCAGCAGGAAGGATCGTCTTCCTTCCAAGAGATGGTTTCCTTTCAAGCATAGCACCATTTTTCAAAGCTCTCTCAAGTGTTGTTTTAGGAACATTGTGACATTTGGCTGCATTTCTAAGTGATTTTTTCTTTGACTTGACATCGCCCACAGCAAGTCTTAAGTCCTCTAAACACCATTTTTGTCGAGCATTCTTCCTCACAGGTCCTAACTGTTTTCGTGGCATTGTAAGAAAGACTGAAATGAAAGACAAGCAGAAAAAATAAGGTTTTCATATTTGTGTTATCGCATAGTGATGTCACAATTGAATAATTCAACCCCACACTGCTAAATTTTTACACTGCTGCCGGGACTCGAACCACCGACTTCCAGATTACGAGTCCCTCATCTTACCACTGAGCTACTGAGGTTGATGAGAAAAAAAAGAACAAAGTAGAAAAAAGTAGAGGGTTGTAATATGGGACACCCGGCCCATTTTACCACCAGTGGTACTTTACACAGAGTTTTATTTTTTCATTTTTTTACACTAAACACTTTCATAAACTGATAAATTCATTGAAAAAAGAGAAAAAATACCTTTAAACCAAATATAAACACTTAATAGAATATTAAAAATAACTGGGTAAAAAATTAAATTTTAGACTTGCCAGAAAAAACTTTTGTGTGCTTCACTTAACAGCTCCCTTCAGAATGAAATGAAGCATGTGAGATTGTTTCCAAAACTCGTACGAAAATGTTATGCTTCTTATGCTTCCCAGAGCTGGACAAGTCTCTCAAATAATGCAGCTGTCGAGAAACATAAAAAATATGATAGAGCGATTGAAGACATCAGAGGCTCATTTTCTCCCTTGATAATATCTGTGGATGGTGCCCTTCACTATGAATTCGATAGCTTCCTGAAAAAGATGGCAAACACATTATCCAACAAGTGGGCAAAACCTTATAATAGAGTAGTTGGTTGGGTCAAAACCAAGATACAAGTCGCTTTGATTCGTGCTGTTTCTCTCAGATTGAGAGGGTCAAGATACAAATTGAGGAGGTATGAAGTTGAAGATGGATGTGGTGTGTTCCAAATTTAGACGAAGCTGGCTTTGAAGATGGAAATGAATGGACTTATTTTTAATAAATTATAATTTCCATGTTTGAAAAAAAAAAAATAAAAAAAAAAAATAAAATAAATACACTGCTCTGGGATGTCACGAAAGGGAAGTAGTTCACTCATTACGCGCTGGATCGCGCCTCTAGTATTGCGAGGAGACGTGTGTCCCATATTACAACCCCGTCCCATAATACCACCCTTACCCCTATATGTTGGATTCTGTAAGTTTTTTAAATAGAATTTTATGTTTTTTCTTTACTAATATTGGGGGAATGTTGGTCATTTCAAATGGTAGCTTGTTTAGTCATATTGAGCTTATGTATATACACTGAACCACTTTGAATTCCGACCACCTAAAAAATCCTAGTTTTCTCGGCCGGGCAGGCAAATTTTCCAACCAAATCCTCAGTGTATGGTCTCTCATACATTTTCGCTATATTTTTTGACATTTCAGACATTTTTAACCGATAGTCCAATCAAAATAATGGAAAAAAGGCAATTTTAAAAATTCAATAACATTTTCTTTTTTATTAACAATGTGTTTTGAAATAAAAAGGAACATTAATAATAATCACTTCAGTATCGAGTATTTCCTCCTCTGGCTCTGATGACATCATTTAGACGCCGTGGAAGGGAATAAACAAGATTTTGATGTTCATCCTGAGGGATATTGTTCCACTCTTCAATAATCACGTTCTTCAGTTCCCTGAGTGTCAAGGGAGCAGGAATATGAGATCTGACTCTTCTTTTCAAGTCGTCCCATGCATGCTCAATAACATTTAGATCTGGAGATATTGAGGGATGGTCTATGGTACGAATCCCTGTTAATTGTAGGTACTCTCTTGTACACCGGGCTACATGAAGGCGTGCATTATCCTGCCACAGTAGGAATCCGTCTTCAATAAACGGAGCAAATGGCACTACAATGTCTTGGAGAACGTTCCTTACGTAATTTTCCGCATTCATTCTTTCATTATCAAAGAAGACAAGGTCTGTGTGCGCTTCGGCGGATATGCCTCCCCACACCATTACAGAACCACCATCGAATGGGACCCGCTCAACCACTGTACATTCAGCAACCCGCTCATTTGGTCTTCTATAGACTCTAACCCGACCATCTGCACCTCTTAGGGATATTCTGGTCTCATCTGTAAATAAGACTTTAGTCCAGTCATGTTCTGTCCAATCAATATGATTTCGTGCAAATTGAAGACGCGCAATTCTGTGTTGCCGCAATAGCTCTGGCACTTTGCAAGGGCGGCGAGCTGTAAGGTTAGCTTCTCTTAACCTTCTTCTAACGGTTTCCGGATGAACTGAAACATTTCGTACTTCATACAGCCGACGAGTCGTCTCGGTAGCAGGTTGAAAGCGGTCCCGCAAAGTTTGCATGACAACAAATCGGTCATCGGACGCTGTTGTGCACCTCTGGCCGCTTGATCCCGGCCTTCTTTCACAAGAACCAGTCTCCTGGTACCGTTTGAGGTTATCAGAAAGAGTTGTTCTAGGAACTTGAAGCATCTGGCTCACCTGCCGCTGACTATATCTTTCTTGAAGCAAAGCAATAGCTCGACCTACGCCCACACCGTCTAAAGGCATGCTAAATTGAGCTAAAAGCGCTGAGCACTAGCACACTTTCAGATAAGAACCAAAAACTTTCAATAGATTTGAAAATTTTAAAAATTAAATAACGAAAACAGTGATAAAAGCAGAACTAATCAATAAGTAAATTGATACTAATCAAAACAATTAACAAAATTTTGATCAATCCTACAATAAGGGTCAGTACCAAGCTTTAGATCAGGTAGAAATATATTTACTATGTACTAGGTATCATAACATGTACATACAACTCATTTTATACACATGGGAACAAAATTTTTAGGTGGTCGGAATTCAAAGTGGTTCAGTGTATAATGGTTACGTATTATAGATTTATTAAAAGGTATAGTAATAGCTTGTCCTTGTTGTCTGGTGTTAGATTGTATTTTGGAAACTGTTTCTTTGTATTTATCTTTATTCATGAAATAGATTACTTTATATAAATATAAGTCAGTGATGTTGTAAACATCTAAATCTTTGTATAACATTTCACTAGAATACATACGTTCTTTATTTAATATTACTCTTAAAATTATATTGTGGGACGTTTTTAAATTTTTTAAGGTTGTTTTATTCGCGCTACCCCAAGCTATGATACCATATTGTATTATACTTTGAACTAATGAGAAGTATAGTAGTTTAGAAATTTTAAATCATTTAATCTTTTTAATTTAGAGAATATGTTCATCAGTTTTCGTAATTTATTATTTAATTTAATGATATGTAAGTCCCACTTAAAGTACTTATCAATTTCTATACCTAAATAGGTAAAACTATCAACTCTTTCTAATGGTATACATGTACAAGAATTATGCAAAATGTTTGAGCAACTATGTATGGTAATTAAAGAATCAGTTGGTTGTCCTCTATGATTTAATGATATTGTAATATACTTTGTTTTTTCTGGACTTATATGTAAAAATAGTGATTTGAACCATTTGTATATTCTGTTTATATCTGTGTTAGCATGTTCATGAATTTCAGCCCAATTTTTTCCAGTGTATATTAATAAAGTGTCATCAGCAAAAGTGAAAACTTTTGCTGTGCTTATAAGTGATATGTTATTTGTATAGAGTGAATACAGTAAAGGTGATAGCACAGTCCCTTGACTTAAACCAAATAAAGGTGTTTTACTATCACTAATTTCATTATTCAGTTTAACAAGTTGTTTTCTATTGTTTAAATATGATGTAATCCATTGCAGTGCGTTATTTTTAATGTTCATTTTACTTAGTAGCTTGATTAAATTGGTTTTATTTACACAATCAAATGCTTTTTTAATGTCTAAAGATATTGTTAGTATTTTTTTATCATCATTTAAATTTTTTAATATAAAAGATGAGAATTTAAATAGTGGATCATCAGTCCCTAAATTATTTCGGAATCCAAACTGGTTATTTTGTAGTATATTATTTTCTTCTACATAATTTTCTATTCTTGTTTTAACAACCTTTTCAAATATTTTACCTAAAACAGATGTCAAAGATATTGGCCTGTAGTTATTTAAATCAGTTGATAAACCTTTTTTGAAAATTGGTATAATGGTTGCATTTTTAAGTATATTTGGAAAAATGGAAACCTTGAAACTTAAGTTAATAATATGAACTAGAACTTTGGATATGATGGGTTTAATGAGTTTTATTATTTTACTTTGTATGAGATCAGGCCCTGGACTTTTCCTATTCTTTAACTGATCAATGTATTTCGAAATTTCCTCGATATTCACAGGTATAAATTCGCTCAACTCAATGTTGCTAAGATTCAATTGGATATTATCAAAGTCATTTGTTGAGTTGTGGTTTAAATTTAATTTAGCACCTACTGTGTTGAAATGTTCATTAAATATGTTTGCAGCTGATGCTTACCTGATGCTTGTTGTTGAATTATCATCTAGAAATATGTAAGGTTTGATTTTATCTATTTTTGAAGAGTACACCATTCAAATGACGACCGTCATTGTCGATACACTGCTGAAGGCGATTTAAGTTTCGCTCTACTTTTTCCAACATTGCGACAGCCTGTCGCAATGTTACCTGTCGCCGTATACCTGTCGCCGACAGGTATACGGCCTATTTTACTGCGAATTTTGTGTTTTAACTCTTCAAGTGTTCTTGGACGATCATTGTAAACTTTCGATTTGAGGTAACCCCACAAGGAAAAATCACAGAGAGCTAAATCCGGGGATCGCGCTGGCCAAGGAAGGAAGCTCCCGCTGCACTGCTACGATACACTTATTTTTCGAAAAATAACTCTCCACGCAATAAGCTTTCTGTTGCTTTCATAAAATCATTTTGTCAACTAAGCTAAATTGAATCGAAAAAATTAGTAGTTTGTGCATCTTCTAACTTTGTTTGAACTTGTCTAATTAGAAGTGCGGCTTCACACTGGGCGATTCAAAATGGGACATAACCGCGCCGCACCCTGTACAAATGACAATAGAGAGAGAGAAAAAAATAAATGCAGGTATGTAGTTTAACCCTTAACTACCATGATGATTTTTGGTTACACTCCAACCATGGTGGGGTCTTTTAAGACCCCAAAATATAAATGATTATTCTGAGGTAAATACAAAAGAGAATTGCTGTAACATGGGTAAAAATGATTCTGTATGGTCTTTATTTTCATTGTAAGTTGACAAAAAGTTTCAAAGTTTAATGGTAAAAAAATACGACAACATAACAAACACATGTCATATTTTCAAAAAAATCAAAAAATAAAATAAAATTTAAAAACTTCTAATAGCCTTTTTGGGGCAAATAACAAAAAAAATTCTGGCTAAAATCAATTTTCATGTGTTTGCCCAACACCCTCTTGGAGCAAACATAAATTGGTTCAACCAGCATATTAAATTTAGGGGCCTAAAGTTGGATCCAAGTAGGCCAAAAAAATCAAAAATAATAAAATCCTGTGTATAACATATACAAATACCATGGTGGGGTCTTTTTCGACCCCAATATAAAATTTTGACAAGATGCAGTAAACACAACCAAAAAGTTCCTTCTTTGGATATCTAGTAAAGTTTATAATTGTATCTCATGTGATAGTATTTGAGCTTTTCACTCGTTATCACATGTGTTACACACATTTTGAGGTTTGGAGTGAGTTTTGCATACATGGTTGTTGCAGGAATGGCAGAATGAGGAAATCTTTTTGTCGTTCCTCCTTGGACACATGTAACAGCATTTTCTTTTCAAGCCTTGACGTGGAGCTTGGCTTTCCGTGGCAATACCTTTGATGCGACAGATCGAGTGCTTGAGTTCCCGGGGGAGGTTTGTTATCTGTAAGCGTCGGGTCATATGTTCATCTATGAGACTTCTACCCAATGTGACTAGGAACTTTCGGCGCTGAGTAGTTCTGTTCGTGGAGATTTGATGTAAGATATGCGCATTGACCCCTGATATGTTCATTATTGCATACCAAATAGCAACTGGCCACCTTCTTGTTCGTCTACCAACGGAATAGTTGGCAACCTTCTGATTGAGGGTGTCGACACCACCTTTTGTTGAGTTATAGAAGTCGATGATCTCGGGTTTCTTTTGAAGTTGTGGAAGAACGGTTCGGTCATGGTGCATTGAAGACACTAATATCACTGCCTTTGATTGCTTGGGAACATAAGACACAATAGTTTTATCAGAAGTAAAAGAAAACTCGGATGACATGATCTCTCTATGACGAGATGGAAGAAAAGCAGCAGGTACCTATCTCTCCTTTATTTTTACGCATTGTTCCTACATAAGTTAGACTTTTCTTCTTCAGCTCGTCCACTAGTTCAATTGCTGTGAACCAGTTATCTGCAGTTATGTTTCTATTAGTATTCTTAATGTGTTCGACCAGTTTAAGAACTGTCATAGTTGGTACAAGCAGCTTCCTTGGATTTGAAATGTTCAGTGGGCCTGAGTAAATAAAACCATTGAAGAAAGGATACCGAATCAGCCAGAACAAGAATTTTGATACCATACTTTGCTGGTTTACTCTTCATTATATAAACGATATTTAAAGCGACCTCTGAATGGCACGAGCATTTCATCTATAGTGGTGTTCACGCCACAAAAATAGTTCTGCTGACTGTTAGAAACAAACTTGTTGAAGATCTCTGAAATAGGAGCTAATGGGTCAGTCTCCTTCCTAACCCCTCTAGTTGCCAGTTCATCAAAACGTAAGCATTCGATAGGAAAGGTGAATCTGTTCTTTGACATTGTGCACCTGAAAATATCTCGTCCTGTTCCATCTGTTGCAAAAAGAGCTAATATGTCCTCATGATTTGATTTGAAAACTCCTGCCAAGTACAATAAGCCAATGAAAGCTTTTAGCTCAATCATGTCAACATGTTGCGTATACTGACAGGTCAGATTGTGTTCATTATATTTTACTGCCGTCTCAGTAATTCTTTCATTAGTGTGAGTTAGAATGCCTTCCAGCATTTCGTCTGTAATCAACAAAGCCCAGGTAGCCAGAGGAGTGGATGGTTTCGTTGCTGCAGCTTCTCCTCTCAATCCATGTTTTTCGGTTACAATATTGCATGCCCGTGTGCGAGAGGCTGGAGGAGGCAAATTGCTCCACTTGTACTTCTTATTTTGACCAACCAAAGTAATGCTTACTTGATCTGTGTTGCCTACTTCTACATGACCTTGAGGAGAATCAGTAATAATTGTTTCTGCAACCTCAAGTCCAACACTTCTATCTGCCTCTACAATATCTATTTCAAAAGGTTCAATATTACCTGAGCCATCAGTAGCCTGTGGATTCTGTGGAATCAGCAAACTGTTCTCATTTCTTTCAGGGAATGACATTTTTCTTCTATCCTGAGTAACCGGGTCCCAGTCGGGATTAGCATCAGAATCGTCTTGTTCAGACTCTGTATTATGGTCCGAATCAATTAGTGCACAATCCTCTTCATCCGAGCCTTCGCCTTCTTCCAAAGTTTCATTCAGGACATCATCAATTTCACTTTCACTGATTTCATCCATAGTCAAAACAGTTTTTTCCACTTTTTTTTATAAAAAATGCTGAAAAAAAAGAGATAATTACATGTATTATCATGTTCACCTAGGAACAAATGGGTTTCTTTTTAATCCTTACCTAAAAGGTAAGAATGAAAAAGATATCCTAAAATAATTGTAAAAATTGACACTTAGAAAAAAATGGTCGATTACCATGGTGGGGTCTTTAAAGACCCCAAGGGCACTTTTACGAGAGATGGAATTAGTTACGCAATTAAATGATAAGCTAAGGTCAAGAGACACAATTAAACTGAGAATACATGGAAGCTCAGAGTAATCAAGCAAGTGGTTCATGTGATTACTGTGATTAGACAAGTTTTAAACTTGTTGGGGTCAAAAAAGACCCCACCATGGTAGTTAAGGTTTAAAATAAGGATTTGGTAAGAACAGGACATAGTAAATGAATAGGAAGTTGACATAAAAATGGAAAAACTATTAAAGGAACAAGGAAAGTTAAATACAAGGAGTTATAGTGCATTCACTATGTCAGGTAGGTCTTGCGGTAAGTGTATTCTTTTTCTTCTGACATATTGTCTTTGAACTACACCATGTGGGTTATCCTGTATGAAGGAAATACTTCTTTGAAGAATGGTATCATATAAAGGTTCAATATTTAAATCTTTATAAATATCGGAATTCCTGACAAACCAGGGGGCTCGAGTAATAATGCGTAAGACTCCGCTGCTGCTATCCATACAGGACATGACAGGGAGAAGAATTGACTTGTAGATCAATATAGCAGATTTCATCCTTAAAGATGATTTCTTATTGAGAAGGGGAAATAATTTGGATAGTCGCTGGTATCTTTAGTTCTTCTTTATAAAAAAGATTTTGTTTTAACTTGCTTCTTTATAAACTTAAGATGGCCTAAGTTTCTTGTAAAATTTCAATTCTTTTTCTTATAAGAAAAGCTCTTCTTTATGTCTCTTTTTTTTTTTTTTTTTTTTTTTTAGTGGGGTTTAACGTCGCTTTCAACTGCCATGGTCATATCACGACGGGGGTTTTACCCTCCATTCGCAGGAAACTCACAAACCTGCTACTCACATTGACCTCACCCAGCCTGAGTGGGGCCGGGAAAAGCCAGTGTCACGAGAATTAGAATTTGAATGGTCACCCATCCAAGTCTTAACCTCGCTGGATGTCGCTTAACTTCGGTGTTCTGAAGGGAACCGGTGTATTCAACATGCCATCGACGCTGGCTTCTTTATGTCTCATCTTTAGTTTATTTAATTCTATCCATCTAATTTATCTTATAACCTAACTAAGAAATCATTTTCAAAAACCTATTAACTCTACTTTAAGGTATACACCATTTAGTTTTCTACTAACTTTCCACAACCCCGACTTCAGTGAAATTTTGGATTTACCCCTTGTTTGGGAAGTCTTGTTCCTGATCAAGTTCCTGATTCCTGTTGCCCCAGACTCCTGCCAATCTATTATCCTGTAAGTCAACCTCCCTTTATCTTGTGTGAAGATCTGTATGACCAGACCAGACCTGTGAAGGTTTGAAGTATGACCAAGTACAGTGAAGAGATGAAGGAAGTAAAGGAGATGATGATACAGTTGCTGTCAAAAGTGAATGAGATGCAGGCCTCCTTGACTGCAGTGATGGAAGAGAACAGGAGATTAAAGCAAGAACTTGATGAGAGAGACAAAGAGATCAAGAAAATGGGGACCCGACTAAATGTGTTGGAACAAAGGGACCGCATTAACAACTTGGAAATCGCAAACTTGGTGGAAACACCAAATGAGAATGTATGGGACATTGTGAAAGAAGTCAGTAGAAAGATCGTTACGCTGGGTTATACCGCGTAATGATGTATGTAGATGGATTGCTGGCAGATGATGATGGTGGCCGGGAATACCTCCAAGCTGTAAAGTTCTAACAGAGGCCGGTGAAATGAGGGAGACGAGAGAGGCGATGTTTACTGTACAAGTGTCAAAAGGAATCTCCTTATATTTTACATGTTTACTTTTAAACTCCGAGAGCGGTGTTGCCAGACCACCACAACGTCTCCCTTTTTTTTAAAAAAAAAAAAAAATCCTTTGATTAAAAGGAGATGCTATGGCAATCACACAACACCGCGACACTAAAATATAATAATTCTTATAAATTACACTTAGTTATTACTTGTACAAGAATGAACCTTCCTGTAAAATGTCAAAATTAAAAAGGCTATAGTTTTTAGTACAATGTCAATAAACAATTAAATAAACAGTAAATCATAGATAAATAAACAGTAAATCATGACAATTAGATAAACAGTAAATCATATATTATGTGTACTTGCATTACCTCTTTCCCTCTTTTAGCAGTTACAGGTTTAACTTCTTAGGCCTTATAATTACTCTCCCTGATTTAGAGGTCCTAAGGTAATTGTGATCATGTATTACTGGACTGTTTTCCGCAGAATTGATTATCACTGAACTGTTTTCTACAGAATTACTTATTACTGGACTGTTTTCTACAGAATTACTTGAGTGGAAACTTTCTTCTGGCTCACAATCTGTCAGTACCCCAGGAGTTAAAGTGTTATCACCATTTCCTGTGATGCTGGCCCCAGAATAAAAACTTGTTTTAGAATAATTTACATTTGTTATGTAATTATTGAGAGAAACAACAGGCACAATATCTACATTAGAAGGGGTACAGACAATGTTATTAGATTCACCTACTACAATGTTGGCATAATTGGCATTGTTACACTCCTGGCTACTGAGAATGGCACCGCTTTCAACATGACATGTCCTTAGGCAACGAGCTTCAAGAAAATCGTCAAAATTATCTTGGCTGTTTACACCACTCTCAGAAAACGTAATGGGTGTGTGTTTTAGATGCAAGGTATTTCTACGCTATATAAAGCCTTTCTCTGTTTTAATTAGGTAGGAACGAGGATATTCTGTTTGTTTGATTATTTTTCCTCTAATCCAATGATCATTGTCCCTAACTAAGACATATTCGTTCGGTTTGAATGGATATTCTATTTTAGATTTTTTATCATAGTGAAACTTTTGTCTATGTTGAGATTGTCTCAATTTGATTTTCAAATTTTCATGTACTTGTTTTAAATTTGATAAAGGTTTTATTTTTTCTTCACTAATTGGTATTTTTGTTCTTATGGCCCTACCCATCAAGATCTCTGAAGGTGATAGATTTAACTCTGGGATTTTCGTGGCTCTGTACTCTGATAGCAAAATGATGTAATCACATTGAGAAAAGTCTGCTTTTTTAAGGATATCTTTGCAAATCTTGACAGCCTGTTCACTTGAGTTACTGTTAGGATACTGTGGTGAACTAAACCACCATGTTATGTTGTATTCTCTACAAAATTGTTTAATTTCAACTGAGTTGAAAGGGCTGTTGTCTGATTGACAGATGCGAGGGATCCCAAATTTTGCAAAAGTATCTTTTAATTTAGATATAATTTCTGAACATTTTTTAGTTTTTAATTGAAGGAGTTCTATCCACTTGGAATAGCTGTCAACTATCACCAAGTAATCTTTGGTTTTAAAAGTCATTATCTCCATGCTTACTCTTTCAAAAGGAAAGTTTGCTATTTCTATTGGCTGAAGAGGTTCTCTTATTTTCTGTGCCCTAAAGGTTTGACAGGTTAAGCATTTATTGGCACACTCTCAGAATATTCTATTCCTTCTTTTTTCATCTCCTTATCTGATTTCAGAGGAGGGTTAGCAAATCGGTTGATTCTGGCTGTACCAATGGCTCGAATTTTCTTGTCACTTAACTATTGTAGAAGATGGTATGAAGTGAAAAAGTTATCAAAATGAATTTGACAGTTAGGAACATTCACTCTCTCTCTGATAGTTGCATAACAATGCCAGAACCCAGACCAAACCCTTTGAATTTGGGATCTAATTCTGTTTTTTTTTTTTTTTTTTTCCTTTTATTTCAGAGCAAATATTTTTATTTCAGTTCAGCTTAGATCTAAGAGAGAATATTGCCTTATAATTAAATGGGCGGAGATTCAATTCCCTAGGAGCAGGGTTATTTCACTCGATAATTTGGGTATCTTGTCTACTCAAAAGTAAAATTATCTATTTTATTTTCAAACCATACAAGAAGTGTAATCATTTGATTTTGATTTATAATGTAAATAATTTGGAAAAATGAAGGAACGGGGGGGTTCTGACAAAGTGTAAACTTCTTCTTTTTTTTGTTACCAATTATAAAAATAAAGAATTCTTAAAAACAAAAACCAACCATACCATCTTTTTCCTGGGGACCAACACTATCTCCTTAGCGAAAAGCATTAAAATAAAACTCATCTGTGGCTGAAGGGCTTGAAAATGGAGCTACCTCAAAAAGGCCATATATGGATGTCCGGTCCCTCGTTGAAATTTTGATAACAACGACATGTGTGTTTTCGGTCCCAAAGAAAAACACAAAAACATCCACATATGGCCGTTCGGTAACGAACGTGTTAAAATTTAAAACAAATTTTTTTTTTATGTAAAATAATTTTATTTATGGTGTTATTTTATAAATTATTGTTCCCAAGAATCCCAAATACAAACTGTACAAAGTTTATTTCCAATATAAGTTGGGCTTGAACCAACAACCTCCAGATTACAAGGCCAATGCTCTACGCATCATATGATCAAGGCGAGTTGGAGTACATTGTGACTGTGATTAACACAAACATGATAACCTTAGTATGGAGATAGCAGGGCCAAAGATTATTTGTACCAAAGAATTTCGATGGCTGTACAGAGGGGCAACGCTGCATGTGTGGAAGGAACCATGCCCTCCGTTGATGCATTCAACGAAATATTCATTTTATAAAAACATGTATTGATAACTAACTTCCGATTTCGAATATTAGACATTTATCGGAAGTAATAGACACCTTAGTATTATAAATCTTCGGAACCGAAAGGGCTTTAAGACGTTAATACACAGTCTCCTTTACCTCATGTGATAGTCCAAAAAAAAGATTAATCTATTTTTATCCACTTCGGAACCGAAAGGGCTTTAAGACGTTAATTCAGAGTTTCCTTTACCTCAAGTGATAGTCCAAAAAAGATTAATTTTTAATTTATTTTTATCCACAGATACCATCAGTAGTTCCTGTGATAGTCCTATCATTCCTGATAGTATTATGTATGGTAGTTGTATTCCCGACCCCGCGGCATGTTTTGAAAGACATACTCCGAGTTAGAACTATGTTCTGTCAATGATGTAGCTGAGTTCACAGATTTTCTACCTCGTGCCATTTCGTCTCTCACAAAGGAGCCTTCCAATTCAAGCAAGTATCAGTTTCAATGTTTGTTTTTTCCCCCAATAATTAAATTAAGTCCTCAGATTTACCTACCTGTCTGTCCCGGTAGCTCAGTGGTAAAGGTGGCACTCTGTGAATCCAGAGGTCGTGGGTTCGAAACCCAGCCGGGACATGACAAGTTATCCTCCCATATAGGATTTTTAACACATAATAATTTGTCTTGGGCTTACTGCTGGAATAATGGGACTTTAATAGTCTTAATCGGGCAGTATAAATAAGGCGATATTATTATTATTAATTACCTATTATTGCTTTATGATAATATCTAGACATGATTAATCTACAGTGTAACCCGTTAGATCACTGAAGTTAAGCGACATCGAGCGCGGTTGGTAGTGGTAATATGAAGTATTCTACTTATTATTCTTACGTGATTTTGTATAATCATGTTTTTGAGGTTCTACTATAGCTGAAAAACTTGACTTGTGTAAATGCTATACTAAGGTCCAGGAGGAGAAAACACCTTGGGTTTGTAAAACATTAGACTCAAAAATCTTCACTGGGATAAATTTCTTCTTCTTTCACTTTGCCTTTTCCCAAACCTACTTGGGGTCGGCATTTGTTCCATGAATCATTTCCTTCCATATCTTTCTATTTAGTGCGTCCTCTTTTCTCCAGTTTTTCTCTCTTAGGTCTTCTTCAACTTTGTCTCTCCATCTCATCTTTGGTCTTCCAAAGATCAATTTCACTCTCCATTAATTAATTTGCTCTTTCTCTATCTTTCTTTTCAGACGAACGAGACAATGATGTGTCATTTCAAAAACGTGAAGGACCAAGATCTTCCACTTCTAGTTCCAGTTCTTCTTCCCCCAGAGCAGGGCTGCCCAACCAGTCGATCGCGGAGTGATGTTGTTTCGATCACGTCCAGAGAGGTGAGATGACGTTCTAAATATCTAGATCTCTAAAGCAGCGATCGGCAACCTGGGGTCCGCGGGAGCTAAATTGGGGGTCCGCAAAGCCATTTCAGGATTTAAAAAAAGAAGAAGAAAAATAGCTCATGAACTCGAATCATAAATAGTCCGAAGTACCCCACTTCCCCCTAACTACTTTTCTTTCATACCCCCCCCCCTTTTGTAATGTGGGGGTCCCTTTAAAAAAATTGAGATAAGCTAGGGGTCCGCGTAGTTCTAAAGGTTGCCGACCGCTGCTCTAAAGTACAAAATGATTGTGAACGAGGTTTTCTGGCATCTCACCCAAGTGAAAATCCGAGATCTCCTTCCACTCATGAGAATTAAAAGGAAGTTTCGTGACTTCTTTACAACAACCCTTGAACAGTTTAAAATTTTTTTTGGTTTTTTATTCATGGGACTTTCAGAAATACCAACTTACTTGCAGGTGGTAAAATTCTTTGAAATATCAAAGGAAATGGCTGTATGGGTTTTTTTGCCCAATGTCAAAAAAAAGGTGGTAAAATATTATATATTATAAAATTCACAGGCTACATAAAAGTATAGGAAAAAGTGATTATTTCAAAGAACTCTGACTAATGTAGACTGAACCATGTAGGTGTGATAATTGAAGCTTCTCTTGCGAAACACCAATCAGTTATAATAATTTGGTTAATATTATGTAAAAAAAGGCACACATTTGACATGTTGTAGTTAATGAATACATTTTTTCAGTACCGGCGAGTTTAAGAAGTTCGAGAAAAAGGCGTGGAGGGGGGGGGGGCATCATTCCTAGCTACTCGAGCTTCTGCGATATCTGAAGAAAGGAAAAAAAGAATAGAGAAACTCACGAAACTTATGGAACATGAAGAAGAAAGAGAGGGCATACCAAGCTGAGAGAAGTGAGCTCGGAGCACTTCCACTGAAAGGAGCTCGTCTTCATTTCTGTGCCTTCGTTTCCCAGTTTGATTTTATTTATAATCAAATTTGGGATTCACTTGCTCCTCTGACTCAAAGAAATAAGGCCCTATCTCCTGATCAAAAGGTGAGTTAACGCATAAGCCTTGCAAGCCACAATGAAACACTGGTCTACTGAAATAAGCATTAAGCTACCAAATAATACAATATTTAATACTCAAAAGATTAATTTTAAAGAAGATCAGAAGACACTTCACGTCCATAAATCTCAAAGGTTTCTTTAAATTTTATTGAATAAAAAAAGGAAATTTAGGTACTTGGTTTATCCAGAAAGTAATCTGATCTGTTTGAGTAATGTGGACTTGTTTTATATTTTTATTTTGTTTTCAGCTTCTATCAGCCCTTTACTGGATGGACAATGGATGCCAGCACCAATGTGGATGAGTTCTCGCCCATTCAGAGAAAGCAGACCATGGGGAATGATGCCGATGCAGACTTCGATCTATTAACCTGCTCTATGGTAGAACTTCTGAGCTATTTAGATAGGTAGTTATTAGCTAGTCATAAGTGTTTTTTATAAGCTAGTCATAAGTGTTTTTTTTTAATTCTAGTCATAAGTGTTTAATATTATTGTATAATTTTTTTATATTTTATTGTAAAAATGGGCATAACTTATTTTAAAAAAATCTTGGAGTTTCCTCAATGCATGGTCCGGTCAAAAGCTCTGTCTGCAGGGCTATACACGAAGTAGGGACAGCTATTGTCAACCTTCTCTTCCCTAGGATAGTCTCTTGGCCTGAAAATACCACTTTTATAGCCCTGGGTTTCCTAAGGAAGGAAAGGGGGTTTTCCTTCTGTTGGAGGGTGTGTGGATGGCACCATGGTTACCATCGATTCTCCGCATGAATTTGAAGAGCAGTATGTCAATCGGCATTATAAGGGTTGGGTGGAAGAGATTGCCAAAGGCAATAACCCCGCCCGTATGTTAGGACATATATTATGTATATATTTATTTATTTTTTCTTCCATTATATTGTATTTTAATTTATAATTATTTGTGTTGTATATAATATGTCCTATTAATAAAGTGTAAATACATAAATAAATAAATCGGCACTATAAAAACCATACCATTATTGCTATAGTGATATGTGGGCCAAATCTAGCTATATACGCAATCAATGCGTCCTGGCCAGGCAGCTGTCATGACAGCAAGGTTTTTAGCAACACTGCTGTCTACACAAAGTTTGATCATCATGTCTATTATACAAAGTCCAGGACTTACTAAATGTAACATGCGCAGAAGCTATAACAAAACATAAAATTCAGGGACCAACGTAGGATCAGGTTGCAATAGATTTCATTAATTGTCCAGGACTTACTAAATGTAACATGTTCAGAAGCTATAACAATACATAAAAGTCAGGGACCAACGTAGGATCAGGTTGCAATAGATTTCATTAATTGTCCAGGACTTACTAAATGTAACATGTTCAGAAGCTATAACAATACATAAAAGTCAGGGACAAACGTAGGATCAAGTTGCAATAGATTTCACTAACTTACGAATGTCTAGGACTTACGAAACAGATGTTGTATGTAGCATTAAGTAGAGTGACTAGGTTATCAGGTTTATTTTTAATAGGAAAGTTCCCAGATAAGAAAAGGAAAGAGAAAGGAAGTTGGGCGGAAGAGATTGACATAGGCAATAACCCCGCCCTTTAGATAGGACATTTGTATATATTTTATTTATGTTGTTTATCTTTCTTCCGATGAATTTACAATATTAGAAATCGGAAGTAGTGTGTTCGTTTTTGTAAAAATAAACAAATATTTTTCGTTTTTGTAAAAATAAACAAATATTTTTTTGCTCCGATTTCAAATTTTTTCTTGTTTATATTTCTACTGTCAATTTTGTATTTTAAATTTTACCACTATTTGTTTGTACATACCCCTTAAACAATGGTTAATTATATATTAGCGCTAGCTCTATTAGCAGGATATTATACTTGGAATAAAATACCTTTATTAGTAGTATGTCTTTTATAGTGCTAACAACATGCTATAAGTAGACCATAGCAGTCTAAATAACCTCTTTTGTAAGATATAAAATACCGATAAAATAGGCTAACATTTAAGTAATAAAATGCCGATACTATTTCGGTAGTATTAGCACGTGCTATTTTTGTGCTATTATGTTGTTTTTTAGCGCTATTTTAGCACGTGCTAGTTTCATGCTTGTGGCGACCTCTCTCGGTCGACTGCACCACTAATCTTCGTTTCTATATCTATGAAAACTCGACTCACTCGACCGCAAGAAGGCCTCAGAGTGCAGCCTCAGAGTTCTCCTCTTTGTCTTGCTTTTTATAAACATTCTTTTCTCTCGTGGTTCCCTGATCAAGACGAATCTGAATCTGGTGTAGCTCTCACAACTTTGCCTTTTTCCACTGTATTTTAACCAACTCAAGTATTGTATAATAAATATTATTTCATTCTTGTGACTAATTAACTACCTGTGTAGTCTATCTTTCCCTATCTCTTTAGATAGCTTTCCAGAAACAGTATTAGTGAAGTGTAACGGTACAGTCCCCATATCTATCTGGTGACCCACACCACACACACTTCCTAAATGCTATTATGAAAAATAAGCATGTTTTTCATTCAAAACCTATTATTTTACTCTTTCTCTGTCTCCTCAGATATCTGCAACCAGCCTAATTCGACGCAGAAGGACGCCCTCTAATTCTCGTGACGCTGGCTTTTCCCGGCCCCACTCAGGCTGGGTGAGGTCAATGTGAGTAGCAGGTTTGTGAGTTTCCTGCGAATGGAGGGTAAAACCCCCGTCGTGATATGACCATGGCAGTTGAAAAGCGACGTTAAACCCCACTTAAAAAAAAAAAAAAAAAAAAAGGACGCCCTAGATATTATAAAGAACTGGCTGCGCAATTCAAATAAAAGAAGGCCCAGTGTTGTAGGCTAGTTATATAAACAATCATACCTCTGTAACACTAACTTAAACTTAATTTTTTCAACAAATGGTCTTGACATAAATTATGAATGACGCGTCATAAAAAATAATTAAAGAAATGATTAGATATTTAATATTAAGGGGAAAAAATGAGTTTATGATTTTTCGAATTTTCTACGTATGTTATTGTTTAAATTAGCATAATCTGATGCTCAAGTCATGACTTGTGATCTCAATTTTATTAATTATTTCGCCCTTAGTATAGGAATTAAGTATTAAGTCAAGAGATCTCTCATGGATTCAAGCGATTCTCATACCCCAGTATAGAGGTAGTGTGAAATAGAAAAAAGGTAGTAAGTTTTCAACTTTGAGAGATCGTTAATACATAGAGAATGATCATTTTCTTATTTTTTTGCCATTTTTGGTTTTTAGTTGCTTTAGTTTTTTTAAATATTCTCTGATAGTTGGTTTTGCCCTTTAATCGGCAAGAAGGAGGAGGATTGTATTTTTTTAGAAATAAATAATGGAGAATCTTGTAATGCTTCAAAACTGCCATGTAAAATCAGCCGTCATGTAAAATGTAAATAGTTTTAACACAAAGTGTTTTTCATCCTTACATGCTTTTGAAGGTAATAAGAATAGCCATATTATATTGTTAGTTTTAGTGCAAATTTATAGTTATTGGTCTCCCCAGTATCACATACATTTAATTAGATATTAAAATACTAGCAATGATTAATTTAAAAAATGTGTGCAATTGTACCCGATTTGAAATATTTTACCTACTGTTTTGTTTTTATTTTATTAAATTTAAATTAGTCCTTTAAATAAATCAAATTCGCATTACTTTAAAAAATATTTTACACTGTGAGCTTCTAAAAAATGTCGCCTGCGGTGCTTTAATAGGTCTGTGAGTTTGTATCGCACTGAGCTCTATAGCTCAAATTCATAGAAATGGTGGAAATAAACTAAAAAATCTGGTGTGACACCACACGACTTTCCTCATCACTCAAAAACAAATCAAATTCCACCACTGGTGACTCAACGGTAACATTTAGATAAAAATCAATGTAAAATTCGTAATCAGCACCTGAAAATCGTTGGATTTGATATATGTCACAACCCCCCATCTAGGGTGAATAATAAAAAAGTTAATCCAAGGGACCCCCCCTCCCCAAAAATACAGGTATAGGTTATTCCATTACTTTTCCTTTCTACAGGATAAGGAAAGTGAAAACTACATGGGATGAAAAAAAATAAAAAATACTTCAGAAAAACATATACCTAGGTATTCGAGTAACTAAAAATGGGGTAGCATTCTTGGAGTAAAACTTTTGTAAAAAAGAAAAGTTTCAAGGAAGAAAAATAAATTACTAAAGAAAATCCCATTAGTTTATCATGATAATGATCTGCTAAAAACGTGCTAAAGTAGCGTGCTTTTAGCATTCTTCATGAGAAGCTAAAATTATGCTAAAAGCGCCAATATAGTATCCTGGAATAAAATGCTACTAAAAGAGATATTAAATAGTAATAATATTACAATATAAGATCAAATAAAAGAAAGAAAAACAGCATACATTATGCGTAATTTTAGCATCTGTTAAAAGTAGTATAAAAGTAGTAATATTAGAAGGCTTTTAGCGTAACAATAGCAGATCAACTAATGCTTGGGTATAATAGTGCGCTAATAACGTGATAATAGCACGCGTGCTATTATACCCAAAAATGGGATAATAGCACGAAAAGAGCGGTCATAGCCATGCTTTTAGCGTAATTTATATTCCTGCTAATATTGTGATAATAACGTGCTTAGCACATGCGCTACAGAATACCTGAATATTCTTTAAGTGCTATAGTATCGTGCTAAAAGTATCTTTTTTGTTTAGGGGGTATGACCTTTTAATAAAGAATTTAATAAGAATAAAGGAAAAGAAAGAGGAGCAAGAAATAAAAAGCCCAATACAAAAGTAGTTGATCCTGTAATGATGGAAATGGAAATTTTACGTCAATAAAAACAATTGGATTTATAACAAGATAGATCAGCAATATAGCAAAACAAGAGAATTATTGAGCTGAGCTTTTAATTTATAATTAAAAGATCCATTCGACTCAGATAGGTACCTAGAGACATGCCCTCAAACCAGCGGTCGCCAACCTTTTCAGACCTACAGAACACTAACTAAAAAAAAAAAAAAAAAAAAAAAAAAATGGCGGACCACCACTACCACCACCGAAATATTAGTTTTTTTAATCCTTGGTTTAATTTTATTTTGATCTCCGAAATGGCTCCGCGGACCACCAACTAGACCATCGCGGACAATAAAATTGGTTGGCGATCGTATACAAGTAAATATAAAGATCGTATACAAGTAAATAGAAAGATCGTATACAACTGCATCAGTATACAAGTAAATATTATTAGGTATATGCCATGTTATGTATGTAATATTTTTATGTACTTTTATCTCCTTAATACATTTATTATACCTATCTTATGTATAACAATGGATGCAAATAAATTACAATTTACAAAAATAGTCAAAGAAAATGACTAAATTGAAGAATGGATCAAATCAAAATACTCGTAAAAATAAAACTAGGGGTGAAATTAAAAGACAAATTCTATAACTCAAGTCATTGCTAAGCGCCGGTTTTCCCTATCTTCCACAGTACGCAATCCGTGATTTAGCGCCACAGAGATATTACAAAAACGTCTATTAATTCCGCCCTAGATGTGCTCAGGTGCCCGCCCCTAAACTTATCATCGAGAGGTTCTTTGGAAGTGTCAACTTTTGCATATTGTGTTTCTTTTTTATATATAAATAAATGTATATCTTTGTGTTATTATATCACAACCTAAGTGGGTAGCGCAGAATTATAGGATTTTTACCTATCTTTGTTATCTTAATAGCTTATTTTTGCCTATAATTCCGCCACTGGTCGCTGCTTACATCAAAGCAGCTACTCATTTTTCCTCACGAGGTATGAGTGGACCCCGGACACCCAAGTACAGAGCAGAAAAAATACTGCCCTACCGGGATCGAACCCAGGTCACTGTGCGTGCAATGCCTAGCGCGCTAACTCACTCGGCCACGATGACTACTGTTTTATGCACCACTTAGTATTACTTTTTCATATTCTATGTAAATAAACATAATATCTCATGTAACATGTACTTGTTCTTTTTCTTCCACTTTGATATTGCACTTTTCTTTTGGGAAGTAAGTACTCACCACTGAGATCATATAACATAGAGGGAACCCGATTTATCAAGATTTGCGTCCAGTAGGGACCATCAGCTGATTTCAAAATCAGTGCCGGAGTTGTAGTAATTTTTCTCTCGCGAAGGCGCAATTCGACACTTGCGGAAATCTTTTGTTTAAAACCGATCATTTGCGACGGTGAAAAAAGGTTTCAAACCATACATTTGCGACAATATATTGCAGGTATAGATTTCAATGTTTCATACAGTGTGAATCAAATTTTAGTTCGTACTGGTAGGTGTTTTTTTGTTAGAGGAATTTTGTTGTTAGATAGGGTTAGGTAAAGTTAACAAGGTGAGATTGCACGATAGATCACTGACTTCAGTTTGTCGGGTAGGATGGTTGGGTGAGGGGCTTAGGTTAGGTTGAAATTAGCGCAGGCGGTTAGGCCGGGTTGCGTAGCGACCCGGTCTAACCCTGAGCTAATTTCAACCTAACCTAAGCCCCTCACCCAAGCTATCCTAGCCGGCTAACGAAACACAACATTCAGTCTGACAACCGTTTGTCTGACAAGGAGTCTCCTCAAATAAAATAAATTTATCTATGATGAGAGAAGGAATTCAGTAAATCGGATAAATTCACATACGTCCATATTTTAGTCGACCCGGTATTTATTTGGAAATTCCGAAATGAACAAAGGAGTTAACCTGTTCCTTTGTCTGTCTGATATTGTCGCAAACGTTACAGTGAATACCTTTTTCTGTTGTCGCAAATGTCGGGTTTTTTTCAGGTAAATTGTCGCAAGTGATCGGTAGCCCGCGAAGGAGTGGGTTCCTAAACTACCAAATTCTTCTAAAATAATATTTTTACTTTTTTCATACTTACCTATTAGTTATTTTTTTCTTTGATTCCTCTTTTACTCTCCTTATTTTCTACTCATTATGTAGTAATATTAGATTTGGTATCTGACGTGAAAATTAAGGATGATTAGATATCCGCCTTTGCATGAGGTAAACAAAAAAATCAAATAAATTGAACTAATCAGAGGCCAGGATTTGTTGAAAGAGAGACCATCAGCTGTTCAAAGTTGGACGCATAAATTTGTTCAACTCGAGATAGGTAAGGTTCCCTCTATGGTATAATTATGATCTCAATGGTACTCACTAACGATTTTCTTCACGAGTGTTGATCTCTTCTGCTAGCATGCATCTGTCTCAATCTGTACAACCGTTGAGCTGTGGCTGACTGACGAGTTCTAATTAGAACGAAACAGTTGCTTTTTTGTTGCCTTGCTTGGTACCGTTCGTGATAGGATAAGTTAAGTCGTGTGATAAGGTCTGATTGGATAAGGTAAGTGGTCTTTTTCTTGAATTTTACACGGTTATATGTGTTGATATTTCTTTTGTTCCTTACTTGTGAATTTTCCATGTGTCTTGTTGAATGTGTTTCCCAAGAGTATATCACGGTAGACAGAATAGAACAAACATAGAAAAATTCTCCCCACTCCAGCGAATGCAAAAATTAGGGAACAATATAGCTGACAAAGTAGATATATTTTTTTGTTGTCAAAATGAATTATACATGTGATTTTATTTAATGTTAATAATATTGTAATAAATGGAAATACATCCCGTCAGTTCTTGTTTAAAATAAATAGGTAAATAAAAAAAATCTTTTTTTACTTTCCTTATAATAAGAAAAGTACCTACTAGTACAAATTCGAAAATGATCTACCCAGTTTTTCACATTTCTGGACGAACCATAGCCTCAGGATACAAAAAAAGTGTTTTCCAAATTTCGCTCTGTGCTTGGACTGACTTTTTTATTATTCATCCTAGATGGGGGTTGAGACATATCAAATCCAATAATTTTGAGGTGCTTATTATGAATTTTACATTAACTTTAAGCTAACTGGGATCGCCCCACCCCTTCGCCATTTATTATTATTGTTAACCGACCTCAGTAGCTTGATCGATAAGGCGGCGGACTTGTACCCTGGAGGTGGGTGGTTCAAGTCCCAAGTTTAACAATTAGGGCGGAATGAATAGACGTTTTTTTAATACCTCTGTGGCGCTAAGTCACGGATTGCGTACTGTGTAAGATAGGGCAAACCGACGCTAAGCAAAGACTTGAGTCATAGAATTTGTCTATTGTAAAGCGAGTTTGAGTACTTGTGACATCACGAAAGTGATTAACACAAATATGATAACTTAACTTTTCTTATTATTATTGTTATCATTATTGATGTCTGTCCCGGTAGCTCAGTGGTCGGCCCGCTGTGAATTCAGAGGTCGCGGGTTCGAAACCCAGCCGGGACATGACAAGTTATCCTCCCATTTGGGACTTTTACCACATAATAATATGTCTTGAGCTTACTGCTGGAATAATGGGACTTCATAGTCTTAATTGGGCAGTATAAATCTTCTTCTTCTTTTACTCTGTCTTATCCCGCTCAAGCAGGGTCGACGTTGTTCAACCTCATGGTTAAGGTTGATTGGTTTTGGCACATTTTTTACGGCTGGATGCCCTTCCTAACGCCAACGATTCTATTTGATTTAACGTCCTAGATTAGGACGGGGGTTTTACCCTCCAATCGCTGGGAATCGCACCAGCTAACCCACCGCAGTATAAATTAATAAGGCGATATTATTATTGTGTCCGTTCTTTGGATTTTTATTTATGTCTTTAATTTGGCTCGGAGCGTCACCTCTCGTTTTGCTGAACCAGGCAGGCAGCAGGAGCAAATATTCAGCTATCCAGTAGTCCAGTTCCGGTTGAAAGGATCACGAGTATTTGTTTGGTTCTGATTCTTGGACACTCCAGAACCGGATACCGGATCTCGCGAATCAAATATCTTACCAATATCGGCAGTTTTTTTTAATTCGGTATATTTCTCTCTTGTTCTTTCGTAAGAAACGTATTGTAAAAAAAAAAACAAAACAAATTATCTCATTAGCCTACTCAATTAGGACGTGTTATTAGACTCAGTGGATTTTTATATTTTGACCTTTCGATGTCGTTCTGGATAATATAGTTAAGTGCTTCTACCGCGTTCAGAATAAGTAGGTAAATTATAATTATACATTTTTTTTTAATTCATAAAAATAAAATATATTCAGAATTGAAATACATTAGTTTTCTTTTGTTGCTATTTTATTCTTCCACTCAGTTTTGCCTTTTTTTTATAACATTCTTGAAAACACACATTTTTCCAGTTCATATAGATTAAATTAAATCAAAAGAAATGTTACATAGATAATTATTTTAATTAAACAAGCTAATTTATTCTAATTTTTGTTATAAATTAGTTACTTATTAGTTCCATTGTATTTTTTTTTTTTTTTTTTTTAAGCTTTAATGCCAACCTCACAATTGTAACAATTATTTTATAATTAAATACAAATAAATTTTACTACTACTACTACTTATTCTAATTTTTTTGTTGTTGTAAATGTTGTACAGTTTAATTGTAAACATTTTGAATCCGTGTTTTGCTGTTGTGGTGTTTCTTTTGTTTTCAAAAATTGAAAAAGACCGTGCTTCTATGAAAACAATATGTATTTCTAAGTCTAGCCTTAAATATAATTTAAGTACATATAATATTATTATTATTTAACTGACGTCTCAGTGATGTATAAAATCTAAGATACATATATAATATTAAAAATACAATATCTAGTTCTTTCTAACTTGTAATCACAAAAAGTACAGAAATAAATAAATAAGTAATTACAAAATTTCAGTCACAGTTCTTCAAGATCCTAATTTCTAATACTTTGTGACCAGGTCAATTTTGTGTCATTTTTTTATTTCTTCCTTAGTTTTTGTGTTGGTGAACCAAAAAATATGTTATGGATACCTCCCTTCAAAAGCCACTGCATCAACCTTCCTGCTGTTGTATCAGCGTTATCGTTGGTATGGATTTTGATTCTCTGTTCGATTCCCGGTAAGTTTATTTATTATTTATTTATTTAGAATTTCTTTATTAGTAGAACATATATACAGACAAATAATGGTAAAAAATAAATATAAAAATTGACAATATTAATAATATAAACAAGAAAAAAAATAAACAAAATATATGCATATGTCCTGACTAAAGGGCGGGGTTATTGCCTATGGCAATCTCTTACATTTATAAAAATAAGTTATTATTTTAATTCTAGGTAAAAGTTATCATATTGTGACTACTGCCCGTAGTCCAGAGAGCCCGAGTTCAATCCCCCGTCAGAACAGATTTTCCACTCAGAAAATTCTGTTC
The DNA here is from genome assembly GCA_024516035.1 of Bactericera cockerelli. Classification (NCBI taxonomy): domain Eukaryota; kingdom Metazoa; phylum Arthropoda; class Insecta; order Hemiptera; family Triozidae; genus Bactericera; species Bactericera cockerelli. The sequence continues at coordinate 10,270,025 of CM044955.1, read as the reverse complement.
CCTCCATAGGTACTTGTGAGGCTGACATTGCCGGCCCTACCTAGGCTGGGTGAGGTTAATGTGGGTAGCTGGTGCGATTCCCAGCGATTGGAGGGTGAAACCCCCGTCCTAATTCAGGAACTTAAATCAAATAGAATCGTTGGCGTTGGGAAGGGCATCCAGCCGTAAAAAATGCGCCAAAACCAACCAACCTCGACCATGAGGTTGAACAACGTCGACCCTGCTCAAGCGGAATAAGACAGAGTAAAAGAAGGTTAAAGTTATCATATATGTGCTAATCACATTCGTGATGTCACAACTACTCAATCTCACGCTGCTAAAAATTTAGCGATGGGGCTCGAGCCACCGACCTCTAGGTTACAAGGTACGCTTTGTCGATTAAGCCACTTAGGTCGGTTATAGGTGAACTATCAGCTCCATTAGATTGAGGTTGGTATTTTTATTTATATCAATTACTAAAACATCAAACACAAATATTTACAGTTAACACTATGGCAGTAAAATTGAACCGAAGCAAAAAAAAAAAAAAAAAATCGGTTCTAAGTTTCGAATCCGGGATATTTGTTCTACACATTTATTTATTTCTCGTCTCTTTGTTTCTTTTTTTTATACTTATTTTAATGTTTTTTGACTTGTGTTAACAATTTATGTAAATTAATGAACATTAAATAAAACTTTGATTTGATCCTTCTGTAGCTGCGATCTTTGGGCATCAAACAGGCATTGCGGATATTTTATAGATATTTATCTTATAATAATATAAAATGATACACCACAATGCTTGCACCAGTTGTACCTACTTATGTTCACTAATTTTCTTTCACCAAGTACGGTCATGCCTCGGTGAATGCACCGCGCCGCAAAGCTAGCCGCATTGCGACTAGTTAATTTTGTTTCTATCCTCTCAAATGTTGTAAACATCCTCAAAAGCTGGCTTATTGATGCCATGATAGAAAATAGCATTTACCTTTATAATAGATCTCACCAGACTAAATATTCACACTTAGGCCGAGGCTACGATAGGAGCGTCAAGCGGTAAGCGGCAAAATGAGAATTTTATGTTAACATTTAAAACAATGGAAATGCTTAGTAGGATAAAAAAAAATCGCGGTGAGCAATAAGCGGCGAGCGGCAAAATGAAAATTTTATGTTCACATTTAAAACAATGGAAATGCTTTGTATGATAAAAAAAATCGCTTGACGCTAGCCGCTCACCGCGTGCCGCTCCTATCGTAGCTTCGTCCTTAAGCTGTTTTAGTTAACAGCTTCACTAGAAATTATTTATATTATGCTCCCATCAATCGAATGATGAGAGGTGAAAATGGAATTTAATGTGCCTAACTTGTCAGTAATTGTAATATGTAAACTCTTTTCTAGTCAACTTTCTCTACGTTTTAACTGTGATATTATACTTGTCTTCTTAAATTTTCTTATTTGTATTAATTTAATATTGTTCTATGTAATCAATGTACATTGGGCTTGACCCGTCAATAAAGAATAAATTAAAACTCGGAAGGAAAATTGTCCTTGGCTACTTGTCTCGGAGTTTCCCTTCGAGCACTAGGGAGACCCTCGTCATCTATAGATAGATCTGACAACAGGGTGTCTGACACCATAAGGTTTGATCAGATAGACCACTTAGTCATGCCTACACCAAATGTCAACAGTTTGCGGTATGCAAATAATAATAATAATATCGCCTTATTTATGCTGCCCGATTAGGACTAATAAAGTCCCATTATTACAGCAGTAAGCCCAAGACGTATTAATATGTGGTAAAAATCCCGAATGGGAGGATAACTTGTCATGTCCCGGCTGGGTTTCGAACCCACGAACTCTGGAATCTTTGGATTCACAGAGTGCCGCCTTTACCACTGAGCTAATCCAGGTAGCAGAGGAATCCGTTGGTTCGAATCCCACTCAGTGCATGAATTTTTCCTCATTGATTTGAGTTTGTGACTACATAATAATAAGACTCTGAGGGTTAGGTGGTAGAAAATGCTTTGAGCATTAACCTCGCCAGGTGGTTACCTTTCACTAAAGAGTGTTATTTTTTATTACAAAGATTCGCATTAAATGTGTGGCTCCAGGATCTTATATATTGTTGATAAATCATAGTACAAAGGCCTCATCGAGCCTTTGTATTATGTTTTTTAAATTAAATTAAATTAGTCACCAATTCAAGTCCTAGCCTTGCTAGGAATTGCTTAACTCGAGTGATCTCACGAGAACGTGCCATCGAGTTTGGCCAATTAGCCTGATTTAAGTCTTGATGAAGTTTCACTTTCCTGTGTATCAGTGAAGTGGTATTTAGCCTGAGACTCATAATGCTACGATCAGTAAACCTGTTTCCGTAAGATCGCTCAAGATCAAGGTACAGCGAGGAGTTTCTGAGCCGGTGGAGACTTTCAGTTACAACAATAGTGGAGCAGGCAATTTCCAGCTCAATCCAGGCTGGGTGAGGTGTTTTGGTTTGTGAGTTTCCCTGGAATGGAGGCTAAAACATAACGAATTACAGTAGAAATCGTTTATAACAAAGAACAACGGACATCGAATTTTTCTATGACACACCATCAAATATTAAATTACAATTATTGCTTTTTATAGACAAAATTTTTCTATGACTTAAGAATAATAATTAATATTAATAACTTTAATAAATTGTACACTTGGGGCATTGTCCCGTTGACTTGTAAAAATAATATAACGAACTTCAAGGGACCGGACAGATTTGCTTCTTAAAGCCGATGATAACTTAAAATATGTTAATACTTACGATAAATACCTAGATCCATTAATTTAGTTTTAATTTTAGACCTTATACATTAAGTTTAATAATATTTGTAAAAATGGAACCTTTTATTTTTTCCGTTAAATTGTAAAAATAAAATTAAATTTCAACCAATTTTTAAAAGAAAATTATTTCTTCCATTTTCTATTGCAAACATTTTGTATTTTAAACTCTACTCTCTTCTATATTATTGTTATTATTTACCATCTTCGAACATTCTAAATAACTTTACTATCTGGAGCAACGCCCATCACGACCGAAGCCGCTACTGGTAACCGCTCATAATCACATTTAAAGGTAGTAAATATAAAGTTAACCGCTCACATATAAAGGTAGTAAATGGTATCAATTTTTTCTTGTGCTGGTAATGCTGCTATTATACTTGCAGCATTACCACACTGTATGATGAGACTTATTCAGGCTGGTATGCAGAGACGATTTTGTAATCCCTATAGGGTGGTCCCGAGCTTCCTATAGGGAATACTTCGACCTTGACAATTATTTATTTAAAAAACATCTGAATGCACATGTGCAAAGACGCTTTAAACTTAAACAAACGTCTCTGAATAACAAAATCAGCTGAAGGGACAAATGACCCAGACATCCCTACAGTGAGGACTCTGCATACCACCCTTATTCTTTGTATTAGTTATATTTTGGCCCTCATGTCACCGGTTTTCTCATCCGGTTTTACCATCCGGTTTTACCATCTTCTATGTAATAAGACTACAACTTATGTTGTAAATAAAAATTAAAAAATGAATGACACACCTCAACCAAGAACACCTTCATAATTAAAATTTTAAATGGAAACAATTAACAACACCGAAGTAATGAATGACACCTTACTGGTCCCATTCGATTTCAATACCATAAATATACCAATAAACCTAATTACCAGTAAACCAGAACTTTATGAAGTTGATGTTAAAGTAGGCCTGAATCACTATACCGGGTGAAGTAAAGTTGGTGTCTACAGTGAACAAATTGTAAGATACACCGAATTTGGTTTTTTTGATAGTACCTCAGAAAAAAATAAAAACTAGATGAAGAGGAACTCAAAAAAGTGGCTGGTAGTCAAATGGTTAACGCGCTAGTCTGGTAATCCAGGTAGCGTAGGGATCCGTTGGTTCGAATCCCATTCAGTGCACGAATTTTTCCTCATTAATTTTAGTTTGTGACCACATGCTAATAAGACTGATGGTTAGCTAGTAGAAAATGCTTTGAGCATTAACCTCGCCTGGTGGGTTTCCTTCCATTAAAGAGTGTTATTATTATTATAGGAATAATTGAAAGAATTTGGAGGAGACCGTAGTTATTGCACCACTAATGTTTGTGAATGATGACTTTTTTAACCCAGATGGGGCTGACGTCCTTCCAGAAGGACGCTTGAAAGGATTTTTCTAATTAATTGAAATTGTTGGGGATGGTTGGGGACACCTCAAACTTTTTGTTTAGAGTCCTGGTGATAAGTTGACATTACTTTTATTTTGATTTATTCTTGCGTGTGACTCTGATAAGAAAGTTTGGATAGCTGTAAATTTCAATGGATGAACGACACAGACTCCGAGTGGGAGGGTAAGTAAATTCATTGTATTTTTTTACTTTTTCATCAACTTTTTTTTTCATTTTCAATATAAAACAATGTAAGTTATAATATAGATAGGTTTGATTTAGCACATAACCATTATTACCGGGCACAGGTGGCCTGAAACTTGCGTGTCCTTCCAGAAGGACGTCAGCAAAATGTGGAATTGTTTATATGAAGAAAAAAAAATATATAACACTGAGTGGTACTGATTATTTGAGTATTGTACCTATTTTTTTGGTGTCTTTATAACTTTTTGATATTTCAGAACTTAGTTTGTGAGTTTTAATTATGCCCTGTGATTTTTTTCATTTACATTTTACGGTTGGTATGCACAGTACCAACGCATTTGTGTTTTATTTCAGAACGTTGGTTCCTCTCTGCTAATTTTCCTGGACCCAAATGATGACGCCATTCCAGGGGGAGGTTTGGACGTACCAGTTCTCCATCCCACCAATGCCACAGCTGACCTGACAGACGAGGACTCAGGGGAAGAAGATGACGTGAGAATAGACCATGTGCCATACAACCAGTTGAGGGCTCTTGCTTTAGTACCTCCCTCTATCAAACACCAAGTAAGAGAAAGAAAAATCCGGTAGCAGTAATCCACAGGAAGCAAAAGCACATGACATAGATCATAGATAATGCCAACAATGAATAATAAGCTGCTCTTGTGGGATCCAGAGAAAAACGAGGTAGATCCACCAACTCTGCCACAGCCAGAACTACTCCTCCGCTACCGCTACGTTGACGTCAGGGAACACAATGCTTGGCAGCTTACCGAGAAGATGGCGGAAAACTGGACTACTTAGCTTTCCGCAGACGTATCGTGAAGTCAATTATTGAATCAAACAAGAAGGTGTCTCGTTCCAGAGGCAAGGGTGGATTCAAGGTATAACCGTCTGGATCACTTGGTCAAAGAACTTGAAGTTTCTAGCAAACGAAAGCTGTTGCGTTGCCGTTTGTGTGGTACCAAGACCACTAGTCTGTGCTGGAAATGTAACCTCTCCAAGTAAAATGTTTCATTATATTCCATGCAAGAACATAAGTGTTCCATGTTCAATGTTCATGTTGCCGTTTCATTTTATGGTTCAAAATCATTAAAATATTTCTTTTCTTTTTTACATTTTCAATAAAAAGACATTTTATCTTTATTGTTTGTCCCTTTTCAAATTAGTTACTTAAAATAAAAACACAATTTCCACAAAAAAATCAACTTCACTTTTAATTTACTTTTTTATCAAAGAAGTACCCATTTTGCTGACGTCCTTCTGGAAGGACGGCCTTTTTTGGCGGAACCGGACCGTCAAAAAATTCAAAATGAACTTTTTTGGTATCCTTTAGACTCCAGGACTCAATATCACTCCAAAAAAACAAAAAACAAAACAAAAAAATTCTCCGCGTTATCTGGGTTAAAACGTCGTTTTCAACTACATTGTATTATACGACGGGAGGTTGAATACGTCTGGGGGATGGCTTTCATCTCGAGGACAAATGAGGGATCGTGTACGAAAATTGACGTCCGTATCCGGGGGGAACAGAATTTTCTGTGTAAAAAGTCTGCTTCGAGCGAGAATCGAACTCAGAATATCTGGACTGGAGGCTGGCGTATAGAACAAAACTTGATCAAGGGCGATGCTAAAATGCCAACGACATTCTCTTCCTAAAAAATAAATTAACAACGTTGAAGGTAATAATAATAATAAATTCATTGTACATTTTACAATTGTACATTTATACAGAGACTAAAACTAAAAGTGAAGTAGGTACATTGTGCATTAAAAAAAAAATATATATAAAAAACAAAGCTACAAACATAGTTTCTTCGTATTGCCAGAGGTTGCATGAAACGTCAACATATTTGGACATTTTTCACATCCCGTATATCGTGTTCCCACCGTATTCAATTTCAATGTTCCAGTTTTTAATGGTCCAAATTAATCTCTAATTACCGGACTGCTGTATCAGTGCTCTACCACTTGTTAGCATAATGCCCGACTTACCTGCTCAGATGAACATGGTACAGCCCGAATATTAAGCAGGATAACAAACACATACTTTCCTTTCTCGTTACTCTCGGAATCAAAAACAAAAACTTTCAGAAAAAAAAAACACTTTCAGATATAATTATGAACAACAAAAAACTTTCAAAATAAAACGAAAACCAGCTGAACGAGTCTGTATTGTTTTTGCAGCCACGATGGTAATTAGTAATTACAGAATTAGAGATAATGTTTCTTTCATTTAAGAATTTTGATTAAAACTCAGTAGAATCCGTTTTTATATGAGGTTCATTTTAGACATTCAAAGATACTCGTATTATGATCATGTATAATTTGAACAATACTGTGGCTTCATTAAGAAAATTGTACATTATCTTAATAGGATTTATTAAACTTTAATCTCAAGCTCTATTTTCTTTATTATAATTATAATTCCGTGTCCGTGAGATAGGGGCAGATTTCTAAATCATGGTGGTGAGAGGATTATATGGACGCCCAGATCCAATGTCTAGGCTCCTTTCATGTCCAATGTCTAGGCTCCTTTCATGTACTCACCCAGCCTGGGTAGGGCTGGAAGTGCCAGCCTCACGTGCTCGGAAGGAACAGAATTTTCTTTATTGTATACCATCTGTCCGATCCTCCCTCATTATATAATCGCACCTGGAAATAATCCCGTGCCTGGCTGACAAGAACCAACTTACAAAAGTTTGGTTCTCCTGATAACAGCTCGGATCCCTCTTCGAAGGCACGGGACCGTCAGAATCTTCCCGAATCTCAAGTGAGTGTGTCCACAATTTTACTTCCTTTCTTTCGACGTGTGGCTTTCTATTTCCCAAGAATAACCAGCGGCCCTCTCTTGCTACCGACCCATCACCACCTGTACCATTAATTTGTAATTTCACATGCTCATTATGTACTTATAATTATTGTAAATTCATTTCTGTAAAAATATAACCTACCACTTTAGTGGTGAAAACTGTTTCATAATAATGGGATTTAGTCGTGTTTCCGCACTTTTAACGAGATTGAATTGAAAATTGATAATCTCATGGCCGTTCTTGACGGTACAGCCATGCCTCTCTGTATTTCTCATGATTCTTTTAGTTAGCCCAGTGATTCTCAACGTGGGCGATATCGTCCCCTGGGGGGGGGGGGAGATTACATTTTGGGTAGCCGGGGGGCGATGAAATTATTTTGAGCAATAAGGGGGCGATGGAATTGACTTGACAAGCTAATCATTCTATAATCGAAAAATATCCAACTCCTCCACCAGCGATTATTTTGTCTACATTTGCACCAACAAATTCATAGTAGTGCTCTGAATGATAGACTTTTTAGACAACTTTGTAAGGACAATGATGAAGAATTTGATCGGTTACACCGAGGTTCGCTGGCTTTCTAGAGGTGCTTGTCTCAACAGATTTTGGAATATCTTTGATTCTGTGATAGAATTTCTAGGAAAGAAAGATGTAGGTATGTAACTCTCAAGGACAATTAGCAAGAATTGAAAAGTGACATTGCTTATATGACAGATTTATTTGCAAAATTCAATATAACTATTTGCAACTACAGGAAGACAATCTTGATTTGAATAAAACAAAATCAGTGATATCAGCTTTTTTAAAAAGCTTAACCTTTGGAAGGAGAACTTAGGGCCTAGTAAGTTCAGCCAGTTTCCAGTCCTTTCAGAATCACAGAAATTTAAGGATATAACTTTCAGTGAGAAACAAGTCTACTGTCATCACCTCAAATCTTTACATAAGGATTTTTCTGAACGTTTAATGATAACTTGGTGTTATTGAAAGTCCCAGAATAGGTAATAAACTGGGATCTTAATAATCGAGATGATAACTCCTATTGACATCAATATCCTGTATGAAGCTAGCATCAATTCCATCTATAATAAATATATTAGAAACATTTTCACGCCCGAAATTTTCAAGAAACCCCAGCAAAGATGGAATATACGTTATGCGAGATTTCTGAACCCCCCTCAAACCCCCCCCCCCCCCCCTAAATGTAGGTCTAGCTACGCCACGGGGATCGCAGCTTTCAGTGGTGGTAATGAGAATGACACAAACAGTATTGGACATTATCTAGGTATTGCGAAAAGAGGGGGAAGTTTGAACTCTACCATGATGTAAAAGATAAAGTGATCATTGTTAGTTATCAAAATATGTACAACATTGAGTTTCTGTTCTATATCTCTGACTCAATAAAAACAAATGTAAAATAAAATCATCGAATTTGTAAAAGCCATTTTCCAATTAACAATAAAACTAATTCACACTACACCATCGCTGTCAAAAAGGAGGCTCCATTAAAAATTTCCATTATATGTTTTTTTCCTTTTTTTCTTCTATCTCTTACATTGAATGGTTTTTTGTGTTAATTTGGTTAAAAATGCAGCGATTCACGTACAATGAGTACGCGGATATGCATCTTGTGTACGGAAGGGCAGAATGCAATGGTAGAAGAGCTGCTGGATTGTACAGAGCACAGTTTCCCGGTAGACATGTCCCCCATCATTCGACTTTTTCTCAGGTTGACCGAAGATTGAGAGAATCTGGAAAATTTAAACCAAAGAAAGAGGCATCAGGTGCTCCTAGAACCGTGAGGACAGTGGACTTCACAGATCGAGTTTTGGAAGAATTTGCAAATCGACCTCGAACTAGTACAAGGCTCGTAGCATCAGAACTGAACACGACCCAATCGTCAGTATGGAGGGTAATGAAAGAACTCGGACAGCACCCTTTTCACATACAGAAAGTGCAATCTCTACAACCAGAAGACTATGCACCCAGGCTAGAATTTGCTGAGTGGTATTTGGATCGACAAAGAAGATCCCCTGCATTTGCAAGCAATATCCTCTGGACGGACGAAGCATGCTTTGCAAGAGATGGATTTTTCAACGTCCATAATAGTCACATTTGGAGTGATGAAAATCCACACGCTGTTGAACAGGTTAGAAGTCAATGGCAGTTTTCAGTGAATGTTTGGGCTGGCCTAGTGAGCAATTATGTCATCGGTCCCTATCTTCTCCCCGCAAGATTAACAGGTGAAGCCTACGCTACATTCATTGAAGATGTCCTGCCTGAACTACTAGAAGACGTTCCATATGACATAAGGCAGAACATGTTATTCATACATGATGGTGCACCGCCGCACTTTTCGCGAGTCGCTAGAGAGTATTTGAATGCTAATTTTCCTGGCAGGTGGATTGGGCGGCTGGGTCCAATCGCATGGCCCCCGCGATCACCTGACATGACACCTTTGGACTTCTTTGTGTGGGGTCATGTCAAGTCTCTTGTTTATGAAACACCTGTTAATAACGTAGAAGAACTAGTTGCCAGGATAATTCTAGCGTTTGATGATATCCGCGAACACCCAGCCATGTTCCCCAAAATTCGAAGGTCCACAGTCAAGAGGTACAACTTGTGTGTCAATCACGGTGGAAGGCATTTTGAGAACTACCTGTGAAAAGTACATCATTCAGGTAAGGAAAACTAAAAAAATCTTTCTTACATACTCGCGCGAAATCAGGGTCCGAAATTAATGCACGATTTTCGTCATAAAAGTGCTAATATCTCCGTAAAAAACTGACGTATCTGAAATCTGATGATTGCATGTGAAAGATCACAAAAGAGGCATGTTTTTCCAATGTCACGGAGATTCAAACTTTCCATGTTTTTTCGGCACAAATCATGTTTGAAAGTTTTCGAAAATGACGCGCGAAAACATTTTCCCAACTGTTTTGAATGATATTACAGGTTCAAGTTGAAATTAAAAGCTGTGTAGGTACATTTTTAAATAGGACATTTTCTTATCTTTACAATGAAAAAAAAATTGTATTTCTAAATTGAACACAAAAAAATACAAAAATCATTTTTTAGGACTAACTCGACCAATTTCATAAAAACACAAAAGCCGCCTTTTCTCCGTAACCGTGGCGAATAGGTATGGGGTCATGGGAGTAAAAATGATAGATCTTGATCTGATCTATTAGCCCTCAAAGTTTGTCGGTGTTTTTCTGAATCACCCTGTATAGAAGGCCATGCCTTGGGTTTATCATAGGGTTAGGAAAAATACATAGAATGCCATGCCTCAGGTCTATATCAATGATTCCTAGGTGTTTCGATTATAATTTTTATGCTAGGCCTAAACTATGTAGGTATAAAATCAGGTCAAAATGCAAGCGACGCGGCGGGAGACAATTTGGTGTTGATAAAACCATGAGCGGGAGAGAACTGGGTGGTGACGTCCCTTATCAATACCTCACGAGGTATGAGTGTACCCTGGACATAATGGACAGAGAAAACTTCCCTGAAGGGGATCGAACCCAAGTCATCGTGCGTGCAAGCCTAGTATGCTACCCACTTGACCAAAGTCACTACTTTGTCACAACTTTTAGTGAGTAGCATCGACATTATGAGAGCTAATTCATCATATTTTATCTCCATCCAACCATGATTGTCCAAAATCAATCTCGTAATGCTGCCACAGGTCATTGGCCAATTCTGCAACTACTAAAATTTTCCTCGCGAGGGTAAAGGGGTCGTCATGAAGATCAAATATAAAGATCGGAAAAACAAAACAACGTTAAGCCCAAATTGAAAATATAGAGCTAAAATTTTCGTCCCCGCCAGATTTCGAACCCATGCTGACTGGGTGGCAGGTCGAGCATGCTACCAATAGACAAAGTTATCTTCTAAAGAAACGGACGGAAAATGAACTAAATTAATACTTGGAAACTTAAACATTAAAATTTTGCAGTGAGAGAGCGAGGTCATCTCGAAAAATACATACTGGCCAACATCTGACCACTAAGCTAAGGATTCGAAGGTACCTACCCGCCAAAGAAAATGAAAAGGCCACCAGGTGCCACCCAGTGGACCGGATGAAGGAATAAAATCAATAAATTTGGTATCTGTTCATCAAGATCTTTCATTTGATACCACTTAAGATTAGTATTATCCTTCAATTCCCGATTTGGGCTCCCAAAACCCGAGGCCGCCCAAATGGGCCGCCCGCTTATAATTTAGAATTTTTTTTTGGTCCGGGCTCATCTCCATTATATCTTGATCACTTTAGACACCTCACTTAATCTTCAGTGCCAAGTTAAAGACACGAAGTCGGGTCTCAAAGGATCCGTATGAAAAAAAGTAGAGAAAAAAAAAAAAAAAAAAAATATGAATCTTTTCATGTCTTTCACGATTGTTGGGGGGTCTCGAAAATAGGGTTCCCGTTGGTCTAGGAAGTCAAACAAAAAGTCAAATCAATTTATTTTTCAACGTAGAGTCCATTTCTGCAATAAAAATCGCGAATTTTGAAATTTATGTTGCACTTTTCGCTGGCTGAAAGTACATGAAATGCATGGGAACTATGTTTTCCGTAACCTTACACTCTGCCGGGCTGTCTCTTTCTTTGTATAGGCGTTCTTCACACCTCGGCCGAGGTGTTTGATGATACGAATATTCATTTCAGAAGACTTATACGGGGCAAAAGTTTCTGCCCTGTCTTGACATTAGAGACGACGTGATCCAAGAAGTATTTATTTTGTTGTATGCCACATGAGTCCTTTGCTCACTTTCAAATTTAGTCTTCAGAAGGTAAAGTTCTGGCAAAAGATGGGTGAGAGATGTGCTTGGTACAATTTTTTTGCTAAAAGAATTAATCAAATAAGTGAGAGAGAAAGAGAGAGAGAGAAATAGAAAGCAGATGTGATTCGATATGAGGTTATTTGGTTGTCGCCAATCTCTATATATAAAACAGAAAAAAGGACTACCTACCTACTTACCTATGTTTGTTTGTTTGTTTGTCCGGAGTTGTTTAGCCAAAACGGTAAGAGATAGCGAAAAATGTCTCAGAATTGACCCCCCCAAAACCATTATCGCTTTGTCCAGAAAAATTATAAAAAGTTCAAAAAGGCATTGCTGTCCAGCAGTACGGCCATGCCTTAGTAAATTTGAAATTTAGTCCCGTTGCAAAGCACGGGCAAACGACTAGTAACATATATTATCCAGGTTCCCAAAACAAGAAACATCTTCATCAATATGGGACCCTTCCTTTCTTCTCCTCACCCTTTTTTTGCGAAATTAGGGGCACGAGCACCGCAAATGTAGGGCAGAAGGTCAAAGGGTCCTAAACGGCTGAAGGGTCCAAGGTTACAATAACAGCACTCTAATGAATACATTTTTACATTTTTAGGAACCACCTGAGTCACTGTCGAAGGCGCGTTTCAGATTCGAAGCCCCGGAATGCTGACTATTTCCAGTCCATACCAGGCTGGGTGAGGTTAATGTAGGTATAAGTATAAGTAGTGGTTTATTTAGACTGTCAGCGCAAGACAGGTAGTCCCATTATGCCAACAGTTTAACAAAGCACCTCTTTATTTATTTGAGTATAAATACAATGTAAATAAAATAATAATTAGAGAGTAAAGCTCGCTGGTAAGTTACCAGTGAATGGACAATCTTGCAAGAACCCTTTAAGAGACATTGATTAAAAATAGAAGAGAAAAAAAACTACTTGAAAAAAAAAAAAAAAAAAAAAATCCCAATTTTACGGCCCCCATTCGGCCCAGAGTGGCCTAACTTGGCCAAAAAACATGTGTTTATTTTGTATTTCAAAAGGCTTTTGAAAATGTAGGGGTCGCAAGTTTAAAAGAAAACACCCTGTATAATTTTTTAATACTTAAAAAATGGAAGTATTGTGCAATGAAGCCAGTATTTTTTTTCGAAACAATCATTCTCGTAAATATTTTTGGATCATCTTAAATCAAATATTCTTCCTAGTGAATTTTTTTGAAAATCAACTCAAACCAACTCTCCTCAAGTTTATTCTGAATTTCATAAGGCTGCCGGAACCGCCAACTTTTCTCCAGAGATAAGAAATCAAAGCAATTCAATCAATTAATCGTCCATCTTTTATGTAAGAAAGTCGTTACAAAACCACCTTCATCTTTGATTCAACTGAAGTGAACAGCTCCTGAGACTCAGTCAAATCGTCCATCAAGGCATCAAAGTCTCAAATCGTCCATCAAGGCATCAAAGTCTCAAATCGTCCATCAAGGCATCAAAGTCTCAAATCGTCCATCAAGGCATCAAAGTCTCAAATCGTCCATCAAGGCATCAAAGTCTCAAATCGTCCATCAAGGCATCAAAGTCTCAAATCGTCCAACAAGGCATCAAAGTCTCGAATCGTCCATCAAGGCATCAAAGTCGTCCGCATCAAAGTCGCTCAGAGATGGTTCCAGGAAAGGCAGTCGTGATGGTGGTGGCAGTAGGAGTGGGGCTCACACTGGCGTACCTAACGGCATGGTACATGGACGAACAACAGGAGCAGCCAGAACCAGAGGAGGAGCCAGATGTGGAGGAGGAGGAGGAGCCAGAGCCACGAAAAAGACGATACAGATGGACAAAAACACAGTGCAGAAGTCATTGAAATAAATATATTATTATGTTACATTATTGCTCTGGACAACTACATGTTTTTACTTGCAAATGTTCTCTTAGGCATTTTTTTTCAGAACTTCATTATAACAAGCTAGGTAATAATAATTATATTATTTATCTGATATACGAGTAATTCGGAGGGTTTCAAGGACTTATATTATAGAATGCCTGAATTATATAATAGAATTATATTAACTTACGGTAAGCCAGACTGTCCCTCAAGTTGGGCTATAGTGCGCTGTGGTACATTGAAATTCCGACTTGAGGGAGGAACTAGCTTATCCTAATTTTTTTTTTTTTTAATTCCAAAGGTTGGCAATAGCAACTTTCATTTGATACCACTTAAGATTAGTATTATCCTTCAATTCCCGATTTGGGCTCCCAAAACCCGAGGCTGCCCAAATGGGCCGCCCGCTTATAATTTAGAATTTTTTTTTGGTCCGGGCTCATCTCCATTATATCTTGATCACTTTAGACACCTCACTTAATCTTCAGTGCCAAGTTAAAGACACGAAGTCGGGTCTCAAAGGATCCGTATGAAAAAAAGTAGAAAAAAAAAAAAAAAAAATATGAATCTTTTCATGTCTTTCACGATTGTTGGGGGGTCTCGAAAATAGGGTTCCCGTTGGCCTAGGAAGTCAAACAAAAAGTCAAATCAATTTATTTTTCAACGTAGAGTCCATTTCTGCAATAAAAATCGCGAATTTTGAAATTCATGTTGCACTTTTCGCTGGCTGAAAGTACATGAAATGCATGGGAACTATGTTTTCCGTAACCTTACACTCTGCCGGGCTGTCTCTTTCTTTGTATAGGCGTTCTTCACACCTCGGCCGAGGTGTTTGATAAATTATCACCGGCCCTGATGGAGAAGGGTTGATTAAAAATAAAATGAAGAAACATACTTTATAAGATTGCATGGGTGTAGAAGAAAAAATAATAATGAATTTCTTTTTTTATCTTAATATACAGGGTGGGGCAAAAGTCTGGAAACCCCTGAATAACTTTCGAATGGCTTATCCGGTAAAATTAAATTTTTGTACGGTAAACCAGGGTAGTAAGACCTTCTTTTAGAGTTGGGCCGATTTTTGTTACCGGCCCCCATGTCGGGGCCCGGGGGGCCAACTTCATTTTTTTAAATACGAACCCCCACCTTGCGACACATTTTTGGAAATGTCTTCAAATAAGAAATACATTGGTGCAAATTTTATTTTTTTTATTATTAACAGTTTACAAATGGTGTCCATATTTGTGTATGCAGTTTAAAGTCTGGAAACCCCTGAATAACTTTCGAATGGCTTATTTGGTAAAATTAAAATTTTATACGTTAGAGCAAAGTAATAAGATCTTCTTTTAGAGTTGGGCCGATTTTTGTTACCGGCCCCCATGTAGGGGCCAGGGGGGCCAACTTCATTTTTTTGAATACGAACCCCCACCTCGCGACACATTTTTGGAAATGTCTTCAAATAAGAAATACTTTCGTGCAAATTTTATTTTTTTAATATTAACAGTTTACAAATGGCGTCCATATTTGTGTATGCAGTGAATTAAAGTCTGGAAACCCCTGAATAACTTTCGAATGGCTTATTTGGTAAAATTAAAATTTTATACGGTAAACCAAAGTAAGGTCTTATCTTTTAGAGTTGGGCCGATTTTTGGTACCGAATCTTATGTCGGGGCTAAGGGGCCAACTTTTTATAAATCGCCCCGACATGGGGCCCCGACATGGGGGCCGATAGCAAAAATCGGCCCAACTCTAAAAGAAGGTCTTATTACTTTGGTTTACCGTATAAAATTTTAATTTTACCAAATAAGCCATTCGAAAGTTATTCAGGGGTTTCCAGACTTTAATTCACTGCATACACAAATATGGACGCCATTTGCAAACAGTTAACATTAAAAAAATAAAATTTGCACTAAAGTATTTGATGTTTGAAGACATTTCCAAAAATGTGTCGCAAGGTGGGGGTTCGTATTTAAAAAAATGAAGTTGGCCCCTTTGGCCCCGACATGGGGGCCGATAGCAAAAATCGGCCCACCTCTAAAAGAAGGTCTTATTACTTTGGTTTACCGTATAAAATTTTAATTTTACCAAATAAGCCATTCGAAAGTTATTCAGGGGTTTCCAGACTTTACACTGCATACACAAATATGGATGCCATTTGTAAACTGTTAATAATAAAAAAATAAAATTTGCACCAATGTATTTCTTATTTGAAGACATTTCCAAAAATGTGTCGCAAAGTGGGGGTTCGTATTTAAAAAAATGAAGTTGGCCCCCCTGGCCCCGACATGGGGGCCGATAACAAAAATTGGCCCAACTCTTAAAGAAGGTCTTATTACTATGGTTTACCGTACAAAAATTTAATTTTACCGGATAAGCCATTCGAAAGTTATTCAGGGGTTTCCAGACTTTTGCCCCACCCTGTATAAATGTCAAAGTCACTGACTGACTGATCATCGCTCTACAGCCCAAACCGTAATACCTAGCGAGCTGAAATGACACAACATTCCTTGCATACTGAATACGTGCAATAAGAAAGGATTTTGCAAAAGTCCAAACCGTTCCATAGATAGAGCCCTAAAAGTGCACTTGAGGAAATATGATTCTTCTCCCATCACGCGCTCATTTTAGTTTTTTGCCTGTAACTTTCGTTTTATCGCGACAAGACCAGGTTTTTTTAGTGTCAAAAGATGCGTAATTTTGTTGCAAATCTATTCCTCAAATCAGATCTTACGCACAGATAGAGCAAAAAAGTTTGAGCTCCAAATAGCGTCATCAAAAAGCATTTTTTTCCCCATTTTCCGGAAACATTTCCTAATAACTTTTGGGTTATTAGAAAAAACGTGTCAAATATTAAAATGAGTTTTATGCACCATACTCTTAGCTCTCAGAAACCCCCAAAAGCTAATCTCTAAGATGAACAAGGACAAAGTTATGCTTATATAATTATAAATCCGACGCAACTTTTCAAAAGGTAGAACATTTGTTACTCATTGACATCAAAAACGCTGAAAGATTTTGGATTTCCACCTGTACAAAGAGATATATCCGAACTCCTTTCGACAGAATATTTACGAGAAACTTCGTACAATATTTAACATTGTTTGAATTTTGTTGATGAAAATGAGACAAGACTTGCTAGCGAGCAAAGAATTGCGTACTCGGCCATCATGAAGAGCGTGAATGAACGGGGGGGAAAGTTGTTTTTCTTGGACGCACCCGGTGGGACAGGAAAAACCTTCCTGATCAACTTGCTTCTGGCAAAGATAAGATCTACTGGGAGCTGTTGCCGTGGCGTCGTCTGGGATTGCCGCCACACTCCTGCAACGGGGCCGCACCGCCCATGCCGCTTTTAAACTACCTCTCAATCTGAGTACGGCGGACAGTCCCACATGTAATGTGAAGAGAGGCTCACCAGTGGCGAAGATCTTGGCCGATGCTTCTATTATTATCTGGGACGAATGTACCATGTGCCACAAGGGCGGTATAGAGGCTTTGAACCGAACTCTATGTGATCTGAGAGGGGTGCAGAAGCTCATGGGCGGTGTGACAGTGGTGCTGTCAGGTGACTTCCGGCAGACCTTGCCGGTGATTCAGAGAGGGACGCGAGCAGACGAGGTGCGCGCCTCCATCAAGAGCTCGCCACTGTGGAGTAGGGTGACCAAGCTGACTTTGAGCCTCAACATGCGAGTACACCTCACGGGAGATACGTCAAGTGGGGAGTTTGCAAAGTTGCTTTTGGAAATTGGGGACGGAAAGGAGGTTGAAAGGGACGGCCTCATTAATATCACCAGTGGCATGGGAACTGGCTTCTCACACGGACAGCTATACGTAGCATTTTCCAGAGTGACCCGACGAGACAGTTTATTTATTCTCGCACCTACTGGTAAGACGAAAAATGTTGTGTACAGGGAAGCTCTGGGATAGTGAAACATGTGGCAGTGACCAGGTGACCTGCCAGGTCAAATACAATTCCCCAACACCGATTATGACTCTTCCTGTTTTATAGTGGCAGTGACCAGGGGACATGCGAGGTCAAATACAATTCCCCAACACCGATTATGACTCTTCCTGTTTTATAGTGGCAGTGACCAGGGGACATGCGAGGTCAAATACAATTCCCCAACACCGATTATGACTCTTCCTGTTTTATAGTGGCAGTGACCAGGGGACCTGCCAGGTCAAATACAATTCCCCAACACCGATTATGACTCTTCCTGTTTTATAGTGGCAGTGACCAGGGGACCTGCCAGGTCAAATACAATTCCCCAACACCGATTATGACTCTTCCTGTTTTATAGTGGCAGTGACCAGGGGACCTGCCAGGTCAAATACAATTCCCCAACACCGATTTCGACTCTGCCCGTTTTTAGTGGCAGTCCATCTAAAGCAGGTGTGCACAACAGGGCCGCATGCGGCCCGCGAGACCATTTTGTGCGGCCCGCGATCTCAATTTGATTTTTTATTTAAATTGGATAAATAATAAATTAAGAAAATAATCAAAGATGAGTGCAATATTTTATTTTGAAAAAAAAAGTCTTGAAATTGAATAGTTCATAGAAAAATTATTGAATGAACCATGTTTCCTTTTATTATATTGCCACTTGACTTTAACGACGTAGTTTTCCTCAAATTGCCATTCATTACCTATAATGCCTAGCTATCTACCTACTACGCACGAGACTGAGAGCAAAGAACACCGCTCACAAGAAAAGTTGCATCCAGGGAAAGGAACTATAAATATTGCCGGAACATCAAGAAAAAGCAGATCCAAGAATTATGCATAACAATTCTCAGGGATACACTCAACATTATCCATCGCCATATATACTCATAAGAGCTGTCCCCAAAGATGCTGCTGAAATAATTTCATCCTTAAAAATTTCATTCTACCCTGATATGTTTAAAGACCTAATGACAAGAATGTTTGAATGGTATACTGTGCCAGTTGGCAACTCTTTGTTTAGAGCAGTTCAAAATAAAAATTTATTTTGTTAATAAAAAAATAAATTGAAACTATGGAAGTCACAGATGTTGTCCGGAAATTTGGCAATTTTCCCCACCATCAGTGAATATGAAAGTTCTTCAGAAGAATTGTGTAACTATGCCAAATATGCAACGCAGTTGGAAAATTTACAAAATGAGTTTGACCATCGATTTCAAGATTTACGAAAGCATGAAAACTTGATCAATGTGTTCTCTACTCCATTCTCTGTCAAAGTTGAAACAGCACCAGTCTATTTCCAGACGGAACTCATTGACCTGCAATGTAACAATGAGTTGAAGGCTAAATTTGATGATGTACCATTGCTGCAGTTTTATGAAAAATACCTATCCGAAGATATGACAGAACTCAAAATGCATCCCCTGAAAACGGCGACTTTGTTTGGGAGTACCTACTCCTGACTCCTGTGAACAACTATTTTCCGCTATAAAACACATAAAATCTTCTTCCCGCTCTCGCCTCACAGACGAACATTTGGAATCATGTGTGAGGTTGACCATTTCAAATATCGAACCCAATATTGACAGAATAATCAAAGGGAAAACACAAATCCACTCATCACATTGATGTTCTTTGTAAGGTACAGGTATGAAACTGTATTTATCTTCCGAGATAAAATACATTATTAATTAAGAATTATTGTTTATTTATACCGAAATTTCGGCTTAATATTTGACATCATTCATTACAATTCTAGCATTGGTTCCTACTCATCATAGAAACCTAACCTATTTTTGCCTTAAAACTAGGTGCGGCCCGCGGCCAAATATTTATGGCAAAATGTGGCCCGCGGCCTCATTGAGTTTGTGCACACCTGATCTAAAGCCTTCTAATTTCCTCTACAGTCCTGGTCAAGGTACAGTCATGTGATGTTCACAATATTGTTCTAGGTACATATTATGCATTTAACTTGTAATGCTATTTTCACCGTCACTTCACTGTACCGTTATCGGATCTATAAGTACTTAATGGGAATCAGGCTTTACCCGTTTTTTGACATTTGAGGATACAGGTCTACTGGAGAAACCTCATAAATAAAATAACGCGCCTTTTTGATACCTCACAGGTGGTGCGGAAAATCAAGAAAAGTTGAAATTTTTGTGGGTAAATTCCACTCAACCATCGTGGCGAAGCACGGGTTAACTGCTAGTTATTACATGGTCAATTCACGACTGGGGTTTTACTTTTTCTGGTCAAACAAAATTACCCAAGCTTGTGACTTGAACCACCGAACTCCAGGTTACAAATCCGCTGCCTTGCTCATGAAGCTACTAATACAAGTGTTCCCACCACAACTATTTCTATGTAGCGCATTCTTCCATAGTTGGAGCTTGGATTATTTACCGATTTTTAATAGCTTTGACTTTCAAGCACCTTAGCAGACGCGGCCGGTGGGAAAATACTTTGGGGGTGCTGCCACATAAAATGGACTAAAAGCGACTCTAGGTACTCATGAGTATCTGAAGAGTTCGACTTTGTTTACCATTCCAATTATAATAACAATAATAATAACACTTTTAGTGGAAGAAAATAGAATTTTAAGAAATAGAAAAATAAAATCAGAAAAATACAAATTATTAAAAGTAAGAATTTATATTTATTGAAAAAAAAAAAAAAAAAAAAAATACTACTAATGGATTTGTTTAAATGTTTACCAGATCATCCACAGGATGATAAAAAGCCCCCATGAAATAATGGGGAGGCCTCAGTTCTAAACTGATTTTGTACAATTATTTTATTCTTATTTATGTAATTCCTATATTAAGATATATTGTTCAAACTAAGGGCGGAATTAATAGACAACATCAATAACTTAAGTCGTTGGTAAGTGTCGGTTTTCCCTATCTTACACAGTACGCAATCCGTGACTTAGCGCCACAGAGGTATTACAAAAACGTCTAATAATTCCGCCCTAAATGTACAAACAAAGGCTTATTATTATTATTAGTGGAAGTTAACCACCTGGCGAGGTTAATGTTCAAAGCTTTATCTACCACCAAACCATCAGAGTCTTAATAAAGTGGTCACAAACTCAAATTAATGAGAAAAAATTCATGCACTGAGTGGGATTCGAACCAACGGATTCCTCTGCTACCTGGATTACCAGACTAGCGCGTTCACCACTTGACTACCAGTGCACGGTAGTCTAGAAATGTACGTGTGATGATTTTCATTGTGTACGAGCTAGGACTCTGCAAAATCATCTCTTTTTCGTCTGGCAGTGCTGCAGTTCCGCAGCTCCTTAGCACCGGCCGCGCCTGCACTTGGAAGTTAGAGCAGCCTCCAGGCGTAACACTAACCTTTGAATTCTACTTTCTAAACTCTATGGGAGATTAAACATGATTAAAGAATGACCATTGTAATTCTTGTGTGACATGCAACGAAGAGATATAATTCCGTGTCCGTGAGATAGATATTGATACCTAAATCACGGTGGTGAGAGGATTATATGGACGCAGTGAAACGAAGAGATAAGCAGTGCAATTTGTTACCTTATTCTTAAAAGTCGACATTTATTTGACTTCAGGGCCGGACATACAAAAAAAAGAGAAAAAAAAGTTTTATGATTTAGTCAGATTTAGGGCGGCTGCATTAATAGACTTTTTTTTAATATCTCTGTGGAGCTAAGTCTAGGATTTTGCGTATTGTCTTAGATGGGGAAACCCAATGCTAAGTCATGACTTAAGTTCTCGATTTCTTAGTCAGACATTTAGGGCGAAATGAATAGACAATATCGATAACTTAAGTCATTGCTTAGCATCGGTCCGAGACAGCACGCAATTGTTTCCATTTTTTTCATTGTTTAAATAATTATTTACATTGTTCATTATGTTCATTTATATCTAACAAAGTGTAAAATAGTAATAACAGCAGCTTTTAAGAGCTCACTTATAGTATACCCAGTCCACTTCTTCAGATTTTGAAGCCAGTTCATTCTCATTCTTCCTTTCCATTATTATGATACCAGTTATTAGACTGTGATCTCTCTATCATTTGATACATCAATCAAGGAATAAATGTATTTCTCTCAAAACAAGGACTCAAGATCAAGATAAAACTTGAGGTAGTGATTCACTTTACCTGTCAGCTCAAGACAAGAAGACCTTAGCGAGGTTAAAACAAATAGACTTCAGAGTAGGGTGCATCGATTCGGAACTTTTTTCAAATTGCTGAACGCGGACCCTGCCGAAAAGTGGCCAAAAATTTGACTTTGTACATAATGTAATATTTTAAGTTTCTCATAAAAAATATACCCTAGTTTTGCAGCTTTGGGTGTGGTGCCGACATTTTGGGTGGTTGATATGGCACGACTAATATTAAAAAACGTAAATTGGGTATTACAGCTACATAACTCTATGTTGTGTCATCTGTTCCGCCCTCATGTAGGTGTCACATGTAGAGCTGCTAAACAAACAGCTAGCAGAATATTGCAATTTTGAAAGGAGTGTAGTCATTGGGCTACTTCTCCTCCATGTCATATCTACTACATCAAATTTACTTATTACAATTTGTATTTTCCTATACTAAGCATTGTAGATTGTAAATAAAAGTATCAACAAAAAAATAAATAAATTTTGTACAATAAAAACAAATTCAATTCAATTCAGATTTGCAATATCAGATCGCTCAGCGGCACCAATAGGATCATCGAGTGGGTGGAATCTGAAGAAAATGTAAAAATCTCAGGAAAAATGCGTGATACCGTTTTCTACATACTTGACACATTTTGACCTGTTAGATTGTTAGAATATAATTAAAGGAATATTTAAAACTTTGTCCGAATGACAAACGACTTTTGGTTGATTTTGTAGAATTTTTCTACAAACGCGAAGTTGGCGGAAAAGTGCCGCTTTGGAGCGGCTTGGGGGGAAAGAAAATGATTTTTGATTTTCTTTTCCTCGAAGGAACATTTTAATAAGGACATTTGGCCACTTTTCCGTAGGGTCCGTTCAGCAAAATATTCTAAATCGATGCACCCTAATTCAGAGAGAAGGATTAGTCAAATTCGATATACAAAATAATAGTGTGATGTTTCAAATAAATACCTAGTTTTAATGCATCAATCAGCCTGCGTGGATGGCACGTTGATTAAACTAGTAGCCTGTTGTATAAACTAGTAGCCTGTTGTATAAACACTCTCCACTCTCCCTTTCAACCGTCACACAACGAACGCACTCTGATTTTATTTATTTATTTATTTAGAAACTCTTTATTGGTAGAACATATATACCTACAGAAAAATAATGGTAAAAATTATAAATAAAAATTAATAATATAAACAAGAAAAAATAATAAACAAAATATATACATACGTGTCCTAACTAAAGGGCGGGGTTATTGCCTATGGCAATCTCTTCCACCCTACCAACTCTGATTGGTTCATTTGAACGCTATCAGAGTGCGTTGTGTGACGGTTAAAACGTAGATTTTGAGAGTGGAGAACGTTTACTGTTCTCGTACTGTCATTGAAGTTAAGCAACGTCCTGCGAGATTAGGACTTGGATTGATGACAGTTCAGATTCAAACCCTTGTCGTGCTAGCTGTTCTCTACTCGACTCAGGCTGGGTAAGGTTAATTTGAGTAGCTGGTTTATAAAGTTTCCAGAGAATGGAGACTAAAATCCCCGGTATCGGGATATCTTCTTCTGTTTCTTTTCCCGACAATTATTCTGGACAGCCTTTTCCATGTGGCTCCATTTTGTGCCATGATATATTTATAATAATTATATAACCTTTAAAAAGGCGTTTAAACATAAAAAAATAATAAATCTTCATCATTGACATCCGTCGTCGAGTGGGTAGCGCGCTAGGCTTGCAAGCACGGTGACCTGGGTTCGAATCCCGGAGTTCACTCAAATTCACTTATACTACGGGCAGTAGTCACAACCGTTACGCCACGGAGGCTGGACATTAATGACAATATTATTAAATCAATCAATATTGAATACGAAGTCCGTTGAAAAATTGATTTGAATTTTATTTGACGAATGGTTAATTTACAAAGAGAATATCGGTATAAAAATAAGAAAAGGTGCGTAAGTAGGAACCAAACTTCGGTGGGAACCGTCCTGATTCGTACGATACCGATCACTAATCGTACGATTCCAAGTGTCTACGACTTCTGCACGAGCTTGCAGTTGTAGCTGAGGTGTCCCTGCTGGGAGCACACGTAGCACGTGAGCGACATGTCCACCTGTCCCACTGGGGTGGACACGTGTGAGGACTTGACCACGTGGCCCGGACACGACTTGGCCACGTGACCTGTCTGCCCGCACAGGTAACACGCCTTGCTACCTGAAAACAGGAAACAGATTGGTAGTCGAGTGGTTCGGACGCTAGTCTGGTAATCCGCGCAGCGTAAGGGTTGGGTGGAAGAGATTGCCACAGGCAATAACCTCGCCCTTTAGGTAAGACATTATTGTTATTTTCTTTTTTACTTATTTATTTTGTCATTTGTTTGTTTTTTTTTTTTTTTTTTTCTTTTCTTAATTTTATACTGTTACCATTGCACTTTGTCCTCCTAATAAAGCTTTTTTTTTTTTTAAAAAAAAAGGATCCGTTGGTTCGAATCTTACCCAATGCATGAATTTTTCGTCATTTTTTTGGGTGACCACATAATAATAGGACTCAGAAGGTTAGGTGGTAGAAAATGCTTTGAGAATTAACCTTGCATGGTGGTTAACTACCACTAAAGAGTATTATTATTATTATTATTATGACAGATAATACACGGCGGGCGAGTCAGACGAGGTGGCTTAGTGGTCAAGGCGTCGGTTTGGTAATCCAGAGGTCGTGGTTTCGAAACCCAGCCGGGACATGACGAGTTATCCTCCTCTTTGGGATTTTGGCAACACAGTATAATACGTCTTGGGCTTACTTCTGGAAAAGTGGGACTCATTAGTCCTAGCACTTGGATGGGCAATAATTCAAATTCAAATCCTCGAGATGCTGGCTATTCCCGGCCCAACTCAGGCTGGGCGAGGTTAATTTGAGTAGCTGATTGTGAGTGTCCAGCGAATGGAGGGTAAAACCTCCGTGGGGATATGACCGTACGGTTGAAAGCGACGTTAAAAAACAACCGCGCACTGGTAGTCAAGTGGTTAACGCGCTAGTCTGGTAATCCAGGTAGCGTAGGGATCCGTTGGTTCGAATCCCACCCAGTACATGGATTTTACTTCAGAGAAATTTCTGATATTAGAAATCGGAAGTATTTTTTCATTAATTTGAGTTTGTGACCACATAATAATAAGACTCTCGAGGGTTAGGTGGTAGAAAATACTTTGAGCATTAACCTCGCCTGGTGGTTACCTTCCACTAAAGAGAGTTATTGTTATTATTATTACTATTATTATATCTTTATTTAAAATTCATTAGCTTATTCTGACTTTTATTCTTAAAAATGCTGTTACTTTTACTATTATAATTTTACTTTAGTCAATTATAAGTGTATTGATGATGTTATAAGTGGGAAACCACTGTTTTGTAATGCACTCTAAATAAAAGAGTTATTGTTATTGTTATCATTATTATTATTATTGTTATTATTATTATTATATCTACCTGTCTCAGCCGGACACTCGCGGGCTAGGTGCCCCCCCGAGTGGCAGTTGTAGCAGAGCAGGGACGACTGTTGCGAGCAGTCCTTGGCAACATGGCCCTGACCTGGGGGAAAAGGAATAGCAACACTGTATTAGACAGGACAGGAGAAGGATCATAGGAAGTGGGGTTGTTTTGGATCATAGGACTTGTGTTTTGGCGATAGTTGGGTTTTTGGGTTGGGTGGAAGAGATTGCCATAGGCAATAACCCCACCCTTTAGTCAGGACATTAGTCTACTAATAAAGAGTTTCTAAATAAATAAATAAAAATTGTTATGCAAATCAATGTGAGGAAATTAATTCGAACCAACGGATTCCTACATTTTCTGGTTGCTAACCAACGGATTCCCACATTTTCTGGTTGCTGGATTCCTTAACTATCGCTCATCAACGTCCCTTGTCGGATCAAAACTTCATTCCTTAAAATAGAGACAGACTTTTTTGTGCGAAACAAATTAATTGGGTACACTACTCATATTACAAAGCTCCTCCCATGTCGGATTAAAGTGATTGATTAAAGGGTTGGGTGGAAGAGATTGCCACAGGCAATAACCCCGCCCTTTAGGTGGGACATTAGCTTCATTCTCTTTTTTTTCTTGTATATTTCCTTAGTCTTTTTGTTTTTCTTTATATTTCATTGTATTCTACTGTATATATTTTTTGTTCTACCTAATAAAGCTTACTATTATAATAATGAGGGCCGTATTACGAAACAGGAAATTATTTAAAAAGTTAAAAGTGGTGAGTCCCAAAATGTTTTAAGCTTTTTCAGTCGCAGAAACTAAAGTATTGTTGGATTGTTGGACTTAGTAAAAAAAATACATAGAAATAGAATTGAGAACAAGGCAACAGACTCTATGACTACTGCAGAGAAGAAAAATTCCTGGGAAATTCTCACCAGCGAGTACAACTCGAGTGGATTGAAAACAGCTGCTCTACAAAATAAATGGAAACAAATGAAAAAACTTTCTAGCAATTCTAAAATGATCAACAAGTTTGGTGAGATATTATTAGGTCCAAGTATCAAAGCTTTCAAGATATTTCAAAAGTAAATCTTTAAATGCAATATCCGAAAAGATCAGTTTTTTTCATACCACCCTTATTTGAAATAAGGGCTATTTCGGAAAAATCCTCAATTATAGCTTCTCTTATTTATAAACTTGATTAAATTTGTTTAATTAATCTTCTTCTTCTTTCACTTTCCCAATCCTACTAGGGGTCGGTATTGTTCAACCTCATGCGGTTGCTTGTGGCACATACTTTCACGGCTGGATGCCCTTCCTAACTCTAAAGCCAATGATTATATTTGATTCAACGTCCTATCTAGGAGGGGAGTTTTACCCTCAAATCGCTGAGTTTGTTTGTGTAGTTAATATAATAATGAGAAGAAAAATGTCAAAAACGCTTGCATACGAGTCTGCAACCATTGGGACATTTTCATTTTTATAATTTAATATTTCGTTACATAATTTCGTTACATAATTTCGTCACATAATTTCGTTACATAATTTCGTTACATAATTTTGGTTATGTGCCAGAGCAAAGACATGAAAATGTCAATTTAATATTTCGTTACATAATTTCGTTACATAATTTCGTCACATAATTTCGTTACATAATTTCGTTACATAATTTTGGTTATGTGCCAGAGCAAAGACATGAAAATGTCAAAAAGTTGCGAAGAATTACCAGAGCAGTTGTAGCAGGTGACGTTGTCGGCCGGACAGTTCCGGGCAAAATGGCCGACCTGGTTGCAGCGGTAGCACACGACACTGGAGTCGCGAACACCTTCGCTGACGGCACGGCTAGGACAACTATGCTGGTAGTGGCCGAAATCGAAACAGTAGTAGCACTGGATGGTGGCCAGAGAGGAACTCATTGGGCAGGGCGAGGGCGGTCTTTGGTGGCTCAAAGAGAGAAAAAAAAAGAAAGAGTTTTGAGAAGTTGAAAAATCGCTCCACGGAAATCAGAAAGAGTTTTTGTTTTGAAATAACAACTGCCTGAAGGATTAAAAGCAGTTTAGGAGATGTGCAAACAGAACTTTACAAAGAAATATGTAAATAAATAACTTTCGAGTTTTTGTTGCACTTGACACTTTTACTCAAAAAATTAATTGGACTGGACTCTCTCTTCTCTACAACAACGACTGAAAAATCCGGGGGAAACCGTACGGGTGGAAAAGCTATGCGGAGGAAAATTTAACCTGGCCGAAATCTGTCTTGGTTTCCTCTAGGAAAAGTGATGAGCCGTGTACACACGGGTTGCTTAGCGTTTCGTCCGTGTTTTCAAAAGGAAAAGAGTTAGGCCGTGTACACACTGGACGGGGTTGATGCATTTCGTTCTTAAAATGATGACGTATTTCACGTATGTGGACGACAGTGAAGGATCGTCGAGTTATCACAGAGGGAGTCTAGTTAAAACATATAATGGGTGACCCACAGGATTGAACCTACGTGATGCTATTTTTGGATCAACCAAGGCTGGATAAGGTTCTTTTTTGAACCTGGTATAGATTCTGGTCATTTTGAGGGAAAACCCCGTCTAAAATGACATCGATGTTAAAGAGATGTTAAATTAAGCAAAATAAACACGTTATATCTTTCTTCCTCAATAAAATTTTGGATTTCTTTTCTTTTTGGCTGACGAGTATGAGTATCCCTCCCTACCTAGAGTCCCTAGGGAATGACATCAAAAAAAAAAAAAAAACCAAACAACAATACGTTCAGTATTATAAAATCCCGGCGTCACGTCAGCGGCACAATGTATGTTGCGTAATTTTTGGAAGATAAGATACCTACAAAACAATGCCAGGATTTCCTCATTTCTTAAGAGTTTTACAGATGACAATGACAACAACTGGTGGTTTAAATGGACTTATACATTATCCGGTCAGTACTTACTTAACTTTACTTTATTTTAAGTAGGTAAGTATCCGGTCAGTATAGATAATTAATATGCTTAAATTTCAATCCAAATTCAGCATTCTAATAAAAATAATACTCTTTAGTGAAAGGTAACCACCAGGCGAGGTTAATGCTCAAAGCATTTTCTACCACCTAACCCTCAGAGTTTTATTATTATGTGGTCACAAACTCACATTAATCAGGAAAAATTCGTGCACTGGGTGGAATTCGAACCAACGGATTCCTACGCTGCCTGGATTGCCAGCCTAGCGTGTTAACCACTTGACCACCAATGCTGAAACACCAAGGGCCGAATTATGAAACAGGGTTAGATTTAATCGTGGACACTATCTCTTGACTCTAGCTATAGTGAGCTGTGATTGGTTGAAATTCCCACTCGAGGGCGTGTCTCTGGTTAACTTTAATCCTGTTTCATAACAATAATAACATCGCCTTATTTATACTGCCGGGTTAGGACTAGCTTTGGCTAGTCAGCTGTCTATTTTATTTTCTAAAGATGAGTGTTTCACAGCCGTTTTTATTTCGTAGGCATGAAACAGGAGCTACTGTAGACGCTTGTGGTCTGTGTTGCAGCCTACCCATCGAGTAGTATGCCTCCCCTTGGATGGGCGAGAACTATAAACAGATCTAATATTAGGACTAATCCAGCAGTAAGCCCAAGACGTATTATTATGTGGTCAAAATCCCAAAATGGGAGGATAACTTGTCATGTCCCGGCTAGGTTTCGAAATCGCGACATCTGGATTAAAAGTCGGACGCCTTGACCACTGAGCTACCGGGAAAGACAAACTACCGGATGGGCAAGCTACAAAAGAAGAAGGAATTTCGACACATAATAATACAACTTGGACTTACTGCTGGAATTATGGGACTTATTAGACCTAGTCGGGCAGTATAAATAAGACGATATATGTAGTATTTCTTTTTTTAAATAGGATTCAAAAAAAAACTTATTCCAAACTGCTGAATCTTATTTAAAAAAATCCGATTACCAGTCGTGAGATCTCCAACCATTGTTTTAATCTGCCTCTTACCATTTCTCTACTTATCTATTGTTTCTTTAACATTGCATCCGGATAGTGAATATCTTAATCCATGTCAGGTTTTGGTTTCTCTACTTGGTCCAGTAAAACGCCTGCCAGTCCAACATAACACGCACATAGAATGGTGTGTTGGGGAACACTTCGTAGAATGATATTCATGTACATCTAGTACAACTTCTCACTTTTCTGTTTATACTGATTCATTGATTAAACTGTTAATGGTGACAATCTAGGCGCAAATTTGTTTAGGTATTAAAAACAAAAACCCACATAAAAATCTGATTGAGGTAAAATATATAAGTCAACCTCAATCAGTAATATACACCTTCACAACATTACAGAGTCCACTATCAAGATGCCACAGATGGGTTTCACTGAAAACCCTGCCAGTTTCACAGTACTGAGTTGGGATGCATCGGAGTATTTTTGGTCTAATTTACCCGGGCTAATCTTGCACTCAAGTCCGGTCTTAAGCACAGTACTCCCTGTCTTACGCGTCCATCTCAATAAACATGAACATCTCTCTCACTATAATGACGGCTATACACTCCTAGGTGTACTATAGACAGGTAAGTTACCAGGGTCCTGTCTCACTATAATGACGGCTAATATACACTCCTAAGCGTACTATAGACAGGTAAGTTACCAAGGCCCTGTCTCACAATCATTAACAGGGAGCAGATCAGTAGTCTGGCATGGGACTATAAACAGGGAGCAGACCAGCAGTCTGGCTGGGGGACTATAAACAGGGAGCAGACCAGTAGTCTGGCTGGGGGACTATAAACAGGGAGCAGACCAGTAGTCTGGCTGGGGGACTATAAACAGGGAGCAGACTAGCAGTCTGGCTGGGGGACTATAGACAGGGAGCAGACCAGCAGTCTGGCTGGAGGACTATAAACAGGGAGCAGACCAGTAGTCTGGCTGGGGGACTATATACAGGGAGCAGACCAGCAGTCTGGCTAGAGGACTATAAACAGGGAGCAGACCAGCAGTCTGACTGGGGGACTATAAACAGGGAGCAGACCAGTAGTCTGGCTGGGGGACTATAAACAGGGAGCAGACTAGCAGTCTGGCTGGGGGACTATAAACAGGGAGCAGACCAGCAGTCTGGCTGGAGGACTATAAACAGGGAGCAGACCAGTAGTCTGGCTGGGGGACTATATACAGGGAGCAGACCAGCAGTCTGGCTAGAGGACTATAAACAGGGAGCAGACCAGCAGTCTGGCTGGGGGACTATAAACAGGGAGCAGACCAGTAGTCTGGCTGGGGGACTATAAACAGGGAGCAGAGCAGTAGTCTGGCTGGGGGACTTTAAATATGGAGCAGACCAGTAGTCTGGCTGACTACTGGAAAAAATAACAAAATTAGTTAGTCGTAGTGGACACTATCCCTTAACTTTCACCTTGAAAACAATGTAGAGATCATATCTAAGCCAAGCTTTGTATCTGTATATTACTTCTGTAGCGTAGTGGAGCTGTGGCCAGCTTTCGTGACTGAAAATCTTGTTTTAAAATACCCTATCGGTCAACTGATAAAATCGAAGGGTCGCCTTAGATTTACTTATCCTGTTTCGTAGTACGGCCCTTAGTTTTGCTAAAAAATTTCAAATCAGACGCATCTGTCTGAAATTCCAAAGTAAAGCTTGCAACTTGTACAATAATCGTGACACAGGGCCCAGTGGTTCTGATGTGGTTCATCTTAATGCGGCATGGCTAATGCAGGCCTGTGTTATCTCTAGGCATGCCCTGACAGCATCGAGTTAAAATAATATTTTTTGTTCTAACATACCTAATTTACAATAATAATCAGTATCAGTCAGTATCAGTATAAACAGAAAAGTGAGAAGTTGTATTAGATGTACATGAATATCAGAACATACCTGGACAGCTGTTTCGAGCTTATTTGCTCTCGTCAGCAGGTAATAGCTCTGAGTATCCATGCCATCAACTAACCTCTCTATTTTAACCAGTATAATTATTATTATTATAAACAGAAAAGTGAGAGCCCACAATGAACATTGAATATGTAGGGGTGGGAGTCGATCGCGTTGATTAACTGAGACTTTAAATAGTAGATCTTCTTCTGTAAAGATTGGGCACCCCCGCTTTAAAGCATGGACCACCGAACGACAAGATCTTAGAACAGTGCCATCCAAAAAATATAGGATATTGGAGTTTTCTATCGGTACATTAGATGTAGACAAAGAGAGTGGTACCTCAACTAGGCTACGTATGAGTTCGGTGCGGAAAATAAAAAAATGTATGAGTTCGGTGCCGCCTAAAAAAGGTCATGTATGAATTCGGTGCCGCCTAAAAAAGGTCATGTATGAATTCGGTGCCCTGGTACTTGCCCTGATGATCAGGTAATTATAGTATTTTTTTCCTTATAGGCATGGCCTTCAATGTATTTTACCTAACCCTACTATAAACCCAAGGCATGGCCTTCATTGTATTTTACCTAACCCTACTATAAACCCAAGGCATGGCCTTCATTGTATTTTACCTAACCCTACTATAAACCCAAGGCATGGCCTTCATTGTATTTTACCTAACCCTACTATAGACCCAAGGCATGGCCTTCATTGTATTTTACCTAGCCCATTGTATTTATACTAAAATAAATAAAGAGGTGCTTTGTTAAACTGTTGGCATAATGGGACTACCTGTCTTGCGCTGACAGTCTAAATAAAGCACTACTTATACTTATACTTATACTTATACTTATACTATTAACCCTAGGCATGGCCTTCAAGGAGGAAATGGACAGCCTTGCTGAATGTAACTGTCTACAACATAATCTACTAACTTAATAACAGCAGGATGACTGTTAACAAACAACAGAGTACATTATAAAAAAGCAATCAATTTATAAGTCATTAGGACCGCACCGAACTCATACATCACCTTTTTTCGGCGGCACCGAATTCATACATGCGAAAAAGGTGCGGGTAATCTTCGCACCGAACTCACCTATTGCCCTCAACTACTTCCAATCTGTTTATCCAAATAGTGAGGAAATCATTGCAACTGATTCATAATCTATTAATGTATCTGGTAAAGAGTAGGTAGGTGATGTTAGGTACCTTAAATTTAGTGTGTAAGAAACACCTTGTTCTTAATTTTTGTCATTTTCTAAATTAAATGTTTTAAACTGTGCACAATTTGTCCTAGTACAGCGTACTACTTGAAGTAATAAAGCTCAATGTATAGGCTAGTACATGCATTGATAAAAGCTCAATGTATCGTGAAAGTAAACGTCACGCGACCGCCTGGTGTCACGGTTGAACTTGCAAACGGAAAATGAAAGTTCAGAGACGGCTAACCGTCCAAGTAAGTAAGTACTCTGATATTTATTGCAGTTGGGGAGCCAAGATGATTTATTCAACAATTTAGATTTAGCTAACTGAAAGGCTAGCTGATAAATTAATGGAAGAAAGGCTATGCAATCCTCTTAGGATGGGTACGAGCAAAAGTTTCCATTGCTGCGCAGCGTGCAGCAAGTATGTGTATAAGAATAGCTAGGAGAAGATGGAGGAGTGGAGAGTCGTTGTTGGGGTATGAAGATGGCATTGATCATTGGAAAAGAGAGTAGTGACTGTGAGAAATATTTCAATTGAACGTTTTTAAATAAATTCTATCTACTAATGCCAAAAAAAAATTTAGGTCAATCTTTATTTACAATTTTTTATATACAGGTGCAGTCAAAAGGTATAATTAATTAAATATAAACAAAGTTTGATCAAGGGTGGTGATAATGCCTTTGGCATTCTCTTCCGATGATTTAGGTCCAAGTGTGCGAGAGACGGAGGACGCTGAACTTGAAACAAGATTCTACTTGGCAAGAGGCAGAATAGAGGCGGGGTGAGGTTGACTTGGCAAGGGGCAGAATAGAGGCGGGGTGAGGTTGATGTGACGCCCGTCACGAACAAGAACATCAACGGCGACAAAAAGCTGCGTTTTAGCTAGCTCATAATATGTACTTATCCATTTTAAATGATCATTTTATTCTAAGAATGTTTGTACTATAGATCCTTATCCGATATCGTTAATAATAATAATAACACTCTTTGGTGGAAGGTAACCGCCAGGCGCGGTTAATGCTCAAAGCATTTTCTACGAACTAACACTTAAGAGTCTTATTATTATGTGGTCACAAACTCAAATTAATGAGGAAAAAATTCATACACTGGGCGGGATTCGAACCTAGATTACCACTAGCGCGTTAACCTCTTGACTATCAGTGCACTTTAACACAGGACAATAACAATAATTATAACATTAACGATATCGAATAAGGATCTATGGTACAATTTTTTTTGGAATAAAGTGATCATTCACTGGTAGTACTGGTAACTGGTAGTCACAGATGTACTGGTAGTCAAGTGGTTAACGCGCTGGTCTGGTAATCCAAGTAGCGTAGGGATCCGTTGGTTCGAATCCCCACCCAGTGCATGAATTTTTCCTCATTATTGAGTTTGTGACCACATGATAATAAGACTCTGAGGGTTCGGTGGTAGAAAATGCTATGAGCATTAACCTCACCTGGTGGTTACTTTCCACTGAAGAGTGTTATTATTATTTTACCTAGATAGGTAATTCTACAGCTGAAACAATATGTTGATTACTCCTGCCTAGCCGAGAAGAAACAATCTTCCTCGGGCTTAGATTATTATTATTGCTGTTCTATTACACTCAAATAAAACATCAATTCAATTACTATTTACAAATTTGAGAAGGACCTGGCAAGAATTTCTGCAGTAATGTAATGCAATGTAGCCTTTATTTGTACAATTAAATTTACACACAACATAAATACATAGTATATATGGGCATCTTGTACAAAATCAGATTAATATCTGAGGCCTTTCTGCAGTATTGAGTGCCAAATGGTACAAGTCTTTCAGTATGGTTAAAAACTTTGTTTTGGGTCAGCACACAGTTCTCTAACATTAGATCCATTGACTTGAGAATTAAAGGATCAAGGAAAAAAAAATCGACCAGTTTCTGAATATGTATAAAAAAATTGTATTAATAACCTGAAGTAATGTACCATACGGGCCCGGGTATGTTTGTGGTGATGGAGAGGAGGGTTTTAGCGGGTATGGCGCACTGTTTCCAGCGCTGGAACCCCGCACTTCGTCTTGAACCATAGAAGATTTTGCCTCCTCTCACAGGAAAAAAAAATATCTTTACACTAAAAAAAAAACTATTTACAATCATCTAAGGGATAAATTATATTACTACAAACAGTTTCTAGAATGCTCAAGCGATAAATCATTGCAACAGCTGATGCGCTATGCATAATGCAAGTCACGACCTGGGTCTAACACGGAAGAAGTGTCTGCCAGGATTCGAACTGACAAGTTCTAGACTGCAGGCAATGGAGAGTTTCTCTTGATGATATACTGCCCACGCGAGTCACTTGTACCATAAAGAAAGCTCTTAACACATATTTTGACACATAAATATATTAGCGATACCAATACATGTAAAATATTTAGTACATAGTAAATAGTAAGAAACAGCTCAGTACATAGTAAAATCATGTAAAAATATAATAATAATAACATCGCCTTATTTATACTGCTCGATTAAGACTATTAAGTCCCATTATTCCAGCACTAAGCCCAAGACATATTATTATGTGGTAAAATTCCCAAATGTGACGGTAACATGTCATGTCCCGGCTGGGTTTCGGACCCGCGACCTCTGGATTATGGATAGTTATGGTTTTGGACCACACTTAATGTCCACTACAACAAATTCAAGTGACACATTCCCTTTTAATTATAAGCGGTGGCATTGGTGCTTGACACACTATCGCAGAAAAATAGTCTAAGAGAAATATTTAAATTGTATTGTAAATATTTCATAAAAAATCTCTGGAAAAAGTAAAGTCCAGTTCCTTTGTTAAAATTAAATAACAGTCACTTATATTTACATTTTTCAATAGCTCAAACCCACAAAAAAAATTATTTAATTCTAAATTTTTGTATGTCTATTGACATTAATTCGAAGTCTCAAAAAGTTGCTATATTGTAGATTACACAGAAGCTTCTGCAAGGAACGAACCGACCATGCGAAATTCCGAGTCCCGATTATCACCTTTTGTTCTGAATATGAGAAAATGTAACGCTCATCTTGAAGATGAAATGAAATTCAAGAAATCACTTCGAAATCAAACACTCATTAAGAGAAGGTGGAAACTTAAACATAAAGAGAATTCAAAGATTCCAGAAAGGTTGATTCACTTGTTCATGAAGATAATGTCGGGTTCATGAAAACAAGCGCAGCAATTAGAGGAGGTAACATAAGAAAATCATATCCTCGCAAAACCAAGCAATTTTGCATGCCAAAATATAAGAAAGAAAACAAAAAAAGTAAGAGTCGACGTGCTTATCTTGAAAATAAACTTAACGCATCTTCCAGACTAAAAGGAAACATTGGTGATAGTACTACATCTCATCTTGACTGTAATCAGAACATTATTGATACAACCATGGAAAAAGAGTTTCAATCGTTGCAGAACAGAGTAATTCATGATATAGAGACAAACGGTAAATCTATTGGTTACAATAAAGCAATGGAAAATGTAAATAATGCATACGAGACAAAACCCAATGACAGTCATGAAAAAATACATTACACTATGGTAGATAAAAGGAAACTCAAGAAAAAGAAGGTAAAAAAACAAAGAAAACTTAGAATGATACTTCAGGAAGAGAACATGGAAACTAAAGAAGTAAATGAATTGTTAAGCGTTAACGTGGTGTTAAATGACAGGAGCAGTGATTTTCTTAGTCAGCATTTTAAATTAACCGATGAAAATTCCGATGTGACGAAAAATACTTTGCCAAAAAAAATTGATATGCAATACAATTTGCCTGTTCTCATAAAAAGAAAACAAATCTCTCAATCAACAAAATTCTCATCAAACTTTTCTAAAACATCAGGCCAGATCATCTTCAAGCCAAATTTTGGAGGAGAACTAAAAAAAGTAGATGGTTGTACTACGAACATGATATTTAGAGTGGGAGAAATACCTGAATTGAAATCAACACTAGCTTTCGAAGAAGCGTCATTGAAAGGAAAAAATATTAGGGATAGTAAAGAAAATGAAAAGTTGCGTCAGATGAAGGAATGTGAGTGTGATAAGGACGCATCTGGTGATCATAATAGTAATCTTAATGCATCTGGTGATCATAACAGTAGTGTTACTTGTGATCATTCCATTTCCATTGATCCAATATTAGAAGAAAAGAAAAAGGCTGATCATTCCATTTCCATTGATCCAATATTAGAAGAAAAGAAAAAGGCTGATCATTCCATTTCCATTGATCCAATATTAGAAGAAAAGAAAAAGGCTGATCATTCCATTTCCATTGATCCAATATTAGAAGAAAAGAAAAAGGCTGATCATTCCATTTCCATTGATCCAATATTAGAAGAAAAGAAAAAGGCTGATCATTCCATTTCCATTGATCCAATATTAGAAGAAAAGAAAAAGGCTGTGTCTTTAATACCTGTACTACAGAGCCCGAAAAGGAATAACATTTCAAGGGAGAAGATCAATCTATTCCTACGTGTGAAGTCAACAAGAAAAAGAAATACTTCTAGGGAGAAGCAAGAGAAAAATAGCACTGCAACTTTAAATGATACGAATTTCTGCAACGGTCAAGTTAATGTCATCAAAAATAAAAAGGCCAAAGTAAAATATGAAAAAGAGAATGGAATAAATGAAAATTTGAATCTGACTCAGATTATTCCTCCCAATCATCACAACACCTTGCTGGAAGAAGTCAACAGACGCGATGTTGAAAATAATAGTAACACTTCTGTTCTTAAAATTAAAGAAAATCAAATACAAAACATCGAAATGGGTAACACGGGATTTAAATGTACCGAACCCGAAGGCATTGTTCACAATGATTCTGTCGTTGTAAGTAATGAGACTCAGGAGGAAATGACGGGAAACTCTACTGCTAACGAAAGGGAACTGTCCATGTATCATTATACTACCGAAGGAGTCATTGCTTTCCTGACATCACCTGAAGGAGACACTATCAGTAGCAAAAATTATCTCTCAAAAGAAAAATCAAATACGGGACCGATTGGTACAGCTCTCTTAAGTATAACCAACGTCTATGATCAGGAACCATGTCAGAACAATGCCTTGCAGTTACGATGTAATGACCACCAGGATCTGGAGGATAAAAAAAATGCTGAGGGCTTGAATAAGGAAAGTCCAGAATCAGCAAAGACAGTACGTTATCCTCTAATAGAGAAAAAAACAACACACAGACAGCTCAGAATGTTTCAAACTAATCAACCCAACACACCAATTCTCACAAATATAAAGCCAGAGATACAGATTGATCGTAACAAGCGAATAAAGATATGTACTCATCTCCAAAGGTATATCAAACATATTGTTAAAAGTAGCACAACTGAAGGAAATGTCAAAACTAAATAAAATAAAGTAGAAGTATCAGCAATAATTCTTCATGTCATTTATTTGTACCACTATATTAAGATGACATACTCCTAGTTTAGTTGCCTCAGAAAATAAGCTGAATTTTTATTTATTTATTTATTTCAACTTTATTTTTATAATAAACATTTAACAATTCACATAATAAGTAGTTATAATATAGATAAGGGTATTAAAAGTAAGTATACTTTTACATTATTATGGACTGAGTAATTTACGTATATTATGTGTGTTGTATTAAATTAATTAAAGATCAGGTATTCACACCCAATAAGCTTAGAGCTTGAGCTGGGTGAAAGAGTATAGTGATTTTTGAAATAAATAAACTGAAAATTAAAAAAGTGAAAATATATTCTTTTTTTTTCCCCTTTTAGATAATAGGTAGTTTAATTTTATATCCCCTTATTTCTCATCTTATCAATCCATATTATGTAAAAATATATGTATGCTCAAATATATAATAAATAATACCATAATAATAATCATATGATTGACATAATATATATAGGTGTTTTTAATATTTTTTCTCTTATTCTGTATTATGTAGAGATATATTTAATATCTTCATAATTTTTAAAAATCCATTCTTTGGCTACTTTTTTGTGCAGCATTTTGCTGAGGTCTAAATTTCTAATGATTGGAGGTAACTGATTATACATAAGTGCACCACGGTATAGAAAGAGATTTTAGATATGAACACACTTGATACAATATTTTAGAAGCTTTAAAAGGTAAAGTTTTTTTAGTGTTAATAAGTTCAAGTTCTCATACAGGATTATGGCACTTGATCTTCTCTCTCTTTTTAAAATAATTCTTAGAATAGTGTTCTGTGCTCTATCCACTTTTATAGTTTCACAAGCATACGCCTTACCCCATATTACAAGTCCATATTCAATAATTGATTGAATCAGTGCATAGTATAGCATTTTTTTAATATTAATTGAAGCCATGTTTTTAAGTTTAATGAAGATGGATGAGATATAGCGTATTTTACTAGCAATATTTAGTATGTGGTAATTGGAAGGTAACATAACTAAAATGTTTTTATATCTTCAATATTTATTTACAAACTTTCATCTCAAATTAGTTTCTAAGAAATCATTTTGAAGTAAACACATTATTTTACTGTGCATTTGTGTATCAACACATAAAAAAAATGTTAAAGATGGTCCGTCAATACTGTGTCTCACGGCAAGCATCACGGTGATGTCAATTTGTAGTAAATATATTTAATATTTCTCTCCAAAATGAAGATTTACTTACTTCTAGTTGCATAGCTGTCTCGAGGCGGAACGTTCAACAGATGCGGTACCAGTCATACAATAACCAATAACATAAATCGTTTTCCCTCCAAACAGGATTGGTATTGGGAAGAGTCCTAAACCCTAGGACTCTTACGACGTAGAATATGGTATATGTATGGTAGGCTCGGTACGACGTAGAATAATCTAAATGTAAGCGGCCCCAACGAAATCTCGAAAATCGTCTATATCTAGGCCCAGGGTCCTCGTTGTGGCCGCCTACTAAGCGTCCATACAATCCTGCCACTTCCCGGAGGTAGGTATCTGTCCTCATCTTACGCACACGGAATCATTATTAATGTACCATCACAAGTAGCACCAAATCTCTTGGACGTGCAATGAATAAGATGTTGGGCCGGCGCTTGTCACTTACTATCGTTTAGATTAGATTAATGATCTTCATGACGGATCACTACAATGTTTGTTAGTCCATGAAAGTGATGAATCACTCTTCAACGGCACGCTTCAGTTGTAGCGGAGTAAGCTATGCCGATATGGTTTTAATATCTATACTCTTATGTACGTGCAGTATATATTGCCTCTTCCATACAATTACCATAACTTCTCACTTTTCTGTTTTTACTGATTGCCTGATTTGACGACTATGACCAAGGTATTTTTATTTGCAAGTAATAGTTTCAGTGTGGGGTTTCAATTTTTTTTTCTTGTCAAATGTACATCACAAGGTATTCTCCTTTCTTTTAGCTTTATATACTGTCCAAAATTTAAATCAAGCAAAACGCTAGTTTTTTCAACTCCAAGAAAACAAAACGAGCGTGCTATACTTACACTCAATCTAATTCGTATGTATTTTCTTTATTAATATTGACCTTCTTCGACAAAACTTTTTATTTTTTTCCCTTCATTTTTGTGTTTGTCATGTTGAATAAAAGAAGACAATTTTTTGACCATTTTCTGACAACCCTAACCGCTTTTACGATCACCCCTAAAATTAGTCAAAGGTTCATACTTTTGTCTTATTTTTTCCGCATTCTCCGTACCATGGATGGGTATATGGTTCAAGTTTATGTTATAAAGTTTTGGTTATGAGTTTATAATGGGTGCAGCTCGAGGTTTCCAACAACAAACAATTCCGCGGTCAATTGGCGGCGCTTTGGCGGCACCGCCTATATCTCGGATGCCGCTAGTGAAAAGAACTCCACAGTGCATATTAAAAAATAAATAAATTGAATTGGAACAAAACATATATTTTTTGTTTTATATTTTTTCTCTGTCAACAATATTATGTTACAGTCATTAGCGTTCAAGTTCTTGCGTCTGTACCAAAAATCAGACGAGGCCATAGGAACATTCTCAAAACCAACTTCTGAGGATATGACACATTTTAGAGACGGCTAGCAGCTTCTCATATGTATGTATGCAAATACGAGATAATGATATTTGGTCAGATATTGCCTTATACATTTAATTCGTTCGTAGTAAGGTGTGGACTACTTATTCATGAAAAAATATCTATGTAGACATTGTTGAGGTAACCTGAGCTGGCTAGTGCTTCCTGATATAATTAACAGGCACGTCTAACCAAGGTATTTCAGCATTGTTAACATACACTTCACTCATAAAACACTCATACACACACATAATCACAACAATTCATACGTCATATTGACACCGAAGCGGCTCATACCACCTTGTTAAGTTTTCTACCCGGGTTTGGCGGAAGAAAAGCGGCACATACTTTTCTTGGGATCAGTCAATCACATATAACAGGATTAGTTAATCTTAGATGACACTATCACTTAACTTTCATCTTGACAACAACTGTAAAGGTCATATACAGGGTGTTCCTAAAGTCCCACCCCACCCGGCTAATAATATAAGTAGAAAACACACAAAAACCAGTATTCCTCAATTTTTTTTGGAGGATTAACTTTCAGCAAAAGAAAAATTGCCTACACTGCCCTAGTCAGGCTGAGAACTGACCAACTTTAAAATCTTAAAAAAATGGTATGTCTTGTGCCATATTGTGTAGGCAATTCTTTTTTGCTGAAACTTAACCCCCCAAAAAATTAAGGAATACAGGTTTTGGTGTTTTCCTATATTTCAGCAGTTTTTGAGATACCGGGGGTGCGGTGGGACTTTATTGACACCCTGTATAAAGGTTTTGAAGCTGTATATTACCACTGTGGCGTAATGGAGCTGTAACCAGCCTTCGTGGCGGAAACTTTTGTTTAAAATATCTATCGGTCAGCTGATAAAATCTAAGGGTCGGCTTCGATTTACTTATCCTGTTTCAGAATACGGCCCTTACAGAGTGAACACAGGACCTCAGGTGGTACCTAAATATGATTTTGTCTTACTAAAGAAGAATATAATAAAAATAATAAATC
Source organism: Bactericera cockerelli (assembly GCA_024516035.1). Taxonomy (NCBI): domain Eukaryota; kingdom Metazoa; phylum Arthropoda; class Insecta; order Hemiptera; family Triozidae; genus Bactericera; species Bactericera cockerelli. The sequence goes on along the minus strand of CM044955.1, from coordinate 10,228,477 downwards.
CCCCTAAACAGTACGGTGAAGCAACGCCTAGCTTGAAGTAGACTTGGAAGGGTGAAAAAATTCACGAGCCGGAACAGAAATATTAATTACAGTTTTTTTTATTCTAAACATAGCTCATTATTCTTATCATAATGTCAAAAATAAATTAGTAAGTATCTGAATAAAATGAACACACGATATCTTCGATATTTACCTAAATAATATTGTACATTGGTAAGGTATGTTACCTGGTAAGGTATGTTTACATACTCTCACATGATTTCTGTAGTGTCTTGCTAGATGCTAGACACATTGGTCCCAACACATCTGTTTTAGTTAGAGGTTCTCAAAATATCTGTATTTAGATATAAACCGTACATTATTTATTTACACTTTATTTTTTTATACAAAACAATCAACAATAAATTATTAACAGAGATAAAAAAATTAACAATATTTACAAAATAAAATATAAAAAAATATATTTAAATTTACAATTGTCTTGTAATCCGGGGCGAAGTTAATTGGTAGTCAAGAAGGTAAACAATATCTGTATGCCTATACATATATAAAACTCTAATCTGTACGTGGCTGACAATGTATCTGTATCTAGGTGTCTGTTTACAATACCACAGTTTATATTAGGGGGTGTCTGTACAATACCACAGCCCAAACGGTAACAGACATCAAAAATTTCAAGAGACCTCCCCAAAACCAGTATCGCTTTGCCCAGAAAAATTATAAAAAGTTCAAAGAGGCATGGCTATTCAGCAGTACGGTCATGCCTTAGTTAATTTGAAAGTTTGTCACGTTGCGAAGTACGGGCAAACGGTTAGTTAAGTTATAAACCATGCATTGGTAGTCGAGAAGGTGAACACACTACTCGTAGCTCCGTGGATCCAATGCTCGGATTTATTCTTCAAGTTAAGTTTTGTTATCATTATTACACTGACTGGCAAATTTAGCGGAACGCATAGGTGTTTCTTGTATAACGTGAGTATTTCTGGTCAGACAAAAACATTTTTTGTATTTTTTCTATTTGAGGAAATCACACCAAAATGGTTACAGAGATAGCAAAGACATGAAAGGCAATTTTCAAAATTGAATGAAGTACTTGTCACTGTCGACCTTTCCCCTACTATGAGTTTTGATTGTCAAAAGAACCTTGTTCTACCAAAGGTTCCAGATCAAAGCGCTTATTACTCAAGGCAATATTACAGTTACAATTTCACAGTGTGTCAGAGATCATCAAAATCAATGCAAAACAAAGAAAATGTGTTCATTTATAATAAGCTTGAAACGGAATATAGAAAAAGCTCAACTGAAGACCTGATGAAGACCTGTGTACCTGGAATCACCACTTATCTCCTCTCTAATAATATTTAATAATTATTGTAACAGTGCAAATTTGGATCTCGATCTCACTTAGGAACAATTTAAACAAAGATGTAGGGAGGGCCTGGATATAGGTCTTTAGTCTGTATGCAGTGTCCCTCAAACCTGTTTACGTAATTGCAGCATTATTGTTGCGTGTAAACAGAGATGAAAAAAAAAAAAAAAAAAAAAAGAAGTAGTAGGCTCAAAAGCTTGGTGTGAAAGAGAAGAACTTATCAAACGACCTTCTCCATCAACTCACAAATCAGGATTCTTGAAGTGAGAAAATTGTGTTTTTTTCTGAACGTTGGTTCCTCTATGCTCTCTGCTACATTTCCTGGAGGCAAATGATGACGCCATTCCAGGGGGAGGTTTAGACGTACCAGTGCTCCCTCCCACCGATGCCACAGCTCACCTGACGGACGAGGAATCAGGTGAAGAAGATGACGTGAGAATAGACCATGTGTCATCCAACCAGTTGAGGGCTCTTGCTTTAGTATCTCCCTCTATCAAAAAAGTGAAATTATTGGAGAAGAATCCGGTAGCAGTAATCCACAATAAGCAAGTGCACATGACATAGATGATGCTCCCAATGATCCAGAGAATCTTGTGGGATCCAGAGGAAAACGAGGTAGATCCGTCAACTCCGCTACAGCCAGAACTACTCCATATTTATTATTATATTATTGTCTGTGGCAATCTTTTCCTCCAAATCCTTTGTATCTGTTTTGATAAGCAAAAATTTGCATGCATATATTGCCCCGAAATGTGAGCTCCAGCCTTACAAGGCCTCATTCGCACAGAAAGAACATTTTTGGTATTATTTAACGATCTGGGCCAAGCCACTAAGTAGGATTTTCAATCAATCACAGTGCACTACAGCCCGACTTGAGAGAGTCTTGATTATGAATGAATCCTGCTATTATAAATCGGTACTTAGTTTCAAATTTTGAAACAGGGTTTCAGTTTTTATTTCATATTTAATCTTATATCATGTTTTGTAATTCGGCCCTAAGTGTCTATTTTTTAATACCATTCATTAATCCAATAATTGTGTTTATATCACAAAGGAGCACATTCATCTAACTCTAAATGCAACAATATTACATTTTTTGCATAATGAATTATGACTTCTTAAACTAATTTCCGATTATCCATCAAAAACAATTCGATAATTGTGTGAGAAGGTCAAAAATAAATGTGGGTCAATGTTACCACCCTGAACTATGAGCGGAACAAATTGACAGTTCTTCAAACAATGAAGCCTTCTTTGATGTATAACTCCGTAATTCACCCACTCTGTAATTCAATTATCCTCCTATCAATAATGTATTTTTTTTTGCACTTCTTACTTTCAAACACTCATTTCATTTACCGACTCAGTAGCATGATCAATACGGCGAATGAATTTAATTAGAGGTCGGTGGTTCAAGTCTAAAGTTCAGCAAAGATTTATTAAAGCGAGTTTGAGTAGTTGTGACATCACGAAATTATTTATCACAAACATACATAACAGAAAAGCTGGTAAATGTTTTTTTTTTCTTCAAGTTATCATACACTGAGTGACAAATTTAACGGAAAGCATAGGTTTTTCTCACATAACGCGTGTATTTCTTGTTGGACAAAAACACTTTTCATATTTTTTCTAATTGAGGAAATCACACAAAAATTGTCACACAAATCACACAAAACCATGAAGTCCCATTTTCATAATTGGATGAAGTGCTTGTCATTGTCGACCTTTCCCATACAGGGTGTAAAAAAAACTGTGTTTTCAATGATTTTTTCAAAATTCATTATTTTGGATTAAGAGTAATATTGTCTTGCTTTATATATTCATCCTCATTCCTTCTTGTCTCAAAATATTGTGCCTTGATGGACACTGGACACGTCATTATTCCTCTGAATCACACTGTTTTTTATGCTGATTATACTATACTGAGTACATTGACAGACATTTCGTATGAATCTTAGAAAATGATGAAATTTGGAAATTCGTAATGGCAATCCCAACTCCCAAGAACCCACAACAGATGTGATGTGACCATAAAACAAAGAAACTAAGGAATGTACAGAAAAAAACAAACACCTATTATTATTAAAATACTTCTAAAAATTCCAATCCTAGACATAGAGAAGTGTTTTAATAACAAATTCACATTAAGATGTCAAATATAAATAACATGTTCAAAACTCCTATTGCGTTCTATTATCATTTTACTTCCGATAAATTTCAAATATTAAAAATCGGAAGTTTTGTGTGTTCGCTTTTGTAAAAAAATATTTTTTCTCAAATTTCAATTTTTTTCATATTCTTTTTGTTTCAGACTGCAACACTTTCATGTCCAACAGCGTGGACCTCAAGTATTGGAAGTGTATTTTGAAAAAAGGCAGCGTGTGTCCTGACAATGACATCCGGGTGTTCCTTTACTCGAGGTAAGTTGGGTAAGTTTGACTACAAATACAATATAAATATAGCACCCATTATATAAAAATAAAAAAATACAGGTAGATGAATTCTGCAGTACTTTCATTACACTTTTATTTACAGCTGTAGAAATGCAACAAATAAAAAAGTAATAATCATTCAAAATAGGTTTTTTTATATTTGATAATTATACAGGGTTTGATACTCAAGCCAGCCTCCGTGAACTAACGGTTGTCTACTGCCCGTAGTCCAGAGATCCTGAGTTCCATCCCCGGTCGGAGCAGATTTTTCACAGATAATTCTGTTCCCTCCGTAGATGTGAGGCTGGTATTTCCGGCCTACCCAGACTGGGTGAGGTTAATGTGGGTAGCTGGTACGATTCCAGAGAATGGAGTGTAAAACCCCCGTCCTAATCCAGAACGTTAAATCAAATAGAATCGTTGGCGTTAGGAAGGGCATCCAGCCGTAAAAATGTGCCAAACCAACCAACCTCAACCATGAGGTTGAACAACGTTGACCTTGCTTAAGCGGGATAAGACAGAGTAAAAGAAGGTCCGTCCAAAAAAAAAAAAAAAAAAATGGAGCCACGCGAAATATCAAGAGAACGAATGTAAATTAAGCATAAGGAAAAAGATAAAAGACCCACATTGTTCTCTGAAGATGAAGAAAAGTGTTTCGTCAAGTGTACCATTCAATTGAGTGAATTTGGATTTCCTATCTCAGAAGAGGACTTAAGAAAAATTGTAGTTGGTTATCTACAACAACAAAAAAGAGGCAGGAATGTACCCAATTTCAAACTGGATATCTTCTTCATCGAGATGTACTACAGTCTTTCAAGGGCCATTCCGAACTGACAACTAGTTGGAGGTGTTGGAACATCAAACCCATCAGGATGGATGTTTGAACCCCAGTGTGTGTAGTTTGCCAAAACACTTCATCAGAAACACTAAATGTACCAAAGAAGGACGAGTTCTGCTTCTTCTTGACAACCACGATTCTCATCTCTCAGTTGAAGCGTTGGATTTCTTAAAGGAAAACGTTCTCTCTTTTCCTCCCCACTGCAGCCACAAACTCAGTGTAGGAGATGCTGAGATGTTAGGGCAACACAAATTGTTGATTATAAAATGATTCTTTTTCCCTAGAGCCCTTTGCATTCAGTTGCTTTTTAAATACTTTTGATTTGTAAACGTTTATCTCAGTGCTTGCAAGTACGGCACTGGGATTAGTATCTGGGTAGTTGTACAGCGCCTCTATTAGAGGTGACCCAAAATTCGGGGGCCTATCCTTTACGGGGTAGGTTCGCCGGTGCCAAGGGGCTTAGCCCCGGAGTGCCGAACGATGGCGACGGGTTAGGGGCAGACCCCTTTTAGAGGGACCCTGTGGTACGTAAGTGCCATAGGTGTGGCGACATCTGCTTGGTAACCGACTGTACAGCTGATCCATCTCCTCATAGCATCACAGTAACTCATTTTCTTTTTTCAAGTTTTACATTATCTTTCAATATGTTATTGTTTTTTGTACATATAATTTTGATGTAAATATATTATGATTGAGTATTTTGGGGAAAAAAATCAAGGATGGTGTGGAAGAGAATGTCGTGGGCATTAGCAACGCGCTTGATCAAGTTTTGTTTAATAATTTCAACTTTGTTTCTTGTAAATTGTATATACTATATTTTGTAAATAAAAGTTGATTAAATCTGTTCAATAATAATAGTATTAGGGGCACCAGATACAAACCTTTCCTTCCAGGCGTGCATATTAGGGCTACTGGTTGTGATCTTACTTCCGTTTTTCTTCTGCGTAATCCAGTTGCTTTCAATTTTGATAGTTAGTATATATACTTAAGCCTTCTTATATTGTACCTATTTTTTCAAGAGAATAACTACGTACACACACGTAATAACGCAATATAGGTATCGGGTAATGAATGATAATTCATTTTCTTAATTTAATTTCTTTAACTTTCCTTATCGTATGGAGTTTATTATAAAATAAAATTATAGATATTTTTCACTTTTATGAACCATTTTTTAATTAATTGATTTAAAACAATACATTTTTCTTTTGTTAAGTTGAGCACTAAGCAGCTGAGGTACCTAAGTTAAGATGAGAGGTAGACATAGAGGATGCCGGTCGACAATATCCTTCCGATAGGTTAAAAAGAAAAACCAAGGAAGAAAAATATATAAAAAAAAGTTATTGCTAAAACCAAGAAGGTTACTGATTTTTTCACTCCTGTCAGAGATGAGCCTGGAGAAAACGGAAAAGCAGCAGAGGTTTCACAGTAAGTTCTTCACAGCAGGGGGCAGAAAACTCCAATCTAGGTACAACCGCAGATCAGAAAGATTATTCGTATTCCGCTGATGTAGGTGTCAAGAAAAAACACTTTCAAGATTGCAAGCAACTAGTTCTGCATTACAGAAAGCCAATTTGAGTTTAAATAATGCCACACACCTATTGAAACCGCTTTTTTTTTTTTTTTTTTTTTTTTTTTTAAATATTTATTGTGATATTTATACATAAACATTTTACACAATTTACAATAATATTTTTACCTACATAAAAAAAAAAACACTAACATTAGTTACACCTATATCTAACTTAATATCTAGCTATCTACCCGTTCAGAACTGGGAAAGTCAACAATGATAGGACAAATTTAATAGTTATATATTGATTTGTTCTAGCAAAGTTATATAAGATGCAAGTGAAATAGTAGTAAGGTCTATAATGTTCTGATAGTCGTTGTACAGTTGCATTGCTCTGTTGATGGGAGATAATTCTGAGTGAGAAGTGAGAGGTACTTTAAAAGTCTTAAATTGAGAATTTCTTGTTCTTTCAGATCTCGAGTTGAAAAAAAGATTGTTGTAAAGAAAGGGAATGTCAATTTGTTTATTGTAAATTTTAAAAAGAAAAACTAGAAAGCTTCTTATGTGACGACTTCTGACGGTAGAAAGAGGAAGCTGTTCAAGGAGGGACTTATAAGAAACTAGCCGTTTGCCCGTGCTTTGCAACGGGACTAAATTTCAAATTTACTAAGGCATGGCCGTACTGCTGGACAGCAATGACTTTTTGAACTTTTTATAATTTTTCTGGACAAAGCGATAATGGTTTTGGGGGGGTCAATTCTGAGACATTTTTCGCTATCTCTTACCGTTTTGGGTAAACAACTCCGGACAAACAAACAAACAAACAAACATAGGTAGGTAGGTAGTACTTTTTTCTGTTTTATATATAGAGATGAGATGGGGGTAGAATTTATTAATTCGGGCGAAAAGTCCCCTACAGAATGAAGCCTGCACGTCCTCCAAAATCTTCGTGTCCACACCGGTACTAGGAGACCAGATAGGGGCACAATATTCTAACCGCGATAGGATGAGGGAGTTGAAAAGGAGGATATAAGGATCAGGATTGTCCACACCTTTAAATGTTCGCATTAAGAAACCAAGTGTACGGTAACAGGATCCAACAGTGTTACTTATATGAGCCTTAAAAGATAGGTCCTCAGAGAAAGTAACACCCAGATCCTTCTTGGATGTTACTCTGTTAAGTGGGATGTTGTTTATTTGATATGATGAAGAGATGGTTTGTCTTCTTCTAGTGTAAGAGACAAACTCACACTTCTGAGGACAGAAGGAAAGTCTATTCTCAGTTAACCAGTCCTGGATGGCATTGAGGTCCGACTGAAGTCGCTCAACATCCCTTACAGTCGTTATAGGGAGATAGACTTTTAGGTCGTCAGCGTAGAGATGGAAATACGCATGTTGTATGACTTCAGTGAGACCGTCAATCATAACCAAGAAGAAGATATTACCCAATAAACTACCCTGGGGTACAGATGAGGAAGGAAAATAAGGTGAAGAGAGGACATGATTAAATTTCACACGTAGAGTTCTGTTTTGAAGGTAAGATCCAAATAATTTAACTAGAGAATATGGAAAACCAAAACTATACAGTTTGGACAGGAGTAATTGGTGATCTACCTTATCAAAAGCAGATTTTATATCTGTGTATATAGCATCTACTTGCGTGGATTGAGGTAAAAGAGAAGTAAGATTGTGAAAGAAAGAAGAAAGGTTTGTTAGAGTAGATTTACCCCTTGCAAAGCCATGCTGTTCAACAGATATGTTAGCATATGTAAAAGTGCTAATCTTGTTATGAAGTATACGTTCAAACAGTTTGGCTAATACATTTAGAGTAGCAATATTTCTATAGTTGGAAACAAGTTGAAAATCGCTTTGCAGCGTTATAAGTGAAATGAGACCTTTTTATTGAGATAATGAAACAAAGGCGGAAAAAATTAGTGAGGATCATGATTTCACGGAAGATCTCAAGAGAAAGAAGAAAAGAGATGTACAATATGATAACATTACTACACAAGATAATTATGTAGAAAGTATGACATCTCAAGAGTCGGATATGGCCTCAAATATAAATTACAATTATAATGATACCATACTAGAAGAATGTTATAAATTAATTACAAAAAATTCATTAGAATCATGTTTCCCAAATGTTGAAAGTTGTTGAAACGGCCCTCAGAATATACTTAAGCATGATGGTCACCAACTGCACCGGAGAAAGATCTTTCACAAAACTGAAAAGAATCTAAAATTATTTACGAACCAAAATGTGGTAGGATCTTACCATAATGAGCATGGAACATGAAATATTAAGAATCATGGACTTCAATCAAATCATCGACACATTTGCGGAGAAAAAGGCGCGTAAAATCGGAGTCAAGTGTAAATCCAAGTAAGGTAAGAATGTGTGTTAGTAAAATAAAATAATATCTAAAATTAAATAGGTATAATCGCAGCATGCTGAATTATTATGATATGTAATGCAAGGCTTGCTTTTCATAAAAGTGTGCTTTAATTTTAACCACGTATTTTATGTACCATTTTAGGGGGGTCAACTCTATAACAAAATGGGCGAAAGTGCTTCATAAGGGAGATACACATCTCTAAAGGTTCTTTAAAAAAATCTTAGATTTTGAATTACGCCTTACCTGTTAGAGTTATTGAAACGCGGAAAAAAATTGACTCCCAATACAAGATGACGCCGTTATTTTGATGTGAGAATTGAGGTCATTGCACTTTCAGGGACGGCCACAGGGGGGTTAACTGAAAGAAAATAGGCCATACTTTTTTGGTGGTTAATCGAATTTGAATTTGGTTTTCGCCAAATGAATAACCATGTTATTTTACACGGATAAGGTCGGAATAACTTTTCTCTAAAAACAAGACAAGTGCCTCAAATTTGAAATTGATGATTTTTCATTATGCCTTCGTTGTGAACGGTCCTTTAAGATTGTGTTGATTTTGGGATGATTTCAGCCGGTATTTAGTTGGAAAATAAAGCCCAAGATTTTCTCTTGTGCCTACCACCTAGGCATCTTGATAATTAATTTTGCATGTTTAAAGTGCTTTTTCCTTGATTTTTCTAAGTGTTTTTTTATAAGTCAAGTGTATTAATTTAAGCAGGTATGGCTCATCAATTTACTACAGAAGAATTTACGGACATACACTTCTGTTATGGACTAGCCGACGGAAGATCGACAGTAGCCCGCCGTCTGTACCAAGGAAAATTTCCCAACAGACATGTACCGAACCAACGGACATTTGTAGATGCCCATAGAAGACTACGCGAACGTGGCACCTTCCGCACAAGTCACCTGGGGAATTCAGGGACTGCAAGAACGGCTCGCACGGTAGACATTGAAGAACAGATACTTGAAGCTGTTGACGATGATCCAACCATTAGCACGAGACAGCTATCAAAGGACCTCAATGTATCGCACTCGACCGTTTGGAGAACACTTCATGAGAACTTGCTCTACCCCTACCACCTACAACGTGTGCAAGGTCTCCTGGAACGAGACTTTGAACCCCGATTACAGTTTTGTCGTTGGGCTTTGGTCCAATTGGCGACAGTCTTGAACTTTCTAAGTAGTGTCCTCTTCACAGATGAAGCCAACTTTAACCGTGATGGGATAACAAACTTTCATAACAACCACATCTGGGCGACCGAAAACCCCCATGGATTGGTGCAAAAAAACCACCAACAAACATTTTCTTTTAATGTATGGCCAGGCATAATCGGTGATACACTATTGGGACCTTTTTTTCTTCCTCCCATTTTAAATGGCGATAACTACTTGGACTTCCTGAGAGAACACCTGATGGACATGGTACCACTGCAGTATCGACAGAGGTGTCATATTCATGCACGATGGTGCTCCTGCACATTATCGGATAACTGTTCGGCAGTTTCTCGATGAAACATTCCCAAATGGTTGGATTGGAAGAGGTGGCCCTTATCACTGGCCGGCCAGGTCCCCTGAGTTCAATCCCCTGGATTATTTTTTGTGGGGGTATGTTAAATCGTTAGTGTACCGCACACCTGTACCTGACAGAGAAACCCTCCGCAATCGGATCATCGAGGCCTTTGAAACAGTGAGAAATACTCCTGGAATTTTCGAACGTGTCCGACGGTCATTCAGGAGGCGTATGGAGGCAGGTGTTGAAACGGGAGGAGGGCATATTGAGCATTTGTTGTAATGATATTGTCATGTTGGTAAGTAGGTGGCTATGTTTCGCAGTGTTTTAAAATGAACTGGGTAACATTTCAATGTAGTTTATCGGAAACAAAATTGATAAGAAAACAAATAAAAACCACGAGCAATGCATACATTTCGCAATTTTATTTTATTGAAGCATACCTACCAAATGAAAAATCATCAATTTCAAATTTGAGGCACTTGTCTTGTTTTTAGAGAAAAGTTATTCCGACCTTATCCGTGTAAAATAACATAGTTATTCATTTGGCGAAAACAAAATTCAAATTCGATTAACCACCAAAAAAGTATGGCCTATTTTCTTTCAGTTAACCCCCCTGTGGCCATCCCTGAAAGTGCAATGACCTCAATTCTCACATCAAAATAACGGCGTCATCTTGTATTACAGTTTTTTTCCGCGTTTCAATAACTCGTAAGGCGTAATTCAAAATCTAAGATTTTTTTAAAGAACCTTTAGAGATGTGTATCTCCCTTATGAAGCACTTTCGCCCATTTTGTTATAGAGTTGACCCCCCCTAAAATGGTACATAAAATACGTGGTTAAAATTAATGCACACTTTTCTGAAACACCCTGTATGTATGTAAATTTCAAGTGTATATTTCATCATAAAATGAACATGCCTAACGCGCTAACTCACTCGGCAACGGTGACTTCTGACACACATAACTATTAAACATAATGGGGTCATTTTCATTTATCTTGGGCATATCAAGTCCGCAACCTTTCTCCTTTAATAAATGTGAAAATAATAGGGATATATGACTAAAATCTATTTGATCACATAGGAAACAATTTTTTTTATAAGTTACAATAATAAATTGTCTTTTAAACTAATGTGGAGACTCAAAATTGCCAGTTATGTAAGTAACGTTCATGATATTTTAGGTGTCCCTTAGTCTAAGATTTTACTGTGTCTGATAGAAAAAAATGCATTCCTCCCCATTATTTTCACCAAAATCCAATATAAATGAGAAAAATACAGTTTATTTAGGATGTGACCATTAGTTTTCATAAAAATAATAATGTTCACCTCATTCTACAGACGTGTAAAGTTGTGTCCCTACGAAGAAAAAAAAATCTCCGTCATGAATGTTACCCCCAAAAAAATGTAAACCATTTTGAAAAACCCTTAGAATGAGAAGCTAGCAGCTGCCGCCATTTTGCTTCTTACAGATGACATTGTTTTTGTTTTGAAATTTCCTGTCAGTTGGATGTTGGATGCAGTACAGTGAGGGACAATGGTGGGTCTAATTTTTTTTGACAAGAACGTTACGCGGTTTTTTAAATAAATAGTAATGATTCTTTAATATATAATGTATTTCTTTAATTCTTCTGCATGTCCTCTTTCCAATCAAATATTTTTTTTTGTAAAGTGAATATTCTTTTATTGAGAAAAGATTGTTTTAGTGGCGTGTTACTCATGAACGTTACCGTCATGAACGTTACCCGTGGTCATGAACGTTACCTGGTACGTTAAGTTTTTGTAATTTTGTGTGAAGAGGTAGCTGCTAGAAATATTCTAAATGAAAGCTTTTGCTCAAAGGTATTTGTCTTAGTCTTCTGAGCCTAAAAATTGTTTAGGAAAAAGGTAACGTTCATGACTTGAAAAAATCGAATTGCCCAAGATAAATGAAAATGACCCAATGAAATAAAATATTGTAATAAAACTCTTGAAAAAAATTGAAGAACCAACGCCGAGAGAACGCTCGTTCAAGACGAAGCGCTAGAAGACTGTTGGATAGGGCCAAAGCCGCAGAAATATGCGGTACGAAGAACGCCTCTCAAAACAAAGAAGCACCGATGTGCTTACTCCCTTGCTAAAGATAGTTCCAGCAAAACCTGGGTCATCTTCCCCGTTCTTGTCGCCTCCAAGTAGGCTACGGAAACCACTCACTGCTGAGGAGATTCGGAAAGAGGAAGAGAGAGCCACTAACCCTGCAAAGAAGATAGCGTCAAGACTAAGCTATGCGGGACTAATGGATATTTCCGATCAAGTATCCAATGACTATGACGAGATTTCACAGCAGGAGATGCGATACTATGGTGTTGCCTTACTCCATGCCAAAATACTTGTACTCCGTAATTATAACTACAAATTGTGAAACTTGTTAAAATGTTTACTATAAAATAAAGTTGAAATTAAAAAAATAAAATCGTCAAGAAGATCCGAATGAGCTAACTGATTTGGAAAATTAGTACATGATATCAGTTCATTCTATGAACCTGCCTGTGCCCCACCAAATGTTTCATAGCTATATGGTCAAAAGAACCGAAGATATGAGGGTGTGGAAAACCGGTGAATTGGTTCGTGTAAAGTGCTTGCTGGAACTACCATTTCTTTGCCAGTGTTTTCTGGTAATACAATTGAATTTCCATCCTGGGAATGCCTGTTTGATGAACTAGAGCTTAATTCCAATATTAGTAGTATTAAAAGAAAATCTTACTTGAAGACTTATTTGAAAGGTCCTGCTTTATCAGTTATTGACACTAATGCATTTACATCAGCGAATAATTATCCTCTGGCTTATACTTATAAAACACTCAGTGAAAGATCAAATCACAAACCTAGATAGCTACAGCACGCCTGTTTATCAGGAGTTTCAACCAAGTCAGTCCTTTTCCCAGTCATTGTCTTCGTCTTCAGCACTACTATCAAATACGGGATACAGCCAACCTAGCGCGGCTGGTGCCCAGTCATCATCTTATTTTGAACAGTCGTCAAATACGGGAGGGATACACCCAGCCTGTTGCTCCATTATTAGATGCAGTAACAACAGCTATAGACTCAAGTGATTCTAGTCTGTCTACGGAAAACAGCTTCAGTAGTAACTGCACTTACTACAGCCATGCAAATCATAAGTCACCTTTTAGCATTGCAGATTATTTCGTGCAGGTAGCTTTGAAGTCTATGGAAAAGAAGGAGAATCTGTGTTCACTGAGGGAACCCAAACACATGGACGTCTGAGATCTAAATCTAGGGGAATTGTGTGCAAGGCTATTGTCAGTAGGCACAATCTTTTTGCCCCAGACAAACTTCCATCAAAAGAGGACTTCCACACGTTGGCAGCTCAAATAGTAGCACTTTTCCCTGAAGAAGTTCAGCACCTTTATTATTCTCCGTACAAGAAAGAGTCTGAATTCCAAAAGGAGGCAAATGCTGGTGGTCTATTGTATAATAAATTTGCTACCAATTAGCAAAGCGGGACACATAAAAGTACTAAAGCGGAGAAAGTCAAGGGGCAGTATCACACAAGTCACAAGGGAATCAGCAGTCGAGCTGCACTTCAGCACTGAAAATACTGATGATGCCGAGCTCATTGAATCCATCCATTTTCTGCAGACAGACACCGAACCATGGCCAATCGTCTACAGTAAATGGCACGACACGAGGCAATACCGCATAGAAAAACTGTTGGGGGCATTTTCAAAGTTCCAGACAATTGCCGACTATGCCTCAGCATATCCGTGTCTGAAGCAGCCAGATGGATATAAGCTATTGGTCGCTGACTTCAACGACACGTATCCAGAGAAAGCCAATTGCCTGTATACCACACTTCACACATGCAGGGAGAAGATTATCAATCTCGTCCAGACCGGTAACTGCCACTCGCCAGAACAGGCGAATCAGCTGCTTAGTCATGTTGAAGATAATCAAAGTTCCCCTTAGACCAGAGGAACTTTGATGCACAACAGGGTACACCTACCATTTTCGCTATAATGGCGACGATTGGTGACAAAATAGGTCCAGGGTTTTCACTATGGCCGCCTACAAACATTTCACCATTATATTTGTGCACGAAGTTGCGATAGAAACAAATAATCAGTCACACTAAAGCGATGGCCACTTACAGAGTAAGATTCTTCATCAAGAGGCCTCGTATAAAGGAACCCAAGTCCTGCGTAATTTTTTTTGTCAAGCCCTGTGTGAATTTTAATTCTGTTTCCTCCGAATACATGAGGCTGGCTTTTTGGCCCAACCGATGCTTGGTAAGGTTAATGTGGGTAGCTGGTACGATTCCCAGCGAATGGAGAGTAAAATCCCTGTCCTGACTTTCTATCAGGACGTTAAAATCAAATGGTCACAATAGATCTAAATAGGCCGCAGTGTTAACAGTAAGGTTTTCACTAAAAACCCTACAGCCAGGTCAGAAAACTCGGTCTTCTTCTATATGGATGGCTCAGAGCGAAAGGCGACCAACTCTATTTTTTGAAAAATTTCCGTTACCTATAGGACTAGATAGAGCCATGAACTATCTTTCAGTGGAACTGACGACCAACACCCTAGCTCAAATACTTTTCGATAGAGAGCAGCACAAGTGTGTGTGCACTGAAATTTTTTCAAACATTTTCGGAGCAACAACAAACCAACTCCAGACTCTGCTTGCACGTGCAGTGATACCACAGTCTGTGTTAGTATCAGGACACTCATTCCTTCCAAATGATACAGACTTTGGTATAATAGAACGTAAAGCCAAGTAATATGCACTTATTTATACACCACAAGAGTGGATAAATATTGTAAAAACTTCCAGGAAAAAGAATCCTCAGTTTGAGGTGATAGAATTTGAAAGTGACAACTTTTTATCAACTGGAGACTTAGAAAATGCTGTGGTAAACAGAAAAAAAAACAAATGTAAATCTTAATATTAATATAAGTAAACATGGACAGGGTCGTTCTTTAAAAGATCTTAGTAGTCTTGAGCAGGGTAAACTTTACCAAAAAAGACAGGTTATAACTGATGACAAGAAAAAAGATGATGGACTTACTAAGTTTCATTCCACTAGAGTATCATCCGTATTTCAAAAATTGACCCACTACACAAACAGTAAATTAGTACTAGATCCTCTACTGAATCAAATGATGGACCTCCAAATTTAGATGATGATGATGATGACATGATCCTAGGAAGTGATGAAATTATCTATGATGACTAGAATTCTTTTTTTTTTTTTTTTTTTTTTTTATAGGCTTTCTTTTTTTATGGCAGGATTCTCACTGAAGTGAGCTCTTCCACCCAACCATTTATTTGCTGGCGATAAAGCCAGCAAAGAAGAAGAAGAAGAGAAAAAAAAAAAATAATAATAATAAAAAAAAAAGTAAATAATAATAATAATAATAAATAAATAAATAAATAAATAAAAAAAAATATAGAAAATATCTTACAAAAATTGTTTATAATTTTCCGCAACAAGAGCTTTGAAACCGATCTGACTTGCTGCAGTTCTGATCTCTAAAGGTAAATTGTTCCACAATCGTACTGCTCTAACATGAAATGAGTTGGAGTACGCCAACGTTCTGTGCATCGGGATTTTAAGTACTCTTGTATCTTGAGACCGAGTAGAGTACTGCCCTGACTCGAAAAGATACATAAATATTTCACGCAAGTATTGTGGTTTAGATGTGTTTAATACTTTGAAAAGTAACATCAGAGCATGTGTGTCTCTTCTCTTGTCTAATTTCAACCATTTCAGTTGAGAGTAGGATTGTGATAGGTGGTCAAATTTTCTCAGACCACACACAAACCGCACACATGCATTTTGGGCCGTTTGTAGGCTTTGTCCCAATTCCCCGCTCAGACTTCCATAAACCACATCACAATAATCAAAGTGGGGGAAAATAAGAGACTCAACCAACCTTCTTTTTAAATCCTCGGGAAAAATCTTCCGAAATTTACCCAACGTATACATACAGTAGAAAACTCTCTTCCGCACATCATTGATATGGGTTTTCCAACAAAGACAATTGTCAAATACAAGGCCCAAGTTTCTAGCCTCGTTGACAACAGGTATTATACTGTTGTCCAGAATTATGTCTGGTACTACCAAAGATGGAAGTATGGTAGAGCGAAAATGGTTTGAGCCAATGATCAGTGCTTTAGATTTCGTAGGATTAGGTTTTAGGAAGAGCCTACTTGCCCAAGAGTGGAAATTTTCCAAATCTTCGTTCAACATATCTATGGCATCAGCTAGTTTTTCAGGCAAGCAATGTATATAAACCTGAATGTCATCTGCATAGGTGTGGTATTTGCAATGTTTAAAGACTTGCTGAATTCCAGAAATATAGATTGCGAACAGTAAAGGCCCGGCAACTGATCCTTGCGGTATTCCTGATCTGATATTTCTCCAGCCAGAGATACTATCCTGGTGCTTTATTCGCTGTCTGCGTCCTTGCAAATAGCTTTCAATCCATGAGAGAGCGGATCTGGAGAAATGCATCTTCCCCAAGAGTGCCAGCAGCACATCAAAATCCAAGCAGTCAAATTCCTATCATAACCAGATGAAAATAAGCTATTTTGGGATCTGTGCTTCAGCTTGACCCAGATGAGATTTCTTTTGCTGTTTTGACCTAAATTGTGCAACTTTCCTCTAACTTCCCCTCTTTTCTTGTGGTAGTCTCCTCCCACTTTTGGTTTTTCTCCTCAACCCCTGAACTTTAGCTCTGACTGAAGCGGTAGGGGGTAATCAGTACTCTTTTGTCTTTTGACCTAATAAGACCTAAAAGTGCCATAATATAATAAGACCAATTCAAAAGTTAATTTATTGTGTTTCGTTCGAGACTTCTGCAGACACAACAGGTAATTATAATTTCAGCCTTCTGTTCCCTTACTGAGCCTTCTCAGTATAGGTTGAGCCTTCTGTTCCCTTACTGAGCCTTCTCAGTATAGGTTGAGTCTTCTGTTCCCTTACTGAGCCTTCTCGGTATAGGTTGAGCCTTCTGTTCCCTTACTGAGCCTTCTCAGTATAGGTCGAGCCTTCTGTTCCCTTACTGAGCCTTCTCAGTATAGGTTGAGCCTTCTGTTCCCTTACTGAGCCTTCTCAGTATAGGTTGAGCCTTTTGTTCTTTCTGCCGGTTTCTGCCGGTTGGTTGGAGGGAATGGACGTTGGACGTCATTGAATGAGAATATTTGAACATTGAATGACGCGTGTTCTTTTCGTAATCTTTTTAAAAATTTGAAAATTAAAAAGTGCATAGTTAAATTATCTTTTCAATATATTTTATTTCTGGATAATATGGACTGTTAGTTAAACTTATTTGTGGTTTTTATAACTCTTTTTTTTAAGTAAAATCTTGAGAAAGATATCACAATTTCAAGTTTAATAATTAATTTTCAAAGTTAAATTGATTTTCTTTGATTCTATTGACATTGTAGTGTGCTCTAACCTTTCGCTACCCTAAAATTTATACTACATGGACTCATTTAATGTAACTACAGTAAGTGGTAAATACCGTTTATCACTGGATGATTACACTTTTGGCTACTTTAGTCGAAATAGTATCGGGCAAATAAAATGGACATGTGTTTCTAAGCCCTGCTCAGCTCATGTGATCACCAACAAGGAAAAAGACAAAATAGTTGGAGGAGATTTTGTCCATTCCCACGACAAGGAGTCACTGAAGACACCGACATCTACAAGACATGGAAGTGGCGACAAACTCAAGTCAATCGTGACACCGGAGGCTTCACAGAAAACTCCCAAGACCAACATGACACAGGAGTGTTCTCAAGTTACACCTCAACTGACACCTAGCCAGGCTGGAGCAGGCGAAGCCAGCCAGAACCTCACGGATCCCACTCAAGCTCTGCTGACGGAACGAAACGCTGCCATCGATACCATTGCTACCAAGGAGATGAAGAACGAGGAGCTGCAGGCTGAGCTAGAGGACTGCAAGGCGCTGATAACTTCATTGCGGACTACAATACAGACTCTGGAGGCTGCCTGGGAGCTGGATAGGACTGAACTAGATAAGTTCAGAAAACAAACTAGTCTCACTCATTGTAGGCGTAAGCTAAGTGTTTTAGGTGATAGTCATTTGCACAATTTAGAGTCTGTCTTGCGCAAAGCGTTCCCTGACACTTACGATGTCAAGTGCTATCCCAAGTCAGGACTGGGCCTGAAAGATATTTGCAGCCAACCAGTGCGCGAGCATAGTGGTGAGGATTGCGTAGTTATCTTTGCAGGAACAAATGACGTGTGTAAGCAGGCCTGGTCTGCAACTCAAATTTGTTTGAATGACATTGTAAACAAATTCAATTCTTGTAAATTGGTTTTCATCTTGGTTCCACCACGTAAAAATTCTACTGAATTTAACAACCACATTTATTCTTTCAATGTAAAAATTAGTAACTATCTAAGGGAAAAAGGTATTCCATTCTTGAATCCAGCACTTGTTTTGATGAAAAATAATTACAGCAAAGATAAACAACACTTAAATAAGATAGGTAAAGGTAATATAGCTAAAATGATAAAGTCTCATATGCTGGAAAGCAAAGATTACCAATCTCTCTCGAAACCAACTAAGCCCACTGGTACTGAAAGGGTCCCAGTATCAACAAGTAAGAAGGAGGTGATTAGAAATAGAAATCAAAGTAGTGGGAGTAGAGCAGCTAAGCCTAATCATACTTATCAATTTACTGATACTTATCAAAGCAATGATAAGAGAACAAAGCTCGAGCCTATGCGACGGTACAATGGTGACGTCAGGAATAGGTTTAACAAGGGGAAATGGGTAGGACTCAGAAATCTAATCACCAAAATCGAGTTTTTCGTAATAGTTCTCATAAGACTAGAAATAAATTTGGTAGATCCTCTGGGTATCCTCGTGAATCTCGTGATTTCAGATCCAAGTATATCGCGGCCACACCCCCACCAGAGTATTACTCTTATGGCTATGGGTACCCCCCTTATCTCCAGTACCCCCCTCATTCTTACTATGAACCTGACTGTTTTGATTACTATCCGGACTACGACAACTATTACCAGGACATAAATTTCGAATCCAAAAACCGTTTTTTCTACTAACAAGACGTCGACTCTTATAAAGAGTAAGAAGCATTTCACCCATTTATTAATTTCTCCTTCTAAAAACTCAAAACACCATCCTTGCAACTCTGGCACTGACTCTAACTTTATTTCATTCGAGAGAAATAATGAACATCCTAATTCAGTACCCCAGATAAATGGGGAACCTGAGCCTACCATATGTTCCCCCCCTTCTGATACGAGCCTGCCTTTTGACTCTTCTTTATGTTTAACAGATGACTCTGATAGTAATGATAGTGGGGTCTCTAATACAATTAGTGGGACTAACACTAACTTATTACTTAGCAAGAGTAGCATACTCACGTATGTCTCGTCCTATCCCAAATGTCTAAACTGTGTACATTTTAATGCACAGAGCTTGTCAGCTCACATACATGAAATTAGGAATATTATTGACAATACGAATGTGCATGCCGTACTAATATCGGAATCATGGCTTAAGCCATCGTTATCCGACAGTATCGTTAATATTCCAGGGTATGTTTTGGTAAGACATGATAGAGTGAAGAGAAGGGGTGGCGGCGTTGCGATTTTTATTCGTAACGACATTACACACAAAGTTGTGTCTACAAGTAATGCTTCATTGGAGAGAGGCATAGAGTTCATGGCAGTTGAGTTGGTTGTGAGATCTATAAAGATCTTGGTCACTGTGGTTTACAAACCACCTGACATCAGTCAATTGGGCGAGTTTGATGATCTCATTGCCTCTGCCATACCCCAATATGAACATGTAATCATCATGGGAGACCTAAATGTAAATCTGCTAAACAAAAACTTACCAGCAGCAACGAGGTTTATTGAAACTATGTCGTCTTATAGCCTGACAATCTTGCCATCATCTCCTACTCACCACAGTCCGAATCACCCAGCATCGCTCCTCGATCTGACAATGGTTGCCAGGAGTGACAAAGTTATTAAGTATGACCAAATACCTGCTCCAGGCATATCATATCATAATCTCCTTTTTATGGCCTACTCCATCAAAGTTCCTAAATATCCTGCTCAACATATCAGGTACCGTGACTTGAAATCCATCGATCAGGATACTTTCGCTGAATATCTAAATAGTCAAGATTTGAATATTTTTGAGTCTGTAAATGATTTAAATGCCAAGGTCGCACTTCTCAATGATAAGGTGACACAAGTGTTCGATCACTTCGCTCCTATCAGAGAGGCGCGCGTTACAAGACCTCCCATCCCTTGGATGACTCCTGCAATTAAAGCCAGTATGCGTGATCGTGACAAACTATTTGTACACTACCGACATCAACGCACACAGGAGTCATTGCAAGCATACAAAACAAAAAAGAATCTTACAAACTATATAGTGCGAAAGGCCCAGAGAAATTTTTCTCGTGGCATAATGCATGGGGGTCCGAAATCAATGTGGAAAAAGCTGAACAGTGTAGGATTGGGCAATGTAAAAGTGCATAGTTCTATATCTGTGGAGCTCGATCATCTAAATGACTACTTTGTCTCAGTTGTTCCCCCTCCCTGCAGTTCTCTGAAAGCACATGTGTTGCAGCAGATTGACACTGAACCCGTCTCAGTTGCTTTGTCTTCCGAAGTCAATTTTGATTTTATCGAAGTTTCTACCGATAATGTCAGAAATTCAATCCTGTCGATTAAATCCAAGGCTTCTGGGTATGATGGTCTTGATCTGACGATGCTGAAAATGTGTTTGGCATTCTTTTTATCTGCCATTACATTAATCTTTAATGAATCTTTTTCCATTGGAAAATTTCCAGATCTTTGGAAATTTTCAAACATTATACCTTTGAAAAAAGTTAATAATCCCTCCTCTTGTGCTGACTACCGGCCGATATCTTTGTTGCCTCTTTTGTCTAAGGGTTTGGAAAAGCTGGCAGTTCGACAGATACTTTCATTTGTTGAAAAGTATGATATTCTTGATCCATATCAATCTGGGTTCAGACGTTTCCACAGTACTGCAACAGCACTTGTGAAGGTCACAACCGATATCCGTGTTGCCCTTGACCAAAAAAAGGTCACAATACTGGTTTTACTCGATATGAGTAAAGCATTTGACAGTGTCGACTTTGACATACTTCTCAGGCTTCTCAAAAAGATGCATTTCTCGGATAATGCTCTATCCTGGATAGAGTCTTACCTGAGGGATCGACGTCAGCGCGTCTCCTGTGATGGTAAGTTGTCTGATTGGCTGCCAATACGTTCGGGGGTTCCACAGGGGTCAGTGGCCGGTCCTTTGTTGTTTGCACTGTACATTTCAAGCATTAGAGGTGTCTTTGAACATTGCAGATATCATGTTTACGCGGATGATGTCCAAGTTTATATTCACTGCTTGCCTGAGGATATCGCCCGCACCATTCAGCTGCTTAATGACGATCTTGGTAGATTTTCATTGTGGGCTAAAAGTTTGTTCTTAATACCAAACCCTTCAAAAACACAAGCACTAGTAGTGGGAACAAACAATTTTGTCACTACTCTTTCATCACTGAACTTGCCTCCAGTAATGCTAAATGCGAATCCTATACCTTTCAGTAATAATGCAAAAAACCTTGGCATTTTCATTGATACTACTCTGTCCTGGTCCAGACATGTTTCTGAAATACGAAAGAAAGTCTTTTACTCCCTGCATACATTGAGTAAGTTCAGAAACGTCTTTCCCAAATATCTCAAGAAGAAGTTGGTTGAATCTTTGATTCTTCCAATTTTCGACTATTGTGATATTGTGTATTGTGGACTTAGTGCTGACTCAAAACACTCCCTACAGGTTGCACAAAATGCATGTGTGCGGTATGTTCTAAATTTGAAAAGATTCGATCATGTCTCAGAATCTTACCGTTCTCTAGACTGGATGGATCTTAACAAAAGAAGAAACCTGCACACATTGCTAACTCTGTTCAAGGTTTTTCATCTGCCATTTCCTGTGTATATCTCAGAGCTTTTTGATTTCCTTGCTGACACAAATAGTTTCAGCACTAGGTCAGCCACAAGTAGGTTACTCACGGTTCCACTACACCGCACCTCTGCATATGAGAAATCTTTCCACATCATAGCAGTCCGGTTGTGGAATACAATACCGATGGAGGCAAGAAATGCACAAACATTAGAAATGTTTAAATCCTGTGTAGTCAAATTCTTAAAACCTTTAGAATAAGACTACACAAATTTTGTGGTTGGATGGAAGAGCTCAAAAATTGAGAATCCTGCCACATTAAATAAAACCAAAAAAAAAAAAAAAAAAAAAAAAAAAAAAAAAAAAAAAAAACTCCATCGACATTGACTTTCAAGTGGACCCCTCTATAAGATTCGCATTACCAACGGAAGGAATTGCAAGAGCGTTTAATCCCGCTGCTGACAGTTTGAAGGAACACCCATTTAGAGACATGAAAGTGAAGATGTTGTCGTGGGCCTTTTGCAGAGGCCTAGTCTTTTGCCCATCCTCGGTATCAAAGCAGATTCGTGGCTCGGCGCTCAGCCACGAATCAATGATGCTCGTGGTGGCTAAATTAAAGCCATCTATCCTGACACGCAGTGAAGCAGACAGGATTCTCGCGGGTACGGTTGTGCATCAGCCGGAAACCCGCTCCTCCTCGGAGCCTGCTATATCCCCGGAGCCTACTATATCCTCGGAACCTGCTATACCCTTCGAGCATGCTATAAATCTTGGACAGTTTCAGGATTTTGAAGCGCGTATTATTACGCAAGAGTCAAGGACAGAAAGGATTGAGAACATTCTTGGCGACATTCTTGGAGAACTTCGGAGGAAGAAAGATCAAGATTCATCAGTTACAGCTGATTCATCCAGCTCGTCGAATGAGGGCCTTTCTGAACCTCCCTCATGGCAAGCGCCTCCCTTGCTTCCCGTTCCCGAGGAAATCGTAGTTGAGCCGGACTTTGCTTTCAATCCATTCACCAAAGAACAAGATCCGGACGTACCGCTGCCCTCAGCGGAGATCGAAGTGGCAGGCCGTGCCTGTCAAAGACTAAATACTCCAGGATGGGATAAGGTCCGCTATATAGACGCACAAAAATCCATCCAGGCAGGTGGTTTATTTTCGCGGTTGCAAGTGAATACCGAATTCAACCAACACCCAACCGCATTTAACAGTCTTTTAGCTAACATGGACGCTTCTTTTGGCATCCTATCACATGGTTTACTAGTTCAAAAACAATCTCTCACCAAAGCTTTGAACGAGGTCATTCAAAAACACCCTCAGGTTGCTCCCGAATTGAGAAAACTTCTAGACTCCGCTGATGCACCTTTCAAGAAGTATTCGGACAACCTGCTTCAATACGTTTGCGGCAAACGGTCGGAGATCATTCAGAGCAGAAGGACATCTCTTGAATCCTCTTCAAGAGTTCTACCCAAGATATTGAAAGATATTCCTCCCTCTGAGACTAATTTGTTTCCAGCGCTATTCGCCAACAGACTTCAAATATTCATTTTACCCCTACACACTCTCGACCGGGGCCTTCACAGTCTTTCAAGAACCGCCAACAACACCGCAGTTCGTGGAATGTTCCTCGCTCGTCCGAGAAGAGACCCCGTAAACGCACACAGAAGTCATCGTCAAACCATCCCAATAAAAGAACAAGAACTCACAAGTCCGCGACATCTAGATCCGGCTCATCTAAACAATCCACAAATCGGCGGGTTTGACGACATGGACTTTCAAGGGGGGAAACTAATGAACTTTCAAGAGGAGTGGGAAAACTTAGGAGCTCCAAAAAGCATTCTAAGTGTACTGACGGGGTACACCATCCCCTTTGCTTCTCAACCCCCCCTCGTTCCTCTAGCTACTCAAAACTTCCAGACAAAACCCTCTCCTCAAATGGATCAGCAGATTCAAACTATGCTATATCAACGGATTTTGGGAAAGAACCAAACCCAGTTCGGTTTCCTGTCTATCATGTTTCTAGTTCCGAAACCGGATGCTTCCCACAGACCGATCCTCAACCTAAAGGAGTTAAATCAATACATGACGCCCAAAAAGTTTCACCTCATAAACCACCTGAGAATTCCGGACTTCTTGCAGAGAAACGACTTCTTAGTAAAAATAGACATCTCTCAAGCTTACTACCACCTACCAATCAAGAAATCACATCAGCGATTTCTCTCCCTGTCTTACAAGGGCGAAGTTTACTCCATGACATGCCTCCCATTTGATCTGACAACAGCACCACAAATATTCGCCAAAATAACAAACTGGGTAGCACGCTATCTTCGGAGTCTCGGACTCCGAATTGTAGTTTATTTAGACGATTTTCTGTTCGTCAATCAAGACTTCTATCTTCTCCACTCTCAATCTCTGTTAGCAGTAAAGGTCCTTCGTTCTCTCGGTTGGACAATCAATTTCAGAAAGTCTCAATTGGTTCCAGTCAAGAGCATACAATACCTAGGAATCGTATGGGATACCACTCGAGACTTGAAGTTTCTTCCGGCTCAGAAACAGAAGTTCATTACAAAACATCTGCTCAATGTTATCAAATCCGGCCAATGGTCTTGGAGAATCTCCAAAGTAATCCTCGGCTTTCTAAGTTTTGCAAGCTTCGTGATTCCCATGGGCAGATTGCACTGTCGTCGAATTCAAATCGGGTGTCGGCGTCTGCCAATGAACCAGCCTTTAAAGAGTTTCCCTATTCCGAAGCCAATACTCCTTCAAATTCGTTGGTGGATTCCAGCCCTTCAACAGCATTCTCTCATATTCGCCCAGCTCCCCCAAGTGTTTGTAACGTCCGACGCTTCGGACTTGGGTTGGGGAGTTCATGTCGACAACCGCTTCCTCAAAATGTTATGAACCCCCACTCAAAAGGAATGGCATATCAACCTGAAAGAAATGTTTGCTGTCCGCAGGGCTCTGGAAGAGAACCTCGACTTAGTCAGGAACAGGGTAGTTCTCATCCAATCGGACAACAAGACTGTAGTGTCATACATCAGAAAAGAGGGCGGGACAAAATCTCCTTCACTACTGAAAGAAGTAGAAAATCTTTTCAACATATCCCAAATGAACAACATTGTTCTGCTAGCCCATTTTATACCAGGGATTTACAACAACATTGCGGACCGCCTGTCTCGGCAGATGGATCTTCCGGATTGGCATCTGTTGCCTCCAACGACGTCCCAGATTTTTCATGCTTGGGGTGTTCCAACTGTAGACCTGTTTGCCTCAGCAAGATCAGCAGTAGTTCCTCTGTACGTCTCTCGCAATCAACGGGATCAGCAAGTGTTCTTTGTAGACGCATTCTCACAAATGTGGGACTTTCATCTAGCCTGGGTTTTCCCTCCTCCTCCACTAATGCCCCGAGTCCTACAACACCTGAACTTTGCAAAAGGGATGTACATAATAATAGCGCCACGTTGGGAAAAAGTCTTCTGGCTTCCGGATCTAAAAGCTCGGGCGGTGACACCACCGATAACTCTGTCCAACCTCAAACTCAACCTGATAGACTTATCGACGGGTCGACCGCCTCCGGTAGTAGACTCCCTGAATTTGCAGGCTTGGCTCGTTCAGGGTGGGTCTCCCAAACCAAAGGATGGAAGAAAAATTAACTAGATCTGCTAAGAACCGCTTGGCGGGATTCTACCTGGAAGTCCTATCAATCCCCCTGGCAAAGATGGCTAGACTGGTGTGCCATTTCAAACATATCCGTGAATTGTCCAACTCCCCAAGATTTGGCCCAATTTCTATGTTCTCTGCACTACAAAAATCTGGCCTATAGTACAATCCTAGTAAACAAATCAGTAGTCTGTACTTTTGCAGACCCCTCTAGAGCTTCTCAACTTTCTAGCAGTCCAATTGTTCAGCAAGTTCTGAAAGCTATTAGTAGAAAAGCTATTCCTGAGCATAGAGAGATTTGGGATATTACTACTCTCATTTCATGGATCAGAAGCAACCCACCTCTTGAGACCAACCACTTTGAAGTATCCCGCCATGTAGCTTTGTTACTTCTTCTTGCTTCCGGAAGGAGAGTTCACGACTTGACTCTGCTTAGCACATCGCCTGAAAGCTTTCAAGATATGAACTCTTCTATAATTTTTTGGCCCGCTTTCGGTTCAAAAACAGATAGCACGACCCATAGACAGTCCGGTTGGCAACTCAACGACAGTCCACATGACCCTCTTTTAGATCCAGTTAAATGGATTAGACTGCTTATATCACTCTCTTCTAAAAGGGCGGGCACAAAGTTATGCTACTCTTTATTTATCACGACACGGGGCAAAGTTATGCCCGCGTCTAGAACTGTCATTTCAGGATGGGTTAAGACAGCTGGTATTAAAGCTGCAGCTGGATCCACTACCCACACAAAATCTACTGTCTTCTAATTTTATTGGCATAACTCATGTTATACTCCTTATAGAATCACAGTACTCTGACTTACACCGGCAGATTACAAACACATTTCATCTGGGTCAAGCTGAAGCACAGATCCCAAAATAGAAAAGTTTTTCCCCCGGAGGGTAAAAAACTATTATTTTGGGTCTTGCGTAAGCTTGACCCAGGAACAAGTTCTTGCCGATGAAACGGCAAATGAGGTACTGATTACCCCCTACCGCTTCAGTCAGAGCTAAAGTTCAGGGGTTGAGGAGAAAAACCAAAAGTGGGAGGAGACTACCACAAGAAAAGAGGGGAAGTTAGAGGAAAGTTGCACAATTTAGGTCAAAACAGCAAAAGAAATCTCATCTGGGTCAAGCTTACGCAAGACCCAAAATAATAGTTTTTTACCCTCCGGGGGAAAAACTTTTCTATTTTTTATAATTTGTTTATTTCAACCACTTATGTATTTTACTTTCATTTATATTATAATCCTTCTTTTAATAATAAAAAACCTTTAAAAAATACAAGAAAATAAAATCATTTTTTTTATTTATGAAAAATAAGAACACAAACAAATCAACTCCATTAGTATCAATAAAAATCAGAGCACAAACAAACCAACTCCATTCCAAGTTTTTTAAACTAAAGTTTCATGTTCTTTTTTTATCCCTGAAGTTGTTTTGGTCATCTAGTACACTTTCAAACACTATAACTGCTGTAAACTCGCAGATACCATGCAATTAAAATAAGTGTAGAAATAAAAAATGACCCAAGACTTTAGAGGTGATTTACTCAAAATTGGGTTTTTAGGAGTTGGTCGCCTTTCGCTCTGAGCCAACCATATAAGCCAACAGCGGGCATTTTTTTTTTTTGATTTCGGTGAAAAATTAGTATTTGAGGCGCGCTGTACTGTTAAACTCTTGGGCAACTGCAAGCTAGCCTGTCTTGTTAGGGTTGGCTAGTCTCTGTTGATAGATTCCTAGCGAGACACTAGTCTTCTCCCTGTTCAACGTCTCCCAGCCAGACATTTTGTCACTGAGGGCGCGGAATTAATAGACGTTGATGTAATACCTCAGAGGAGCTAAGTCTAGATTTTGCGTATTGTCTTAGATGGGGGAAACTAATGCTAAGTCATCACCTAAGATCTCGATTTTGTCTGTTAATTTCGCCCTCATTGTAGTTTCTTATAAAATGTTGTCTATCTTGTTCCCAGTGAGTACGGAACGAAAACCCGGATCAACATCCTGAAGCACAACTCCCTCAAGTATGCTGGCTGGGACCCACACAAGAGGAATGTCATCATCATTCACGGCTTCAATCAGAGCGAGAGCCAGAGTCCGATGAGCATTATCCGAGATGGTAAGAGAGTTGTTACAGAACGTTGTTGTTGTTGTAGCCAGCTTGGTGGGGGGAGTTGTTGTTGTAGCGGTAGACAAAGAGTTTCAGACTTCCTCCATATTAGGTTCCAGGAAAGTTGCGCCATTCCCTGGGTTTGAGGCAAAGATTCCGCACAGTCAGTCTTGTGGTTTCATGTAGGCAGTTGAAGAGGTGTATATTATCATGTGGTTGTCCGAAACAAAGGGGACATTCTAATTTTGCGGCGTGGGGGATTAATACATTAAACCCTTGGGAAACTGCAAGCCAGCCTGTCTTGTTAGGGTTGACTAGTCCGTTCTCTGTTTATAGTGCTCTGGCGAGGCACTGATCTCCCTTCTTGTTCAACGTCCCCCGGCCAGACATTGCTACAGGGTGAGATGGATATTATGATGATGTTGGCATAACGGGGTTGGTAATCCTTGAAAGTCACAGGGCTGAAATTGTTTTGGGCGCCATTACCATGTGGTCAAATTACCAATAACACCTACACTGCTCTCTCTCTCTCTTTCTCCTCTATCTCTCTCTTTTTCTCCTCTATGTCTCTCTCATTCTCTATCCCTTTTTCTCTCTCTCATTCTCTATCCCTTTTTCTCTCTCTCATTCTCTATCCCTTTTTCTCTCTCTCCCTCCCTTTTTCTCTAACCCTCTTTCTCTCTCCGTCTCTCTTTCTCCCTTTTTCTCTCTTCCTCTCTCTCTCTCTCTCTCCTTTTCTCTCATTCTCTCTTCCTCTCATTCTCTTCCTCTCTCTCCCCTTTCCTCTCATTCTCTCTTCCTCTCTCTCTCCCCTTTTCTCTCATTCTCTCTTTGTCTCTCTCTTTTTTATCTCTCCCTCTTTCTCTCTCTATCTCTCACTCTCTCTTTGTCTCTCTATATTTGTCTCTCTATTTTTCTTTCTCTCTCTCTCTCTCTCATTTTCTCTCTCTCTCATTTTCTCTCTCTTTGTCTCTCTCATTCTCTCTCTCTTTGTCTCTCTCATTCTCTCTCTCGCTCTCTCTCTCTCACACACACACACTCTGCCTCTTCCTCTCTCTGCAGCTTACATTCGCCGGCGGGACTACAACGTGTTCATGTTGGACTTCGCCGACCTGGCGCCCTTCCCGTGCTATCTCTCGTCCCTCTCCAACACCCGGCTGGTCGCCCAATGTGCCGCCCAGTTCTACTCTCACCTCACCCACTCGGGAGCCTCCGCCTACGACATTCACTGTGTGGGCCACTCCCTGGGCGCGCACATCTGCGGCATGATGAGCAATCATCTGTCGCATCGAATGCACAAGATAATCGGTAAGTTAACTTGTCTCGGATCTTCTTTATTCTTTACTTTTTTTTTATTTCTGTCTGTCCCAGTAGCTCAGTGGTAAAGGCGACACTCTGTGAATCCAAAGACTCCAGAGGTCGTGGGTTCGAAACCCAGCTAGGACATGACATGTTATCCTCCCAATTGGGATTTTTACCACATAATAATATGTCTTGGGCTTACTGCTGGAATAATGGGACTTTAATAGTCCTAATCGGGCAGTAGGTATAAATAAGGCGATATTATTATTATTATATTATTTCTTTTAATCACAAACCTTCATATTTGAAGTCCGCCGCCTTATCGTTCATACTACTGAGGTTCTTTTTTTACTTAACAGGGTTACTCTCTCCATAATAATATGAAACTTAATAGGGTTCTTCTACAGAGGAATGTATGATTTTCACTGAACTGATATCACAGTGGAGATTATTCTATATCAACAGAGCACCCACACTATGAAAACTTGGATCTTCTTTATTCTTTTTTTTTTTTCTTTCTTTTAATCACAAACCTTCATATTTTAAGTCCGCCGCCTTATCGATCATACTACTGAGGTGTTTTTTTTTTTTTTTTTTTTTTACTTAATAGGGTTACTCTCTCCATAATAATATGAAACTTAATAGGGTTCTTCTACAGAGGAATGTATGATTTTCACTGAACTGATATCACAGTGGAGATGATTCTATATCAACAGAGCACCCACACTCTATGAAAACAGTAAAATAAACTATTTTCACTGATCTAATGACCCAGTAAACATTATTTTATATCAACAGAGCACCCACACTCTATGAAAACAATGAAGTAAGCCATTTTCACTGATCTAATGACCCAGTAAACATTATTTTATATCAACAGAGCACCCACACTCTATAAAAAAAAAAAAAAAACAATTTTCACTGATCTAATGACCCAGTAAAAATTATTTTATATGAGCAGAGCACCCACACTCTATGAAAACAATAAAATCAACAATTTTCACTGATCTAATAACCCAGTAAAGATTATTTTATATCAACAGAGCACCCACTCTCTACGAAAACAATAATGTTAACAGTTTTCATTGATCTTATGACCCAGTAAAGATTATTTTATATCACTAGAAAACCCTTCTTTCATTTCAAATGAAAAGTATCATTTGTTGTTAATGTATAAAAAAAAATCAACATTTTATTTTGAGGAAATTTACAAGTGGTGTCTCCTCCCTAAAGGGAACTTTCAAGTTCTCATAAAGAAAGTTTTTTGGAGTTTTTCTGGTTGAAAAAAAATATTTTCAGATAGAGAGAAGTCTCAAGATTATAAAGAAGTTGTTGGTTTTCAAGAAAACATATTGGTTTTACTTCCAGTTTGGAAAATAGATTATTAGCACATATGCTACCTTGGTAATGTATGAGCTGAACTTTCCCTACGATTTTCCATGGATACCGTTTTGGATGATAAAACTATATTGAAACTTTTGGAACAATCTTTCATAAACAGTGATGACAATGGGAATGTGTTAGATGAAGAGAACAACCCAATGGAAGATACACTTCTGAGAGCTGGTGGTTTGACCCCTGATAGTATATCTCTGAAATATTGTACCAAAAAAACAACATAAACTCAAGTGTTATACATAAATAAATAGGAAAGAGTTTGTATCTGTTGAAAATAAATGGTTCATTTGTTTTAATTTAAAATGAAAATCACATGTCTTCTTATTGAAAATTGTGTTTGGTCAACTTAAATGAAAATGAACCACAAATGGCAACACCTGCATCAAAGAAACAACCATATTCTAGCCTTGGTATTTGGTATTTATTTTTATTGTGAAAATATACAAAAATGCATGTACACAATGTTACAGAGAAGTAGAACAACTTTCAGTTACTGAATAAGGCTGTAACTAGGGCAAACAATACTAAACGATTGATTGACACCTAGACAAAAAACAGAGGTTATTAAGAAGTGGGTTAAAAAGAATATAAAAGCTTTGTGGACATAAAGCAAGAGAACTCTTTGGTGCCAACTCATCCCAAGAAGTTAACCAACAGGAAGTAGAGATGAAAAATGCCATTTTAATATTTTGTTCTAATTGATTCTCATGGGTTTGCTTAAAAAATAGAATTATTTACAGGTCAAGAGAATCAGGAGCAGTTTCATCCTTCATTTGAGCCTGACATAGGGGCGAGCAGTATTATTGTATAACAACTTGCCAGGGTAATGCCATCAAAAAAGAATCTACTTTGATAATTACTTCTCAAGCCTACCCCTCCTTATTTTCTTGTCACAATGTGGAATTTTATCACTGATATTATAACAATTAGTATGAAAACAATTCAAGATAATTCATTTCCAAATGTAAAAGATTTTGCCAAAAGCTCTGCCATTGAGTTTATCACCCAACACGATGATGTTCATCATTGTGTTCTAAGGAATGACAACAAGCCAGTTTGCCTGTGAGCCACAGCACACAGTTCAGAGATTCTCTAGAAAGGAGAAGAGGTCAATTGAAGTTTAATGCCCAGCTATCATTCAGGACTATAATCATCATATCGTTGTGGTGGTCTGGCAACACCGCTGTTGGAGTTTAAAAGTAAACATGTAAAATATAAAGAGATTCCTTTTGACACTTGTACAGTAAACATTGCCTCTCTCGTCTCCCTCATTTCACCGGCCTCTGTTAGGACTTTAAAGCTTGGAGGTATTCCCGACCATAATCATCATCTGCCAGCAATCCTTCTACATACATCATTACGCGGTATAACGCATAGCGCATCAGCTGTTGCAGTGATTTATTGCTTGAGCAATCTAGAAACTGTTTGTAGTAATATAATTTATCCTGTGATTATTGTAAATAGTTTTTTTATAGTGTAAAGATATTTTTTTTTTTTTCCTGTGAGAGGAGGCAAAATCTTCTATGGTTCAAGACGAAGTGCGGGGTTCCAGCGCTGGAAACAATGCGCCATAGGTATAACCCAGCATAACGTGGCGCAGCAATTGGACCGAAACCCACAAGGATGCTGAAGATAAAAGCAGATGAAACTTGAGCAGATTGACCCGGCCACCCTCAGATAAGTACCCATTTTCCTAGCTATCTTGTGCAACACATCTATTTAACACTTAGACCGGGTGTACCACCGGTGGTACACGCACGTTCGTACGGATTGGACCGGGTGTACCACTGGTGGTACACAATGTCGGAGAGCCGTATTATCGCCGGTCCCACAAGAGAATTCACGAAAAACCATGCCGGTCATCTAAGTGTTAACATGAATAACCTGATATTGCCCAAGTTAAAGAGTGCTGAAATCTCATCAATTCAAATATCTAACTTTGAAAGACAGTTTGAATATTATTTAATTGCTAATGAATTGGACTCTAAAACAGAGAAAGTAAAAATTGCACATTTGAGATTTGCACTAGATACCAAGTTAAATGATATCATTGACTCCTTGAACCTAGATCAGGGGACCTTAACAACTAAGGTGTTAATCAAAGAACTAAAAGATAATCTTTTACCCAAGGAGAATGCAGCATACACTCAGTACACAATCTTTGATAGGAACCAAAAAATCTATGAATCATTCAATGACTTTTACA
This sequence comes from Bactericera cockerelli, assembly GCA_024516035.1. NCBI lineage: Eukaryota > Metazoa > Arthropoda > Insecta > Hemiptera > Triozidae > Bactericera > Bactericera cockerelli. The sequence continues at coordinate 10,195,733 of CM044955.1, read as the reverse complement.
TGGATATTAAAAACTTGTCTGCAAAATGCAACTTTGGTGATAAAACTGATGAAATTCTGAAGTATAAAATTGTTCATGGCATCAAAGATCTGGTGTTGAAAGAGAGACTCTACAGAAGTCCCGTGTAATATATAAGGAGATTCCTTTTGACACTTGTACAGTAAACATCGCCTCTCTCGTCTCCCTCATTTCACCGGCCTCTGTTAGGACATTACAGCTTGGAGGTATTCCCGGCCATCATCATCATCTGCCAGCAATCCATCTACATACATCATTACGCGGTATAACCCAGCGTAACGCATATGGGTGGTGTAGACTTACTTAATTCTTTGATGGGGAAAACAGAAGATCAAACAATGTTAAAGAAAATGGTTCATGATGATTTTTGATCACTGCATTGACTATGATCTTAGGATTCTCTGAGCAAAGATTCATTTATACCATCACTAGTCACTGATTCAAGGGTTGGGTGGAAGAGATTGCCACAGGCAATGGCCTCGCCTTTTAGGTAGGACATTAACTTCATTCTCTTTTTTTTGTTCTTGTATCTTTGCTCAATCTTTTTGTTTTTCTTTATAATTTTACTGTATATATTTTTGTTCTACCTAATAAAACTTAATATAATATAATAAAACTAGCTGCTAAAATTGATCTCACCTAGCCTGAGTTGACCGGGGAATAGGCAGCATCACCAGGGTTCGAAATTTAGAATGGTCCATTGGTCACAAATTCAAGAACTACCTTATTTACACGTGTTCCAAGTTCCACCAACGCTGTCAAAGAGATGAGATATTGAGATCATTTCAGGTTATTATAATGAAAAAGTACCATGCGACAATCGAAACACTTCGCAAGATTTGAATAAATAAATAGAAAAGAGTTTTTACCTTTTTACGTTTTAAAATAATTAAAATTAATTTATTTCTTATCGTCAATATTTTTAAAAATATGCCGCCAGCCGCCGTACTGCCGGCTGCCGGTCTTAAGTGTATTTTCTGTACTTAATCTCCCCCAATCTCGATCTGTAGAGATCAGAACGCCTCGACGCGCTCTAGCGATATAATCAGAGAAACTTAAATTAAGGGCTAGCTTCTCACAGTGAAATGTAAATAAAGATTACTGATAAGGATTGATAAGAATATTTCATAGAATTGGAAATTTGAACTATCTCAATACCTTATTATGACTATTTAGATTTCTGCGAGAGTTTCATTACCTACTTTTTCTCAAATTTTGATGTAAATCAAGTTACTATTCCATAGACTGTTCAGAAAATTTGGTGCATTCAACAAACAGCAGAGTTAACGATCACTGCAGCTTGAACCAGTGCTCTTTTGTAAATTGAAAACTGCCTTGATTTTTTTCATGAGAATTTCTCAGACGTGATTGTCCTTATACTACACAGCGTCTTGCTTTCCAGATGTAGAACAAATGTACACTTGAGATTTATAAAGGTAATGCGAAAGGGAAACTCGAGCTAGCATTCTGTACATTATGCATTCATTTTCGGCGAAATATGTAAATTGAGGATGTTAATAAAAGGTACTTTCATTATCAACAATGAACTTTCATACCTGTACAATTCCTAATCTTAAATCTGGCTCAAAATTCAAACTAGAACCTAATACCTAAACTGGTTTAAAGTAACCTAGTCATCGATAGAAAATCAAAAAAGTTAATCAGCCGGGTCGCGATAGAGAGTCTCCAGCGTCGACTTTGCCAACATCAACCTAAAGTCGATGTTGGTAACACGGGGTCGAAGTGAAGATTTTCAGTCGACGCTGGCTTGACGCTGGAGCAAGGCGAGAGGGGAAGTCCACGCTGGGAAAAAGTAGAATTATCCCCTCCACTTGTACTAACATTTCTGAAAACATCATATTACGATGGAAAACAACGAGTGCCAACGAGTAAAATGTCGAGCGCGGAAATTGGAATTGAGTCAATGAGATAAATTTCCTTAAAGTTGCGCCCCTTTTAAAATAATTTATGAAAAAGAAAAAAAAATTCCTTTGAAAAAATTCAATTTGTGAAATTCCTGTTGTTTGAAACTCCTATTTTCCAACATGTCAGACTATCTTTCAGTCTCAGTGATGGTCTGTAGACTCGCAAAACGATTTATTTATTAATTTTTATTGTAACTTAAAATAGTTCTGTTTTTTGTGATCCAATGCTCTGACTGATTTCTGGAGCTGGTATTTTACAAATGCCACTACCCCGGAGAGCATGAACAATTCTTGTGCAAGTGAGATCAGGAGTGTCAAAATATCTGAAAACATATCTTTATAAAAGTAGACCCCAGCTTTAAAAATGAATGTGATCTCTGAAGGAGTTCCACACTCCACATGATACTTTCAACCTATTTACATGTATTGTGCATCCAATCTAACACAGCTGCAACCTGAAGATCTTTGGTTGAAACCTATTCAAGGTTCCACCTTCCTCATACATATTGAACCTGACAATGATGATCCTGTATAAGTGAAAGTGACTCAAGTCTGATTCCTCAGTGAAAATTTTGTTGTGTTTCACGATAAACCATCCATTTCCTTAGATGAGTTCATCAGAGTTACAGTGTGCAATTATAGTTATAACATTTTCTGATAAAAGTCCATCAAGTTGACTGTTCTTAAGTTCCTTCATAATTTCTAGGTTAAAGTGGGCTGGGTGAGGTTGATGTGGGTGACTCAGGCTGGGTGAGGTTAATGTGGATAACTGGTACTATTCCCAGTAAATGTAGGATAAAACCTCCATCATCACTACCTCAGATCAGGACCAAAGTTTCTCATGGATCTTGATTCAACCAGTCTATAATAAACTATAAAAAAAATATTGGAAGTAAAAGTAGAAGAAGAAATAAGTATTGCAAATTTTGACAGTTGTGAATTCTTGTGATAAGCACAACTTTTACCGCAGGTAATGTGTTGATTTTAATTTTTAAAACAGTAGGTAGTTTATATTATTCAGGATTTGACTACTACCCGTAATCCAAAGATCTTGAGATCTATTTTTTTTCTTTTATTCAAAAATAAATTGCTGTTCCCTCCAAAAATGTGAGGCTGGCATATCTAGCCCTACTCAGGCTGGGTGAAGTTAATGTGAGTAGCTGGTGCAATTCCCAGTTAATGAAGGATAAAAATACCATACTGACACAAATCAGGACAGGGGTTTTTCATGGATCCTCCAGTCTATAATAATAACATAGAAAGAAGTAAAAATAAGTGTTTCAAAATTTCAATGTTTTATTATACAGTTTGTAATATTTTATGCAATTTGGAAATAATGAGGGGGAGAATCTTTCTGAGCCAGCATTGATGGCCCTTTGAATACTCAGGTTCTTGTAGGATCACCAAAGTTAAGCAATGTCCAGCAAGGTTAAGACTTTGTGCTGCTAACATTCAGGCCCAACCCTTCCAGAGGTTAATGTGGGTATCAGGTTTGTGAGTTTCCTGAAAATGGAGTGTAAAGCCCCCATCATGATATGACCATGCATGTGAAGTTAAACCCAATTAAAAAAAAAAATAAAAAAAAAAAAAAAAAAAAAAAACTTTCTGGAAGCCCTGTTCTTAATCTTACAAAGTTTTGTCTTGAAAGTCATATACCTCTGTTCCATGATTATTTAATTACCCTTATGTATAATATTTAGATATATAAATTTATCTTCATTCTACATAATTATTATATTCTGTTTGTTTCATGTTTTCTTTGTCATACTTCTGCTTTCTATTTTTTTTGCCATGAAAATGGAAAAATATAAGACTGAAAATCAGAAATTGTGTTCTTATTTATTAATAATCTCAAGAAAAAATGTCATTTAGATAAGAAAACGTCACCCATCCATTTTTTATCCCTACTCCTTGTAGCTTAACCTTAACCGGATTCAATTGGAACTATGTGCAAAATTTCAGGTTTCTTGGTCAATTGGTGTGGATTTGTATAAAGAACATCCATACATAATTACATTCATACATACAGCCTTCTTTTATAGATAAAATACCAATAAAATAGGCTAACATTTCAGTAATAATATGCCAATACTATTAGCTGGTATTAGAATTAGGAAACTAGTATATACAAATAAAATTAAACTACAGAATAAGTGAAATGGTAATAAGAAGAAAAGAAATAAATGAGACAATTTATAAAAAGAATTTATTTGTTTTTATATATTTTTTTAGGAGAGAACTTCAAAACATTGTTCTAAAATGCTCATGTTAAGAATACTTTTTTTCTTTTTATTGCATACACAAACAGTAATATTGTTTTGTTTGTGTGTATGACTTGTATGCATGTAAACAAAGTTGACATATATGTATACTTAACACTTTCATGATGTCACAACTACTCAAACTTGCTTTACTAAATCTATGCTGAAACCAGGACTTGAACCACCAACTTCCACGGTTAGAAGTCCACCACCTTATCAATCAAGGTACTGAGGTTGGTTAACAGTTCTAAATCTATTCTAGTTAATAAGAGATGTTTCTAGATAAAGGTATTTAAAGGAATATAAATATTATTTAATAAGCACAGTGCCTTGTTCCCCAGACTTGGAAAGCATTTTTTATACTTTATAAATACACTTGAGATGTAAATAATATGTTGGTATTTAATCAGGTTGGTCAGTGATTATCAAGATCTTGAAGAATTGTTGAGAGGTTTGGGTTGATTTGGGAAGATAGTGGTTACAGCTGCTGGTTTTCACAGCTAAATCAGAAGGTTCACAAAGGTACATCTTCACCATTGATGAGTAGTTCTTCCTGTAGGTGTACAATGAATTCACAAGCAAAATTCATCAGACTTCACCTTTTGATAGCTGAATTATTATAAATGGCACACACACAGTGTCTCAGACTGTCTCAGGGTGTATCAATAAATGACAGTATTGATATATTAGAATGAATTAGATGATTGGTTTAGTTTACTGGTATTGGAGCAAAGTGAGCTTGGCACCTTGACAAGAGTTTTTTTTTCTACAATATCAATGAGAAAGATCTTGGTTGATTTTGATATTATTTTTAAATAATGGAAGAACCGATCGGTTTATTCGAATAATACTAGAATATTATTTTGATTACACAATATAAAATCAAACTACAGAATAAGTGAAATGGTAATTACAATAAAAATTTGTTCAACAACAAGACGGTATTAGAATGCGAGCGACAACAAAAGAACTGAAATGTACTGAAAATGGATGCAAACAAGCCTCAAACTTGATTTTGCGTTTCTCCAAAATGTAGACGCTAGGATTTCACCAACATGAGGTGGGCGAACGCAATTTAACAGGAAAGTAGGGGAAATGGTAGGGTCCAGCGTGTAGATTTTGCCAGCGTTAAGGTGCGCGCGCATCCCCATGTTGCGTTCTTTGGTCGAACGCAAGTTCATTTTAGGAAAGCCAAAATGTACATTTTAGCTCCCAGCGTCCACATTTTGCGTTTGGGCGACCCGGCTGAATGTAAATTTATGAAAACATAAACAAATAATAAAGATCTGCTGAAGGTCAACCTCAAAGTCAAATTGATTTCAAAATGGCGATTCTCAATCTGACGAAAACGTCGGGTTAAGATTGGAGGAGAAATAAGAACAAGCCGTGAGGAGAAATCCTTAATCTGTGATCAGCTGATGCGAGATTGGGGGAGATTAAGTACAGAAAATACACTTCTTGTTAACCGGCAATTTGGGGTGGCACCACATGACACCACGAAGAATTCGGTGGCGGTAATTTTTAAGAAGAAAAACCCATAATTTCATTATATCGCGGGATTTTTTACCGGGATTTTCTAGTCTTTTTCATCTCTTAGTCACTCGTTTAAATTTTCTCTGATGTCATGTTATTATTATTATTTTTTCTCCTCTCTATATTGTACCGATTTATTTTGTAAAATAAAACAGTCATACGATAAATAAATAAATAAATTTTACCCTTTCTTACTATTGACAAGTTTTCCCACTTATTTCAGAGAATCACCGTAATACCATATATATTACTTATTCACCATAACATTAATTATTTGAATCATGGGCGATGGACGTGGAGCAACAAAATGTAAAATACCCTCTAGTTTTGATGAATCCATCAAATAGGTGACTAGAACTGTAAACCTCACAGAGATTCAACTATCGCATTGTACATTATACCTAAATGTTCAATCAAGCATGAGGACATCGAGACCTTTCGTTTAATACCCCACTCAAAAATACTAACCGACCCTTATTTTGGCTCTTTTTCGATTTTTTTACTACAGTGCGGCCCCCTTAGTTTTCGCGATCACAAAATTTCACTGCTGAACTCGAATATATTTGTTCAACGACTCCACAAAATTTCAAGAGCCTTGAAAGGTTTGAGTAAGATTCAGTCGTTGATCTTTTCTGTGCGGTACCAGGAATAATAACCCCTTAAACAAAAAGGTGTCTCTGATCTACTAACTCCGATATAGTAGTCTCGGAGATTGATACGAGAGAGTAAAAACAGCGTGCTCGGAAACATCTTTCTCTGGGAGTACTACGAGAGAGTAAAAAAAGCGTGCTCGGAAACATCTTTCTCTGGGAGTACTACGGGAATGGATAGAAACTCTCCCGGAGAATGTTTAACCAACTTACTCGGAACCTATCCCGGATCTATGCCCGAGCTAACTCGGGACAAGATCCAAGCTAACTCCAAGCTAACGTCCCGAGTACATGGTCTCGGAACGGTCTCCGAACGAGATCCAATACCCTGTGGCAACACCGCAATGCGCCTGGCTCCATATCTTAAGAGCGTGCACGCATTTTGTTTTTAATTTTTAAAGTTCTTTGTTTTATGCGACGTTAAACATAAATTAAAAAAAAATCTCCTGTAGGTAAATGTTGTAATCTTTTTAGAAGTCGTAAGTTGTTTTATCATATCATAATAGGTGTAATGTGTAATCTTTTTATAGTTTCTTCTTTTGCAAAAGTGTTTGGTTTTCACAGACATACCCTTGTGTTAGTATCTATTGATTGCAATCAATAGATACTACCACTAAAATAATTATGATCTATGGAGGAAATCCACATGATATTTTCCACCTGTTTACATGTATTGTGCATCCAATCCAACATAGCTTCAACCTGAAGAAACCTATTGAAGCTGCCTCCCTCCTCAAACATATTGAACCTGACATGGGATAAGTGAAAGTGACTACAAATTGATGATTTACACAAAATAATTATATCTAACAATTTCTGATAAAAGTCCAACAAGATGACTCTTCTAAAGTTCCTACATCATAGTTTTAGGGTGTAACTAAAAAGAAATTTTTCTCTACTTTAAAAAGTTTACTGTTCTAAAGTGTACCAATTTCCATGCATTAATCATAAGTGAGTTTTACACTCCAATTAGTGGGGTAAGCAATATCTAAACAATATCTTACATTTTACATTTTTTTATAGTCAAACCAGGATATGTATGTGGAAATGCTGGAGATTAACCTGTTCCAGATATTCCACTTAATCAGAATCACACTCTTAACAGGTGTCTGACTGGGGGATTTTAAACAGGGAAAAGACCAGTGTTTTGCTAGACAACTATGAACAGAGAACTGACTAGCTAAAGGCTTTTTAATAGGTTCACATTATTGAAGATTTGACTATACTGTTCCATAATCAATAGATCCTGTGTTCAATTCACAGTTTTTTTTCTCTTTCAAACAGCAATTCTGTTCCCTTTAAAAATGAGGCATTTCTAGCCCTTATCAGGCTAAGTGAGGTTAATGTGGGTAGCTGGGACTATTCCCAGTAAATTTAGTATACAACCCCCATTTTTATTTTAAATAAATAAATCTGTTCTCCGAAAATGTGAGGCTGGTATATCTAGCCCTACTCAGGCTGAGTGAGGTGAATGTGGGTATCTGGTACTGTTCCCATTAAATTCAGAATGAAATTCCCATCCTCACTATCTCAAATCAGGACAGGGGTTTTTCATGAACCAGTTATAACATATAAAAAAATATTGTAAGTTTAGAAGAAGTATTAAGTGTTGCAAATTTAGACAGTTTTTTTACTTGTAATAAGTACATTTTTTACTATAATGTGTTCATTAATTTTAATTTTTAAAACAGTAGCTTGTATTATTCAAGATTTGACTACTCCCCGTAATCTAAAGATTTTGGTTCATTTTTGTTGTTGTGAAACAGATAATTCTCCTTCTTTAGAAAATATGAGGCTGACATGTGTATACACAGCCTTTATCAGGCTGGGTGAGGTTAATGTGGCTACCTGGTACTATTCCCAGTAAATTCAGAATAAAATGGCCCAACCCAGGCTCGGTGAGCTTAATGTGGGTAACAGGTTTGTGAGTTTCCTGCAAATGAGGGTAAAACCTCGGTCATGATATGACTATGCAATTGAGGTTAAACCCACTTTAATCAAACAAAAAAAAAATCTGGAAGACTGTTCTTTTTTTTATGAATGCCATATTATAGTCAAAATTCTCTCTGGGTTCTATTTCCTAATTTCATCTTTAATAATCTCAACTTCTGTTCTGGTAGTCTTTGTCTTCGGGCAGCCTGCTGCTGGGCAGGAAGATGGCATTTCAGCACATCTCTCTCTTAATTACCTATATGTATAATAGATTTAGATTAATTAAGTCCACTTGGCTTAATTTATCTGCTGATTCTATGTATTATATTCTGTTTGTTTCATGTTTTTGTTTGTTACATATTTTTGCTTTTAATTCTTTTACCATGAAAATGGAAAAATATAAAACTGAAAAACACAAATTGTCTTCTTATTTATTAATGTTAGCATTTCATCAACAGCTTTTCATCATTGTAGAACCAAATTGCCTTGAAATAGTATATTTTTCATCAAATCCAAATTAATTTTAAAAATTTCCTGTGAAATCACAATTTTCAAATTTTTCCGGGCAATGGCGGTGGTATGAAATTCAATATGGAGCCCCTTTATTATTAATTAGGTATTCAATTTCCAAAACCTTGTAAAAATAAACTTAATAAAATGCTCAGGGGGAGGAAATAGTAAGCTTATAAAAGTGTTTCTAAAATGTTAAGCCTTGTCAAAATAAGCTTTATAAAATGTTTGAATCTTGTCAAAATAAGTGTTTTTAAAATCTTTTTAAACACTTTCTGTGCCGTCTGGGTAGTCTGCTGTGACTAAAGATAGAGATACTTTTAAGATGTGAACTTATGTGATACTTTTATTTTCATGTCAATTTTTTTTCTAATGTTTCTAAATTGATTGCATAAATATATTGATACCTTAGATTCCTTGGGTCAAATAAGCATGGATTATCTCTATCAACTAGGGGTCAGAAATGGACCCTAACTGAGTTAGAACTGACTTAAACTCGAAAAATTAATATTAAAAATTGAATTCGTATCCTATGTCCTATACATATGTCCTAACTAAAGGGCGGGGTTATTGGTTATTGCCTATGGCAATCTCTTTATTCCAATTGTTTCTAGTCTCTTATTGGGATTTTTCATTCTTTAAGGTGTATTCTTCTTTTATTTTTGTTTTGTTCTTAATTATTTTATTTTAAATTTCACAATAAAAAAAATGTTCTATTATAAAAATGTATCGTATTATTTTTAGGTGGTTTTACAGCTAAAATTCCCAGGGTATTTAAAACGGTCTGTGGTCTAGAAGAGACAGTCCCCGAGAATGTTCTCGGAGACGGTTCCGAGAAGGCTCGGAGACAGTCCCCGAGAATGTTCTCGGAGACGGTTCCGAGAAGGCTCGGAGACGGTCCCCGAGAATGATCTCGGAGACAGTTCCCGAGACCGATCTTGGAGCAATCTCGAGCACCAGCAATCGACGCTACGGTGCGGACGTAGACTGTCCCGGAGCAGTCTCCGAATGGTCTCCTAGGTGTCTCCGATATCATTTTTTGGGATCCGAGACAGGACGATACAATCTCGTTCCTAGATCTCGGAGATGGTTCCGAGACTGTTTTTTGTTTAAGGGGCCCCTTAAACAAAAAGGTGTCTCTGATCTACTAACTCCGATATAGTAGTCTCGGAGATTGATACGAGAGAGTAAAAACAGCGTGCTCGGAAACATCTTTCTCTGGGAGTACTACGAGAGAGTAAAAAAAGCGTGCTCGGAAACATCTTTCTCTGGGAGTACTACGGGAATGGATAGAAACTCTCCCGGAGAATGTTTAACCAACTTACTCGGAACCTATCCCGGATCTATGCCCGAGCTAACTCGGGACAAGATCCAAGCTAACTCCAAGCTAACGTCCCGAGTACATGGTCTCGGAACGGTCTCCGAACGAGATCCAATACCCTGTGGCAACACCGCAATGCGCCTGGCTCCATATCTTAAGAGCGTGCACGCATTTTGTTTTTAATTTTTAAAGTTCTTTGTTTTATGCGACGTTAAACATAAATTAAAAAAAAATCTCCTGTAGGTAAATGTTGTAATCTTTTTAGAAGTCGTAAGTTGTTTTATCATATCATAATAGGTGTAATGTGTAATCTTTTTATAGTTTCTTCTTTTGCAAAAGTGTTTGGTTTTCACAGACATACCCTTGTGTTAGTATCTATTGATTGCAATCAATAGATACTACCACTAAAATAATTATGATCTATGGAGGAAATCCACATGATATTTTCCACCTGTTTACATGTATTGTGCATCCAATCCAACATAGCTTCAACCTGAAGAAACCTATTGAAGCTGCCTCCCTCCTCAAACATATTGAACCTGACATGGGATAAGTGAAAGTGACTACAAATTGATGATTTACACAAAATAATTATATCTAACAATTTCTGATAAAAGTCCAACAAGATGACTCTTCTAAAGTTCCTACATCATAGTTTTAGGGTGTAACTAAAAAGAAATTTTTCTCTACTTTAAAAAGTTTACTGTTCTAAAGTGTACCAATTTCCATGCATTAATCATAAGTGAGTTTTACACTCCAATTAGTGGGGTAAGCAATATCTAAACAATATCTTACATTTTACATTTTTTTATAGTCAAACCAGGATATGTATGTGGAAATGCTGGAGATTAACCTGTTCCAGATATTCCACTTAATCAGAATCACACTCTTAACAGGTGTCTGACTGGGGGATTTTAAACAGGGAAAAGACCAGTGTTTTGCTAGACAACTATGAACAGAGAACTGACTAGCTAAAGGCTTTTTAATAGGTTCACATTATTGAAGATTTGACTATACTGTTCCATAATCAATAGATCCTGTGTTCAATTCACAGTTTTTTTTCTCTTTCAAACAGCAATTCTGTTCCCTTTAAAAATGAGGCATTTCTAGCCCTTATCAGGCTAAGTGAGGTTAATGTGGGTAGCTGGGACTATTCCCAGTAAATTTAGTATACAACCCCCATTTTTATTTTAAATAAATAAATCTGTTCTCCGAAAATGTGAGGCTGGTATATCTAGCCCTACTCAGGCTGAGTGAGGTGAATGTGGGTATCTGGTACTGTTCCCATTAAATTCAGAATGAAATTCCCATCCTCACTATCTCAAATCAGGACAGGGGTTTTTCATGAACCAGTTATAACATATAAAAAAATATTGTAAGTTTAGAAGAAGTATTAAGTGTTGCAAATTTAGACAGTTTTTTTACTTGTAATAAGTACATTTTTTACTATAATGTGTTCATTAATTTTAATTTTTAAAACAGTAGCTTGTATTATTCAAGATTTGACTACTCCCCGTAATCTAAAGATTTTGGTTCATTTTTGTTGTTGTGAAACAGATAATTCTCCTTCTTTAGAAAATATGAGGCTGACATGTGTATACACAGCCTTTATCAGGCTGGGTGAGGTTAATGTGGCTACCTGGTACTATTCCCAGTAAATTCAGAATAAAATGGCCCAACCCAGGCTCGGTGAGCTTAATGTGGGTAACAGGTTTGTGAGTTTCCTGCAAATGAGGGTAAAACCTCGGTCATGATATGACTATGCAATTGAGGTTAAACCCACTTTAATCAAACAAAAAAAAAATCTGGAAGACTGTTCTTTTTTTTATGAATGCCATATTATAGTCAAAATTCTCTCTGGGTTCTATTTCCTAATTTCATCTTTAATAATCTCAACTTCTGTTCTGGTAGTCTTTGTCTTCGGGCAGCCTGCTGCTGGGCAGGAAGATGGCATTTCAGCACATCTCTCTCTTAATTACCTATATGTATAATAGATTTAGATTAATTAAGTCCACTTGGCTTAATTTATCTGCTGATTCTATGTATTATATTCTGTTTGTTTCATGTTTTTGTTTGTTACATATTTTTGCTTTTAATTCTTTTACCATGAAAATGGAAAAATATAAAACTGAAAAACACAAATTGTCTTCTTATTTATTAATGTTAGCATTTCATCAACAGCTTTTCATCATTGTAGAACCAAATTGCCTTGAAATAGTATATTTTTCATCAAATCCAAATTAATTTTAAAAATTTCCTGTGAAATCACAATTTTCAAATTTTTCCGGGCAATGGCGGTGGTATGAAATTCAATATGGAGCCCCTTTATTATTAATTAGGTATTCAATTTCCAAAACCTTGTAAAAATAAACTTAATAAAATGCTCAGGGGAGGAAATAGTAAGCTTATAAAAGTGTTTCTAAAATGTTAAGCCTTGTCAAAATAAGCTTTATAAAATGTTTGAATCTTGTCAAAATAAGTGTTTTTAAAATCTTTTTAAACACTTTCTGTGCCGTCTGGGTAGTCTGCTGTGACTAAAGATAGAGATACTTTTAAGATGTGAACTTATGTGATACTTTTATTTTCATGTCAATTTTTTTTCTAATGTTTCTAAATTGATTGCATAAATATATTGATACCTTAGATTCCTTGGGTCAAATAAGCATGGATTATCTCTATCAACTAGGGGTCAGAAATGGACCCTAACTGAGTTAGAACTGACTTAAACTCGAAAAATTAATATTAAAAATTGAATTCGTATCCTATGTCCTATACATATGTCCTAACTAAAGGGCGGGGTTATTGGTTATTGCCTATGGCAATCTCTTTATTCCAATTGTTTCTAGTCTCTTATTGGGATTTTTCATTCTTTAAGGTGTATTCTTCTTTTATTTTTGTTTTGTTCTTAATTATTTTATTTTAAATTTCACAATAAAAAAAATGTTCTATTATAAAAATGTATCGTATTATTTTTAGGTGGTTTTACAGCTAAAATTCCCAGGGTATTTAAAACGGTCTGTGGTCTAGAAGAGACAGTCCCCGAGAATGTTCTCGGAGACGGTTCCGAGAAGGCTCGGAGACAGTCCCCGAGAATGTTCTCGGAGACGGTTCCGAGAAGGCTCGGAGACGGTCCCCGAGAATGATCTCGGAGACAGTTCCCGAGACCGATCTTGGAGCAATCTCGAGCACCAGCAATCGACGCTACGGTGCGGACGTAGACTGTCCCGGAGCAGTCTCCGAATGGTCTCCTAGGTGTCTCCGATATCATTTTTTGGGATCCGAGACAGGACGATACAATCTCGTTCCTAGATCTCGGAGATGGTTCCGAGACTGTTTTTTGTTTAAGGGGCCCCTTAAACAAAAAGGTGTCTCTGATCTACTAACTCCGATATAGTAGTCTCGGAGATTGATACGAGAGAGTAAAAACAGCGTGCTCGGAAACATCTTTCTCTGGGAGTACTACGAGAGAGTAAAAAAAGCGTGCTCGGAAACATCTTTCTCTGGGAGTACTACGGGAATGGATAGAAACTCTCCCGGAGAATGTTTAACCAACTTACTCGGAACCTATCCCGGATCTATGCCCGAGCTAACTCGGGACAAGATCCAAGCTAACTCCAAGCTAACGTCCCGAGTACATGGTCTCGGAACGGTCTCCGAACGAGATCCAATACCCTGTGGCAACACCGCAATGCGCCTGGCTCCATATCTTAAGAGCGTGCACGCATTTTGTTTTTAATTTTTAAAGTTCTTTGTTTTATGCGACGTTAAACATAAATTAAAAAAAAATCTCCTGTAGGTAAATGTTGTAATCTTTTTAAAAGTCGTAAGTTGTTTTATCATATCATAATAGGTGTAATGTGTAATCTTTTTATAGTTTCTTCTTTTGCAAAAGTGTTTGGTTTTCACAGACATACCCTTGTGTTAGTATCTATTGATTGCAATCAATAGATACTACCACTAAAATAATTATGATCTATGGAGGAAATCCACATGATATTTTCCACCTGTTTACATGTATTGTGCATCCAATCCAACATAGCTTCAACCTGAAGAAACCTATTGAAGCTGCCTCCCTCCTCAAACATATTGAACCTGACATGGGATAAGTGAAAGTGACTACAAATTGATGATTTACACAAAATAATTATATCTAACAATTTCTGATAAAAGTCCAACAAGATGACTCTTCTAAAGTTCCTACATCATAGTTTTAGGGTGTAACTAAAAAGAAATTTTTCTCTACTTTAAAAAGTTTACTGTTCTAAAGTGTACCAATTTCCATGCATTAATCATAAGTGAGTTTTACACTCCAATTAGTGGGGTAAGCAATATCTAAACAATATCTTACATTTTACATTTTTTTATAGTCAAACCAGGATATGTATGTGGAAATGCTGGAGATTAACCTGTTCCAGATATTCCACTTAATCAGAATCACACTCTTAACAGGTGTCTGACTGGGGGATTTTAAACAGGGAAAAGACCAGTGTTTTGCTAGACAACTATGAACAGAGAACTGACTAGCTAAAGGCTTTTTAATAGGTTCACATTATTGAAGATTTGACTATACTGTTCCATAATCAATAGATCCTGTGTTCAATTCACAGTTTTTTTTCTCTTTCAAACAGCAATTCTGTTCCCTTTAAAAATGAGGCATTTCTAGCCCTTATCAGGCTAAGTGAGGTTAATGTGGGTAGCTGGGACTATTCCCAGTAAATTTAGTATACAACCCCCATTTTTATTTTAAATAAATAAATCTGTTCTCCGAAAATGTGAGGCTGGTATATCTAGCCCTACTCAGGCTGAGTGAGGTGAATGTGGGTATCTGGTACTGTTCCCATTAAATTCAGAATGAAATTCCCATCCTCACTATCTCAAATCAGGACAGGGGTTTTTCATGAACCAGTTATAACATATAAAAAAATATTGTAAGTTTAGAAGAAGTATTAAGTGTTGCAAATTTAGACAGTTTTTTTACTTGTAATAAGTACATTTTTTACTATAATGTGTTCATTAATTTTAATTTTTAAAACAGTAGCTTGTATTATTCAAGATTTGACTACTCCCCGTAATCTAAAGATTTTGGTTCATTTTTGTTGTTGTGAAACAGATAATTCTCCTTCTTTAGAAAATATGAGGCTGACATGTGTATACACAGCCTTTATCAGGCTGGGTGAGGTTAATGTGGCTACCTGGTACTATTCCCAGTAAATTCAGAATAAAATGGCCCAACCCAGGCTCGGTGAGCTTAATGTGGGTAACAGGTTTGTGAGTTTCCTGCAAATGAGGGTAAAACCTCGGTCATGATATGACTATGCAATTGAGGTTAAACCCACTTTAATCAAACAAAAAAAAAATCTGGAAGACTGTTCTTTTTTTTATGAATGCCATATTATAGTCAAAATTCTCTCTGGGTTCTATTTCCTAATTTCATCTTTAATAATCTCAACTTCTGTTCTGGTAGTCTTTGTCTTCGGGCAGCCTGCTGCTGGGCAGGAAGATGGCATTTCAGCACATCTCTCTCTTAATTACCTATATGTATAATAGATTTAGATTAATTAAGTCCACTTGGCTTAATTTATCTGCTGATTCTATGTATTATATTCTGTTTGTTTCATGTTTTTGTTTGTTACATATTTTTGCTTTTAATTCTTTTACCATGAAAATGGAAAAATATAAAACTGAAAAACACAAATTGTCTTCTTATTTATTAATGTTAGCATTTCATCAACAGCTTTTCATCATTGTAGAACCAAATTGCCTTGAAATAGTATATTTTTCATCAAATCCAAATTAATTTTAAAAATTTCCTGTGAAATCACAATTTTCAAATTTTTCCGGGCAATGGCGGTGGTATGAAATTCAATATGGAGCCCCTTTATTATTAATTAGGTATTCAATTTCCAAAACCTTGTAAAAATAAACTTAATAAAATGCTCAGGGGGAGGAAATAGTAAGCTTATAAAAGTGTTTCTAAAATGTTAAGCCTTGTCAAAATAAGCTTTATAAAATGTTTGAATCTTGTCAAAATAAGTGTTTTTAAAATCTTTTTAAACACTTTCTGTGCCGTCTGGGTAGTCTGCTGTGACTAAAGATAGAGATACTTTTAAGATGTGAACTTATGTGATACTTTTATTTTCATGTCAATTTTTTTTCTAATGTTTCTAAATTGATTGCATAAATATATTGATACCTTAGATTCCTTGGGTCAAATAAGCATGGATTATCTCTATCAACTAGGGGTCAGAAATGGACCCTAACTGAGTTAGAACTGACTTAAACTCGAAAAATTAATATTAAAAATTGAATTCGTATCCTATGTCCTATACATATGTCCTAACTAAAGGGCGGGGTTATTGGTTATTGCCTATGGCAATCTCTTTATTCCAATTGTTTCTAGTCTCTTATTGGGATTTTTCATTCTTTAAGGTGTATTCTTCTTTTATTTTTGTTTTGTTCTTAATTATTTTATTTTAAATTTCACAATAAAAAAAATGTTCTATTATAAAAATGTATCGTATTATTTTTAGGTGGTTTTACAGCTAAAATTCCCAGGGTATTTAAAACGGTCTGTGGTCTAGAAGAGACAGTCCCCGAGAATGTTCTCGGAGACGGTTCCGAGAAGGCTCGGAGACAGTCCCCGAGAATGTTCTCGGAGACGGTTCCGAGAAGGCTCGGAGACGGTCCCCGAGAATGATCTCGGAGACAGTTCCCGAGACCGATCTTGGAGCAATCTCGAGCACCAGCAATCGACGCTACGGTGCGGACGTAGACTGTCCCGGAGCAGTCTCCGAATGGTCTCCTAGGTGTCTCCGATATCATTTTTTGGGATCCGAGACAGGACGATACAATCTCGTTCCTAGATCTCGGAGATGGTTCCGAGACTGTTTTTTGTTTAAGGGGCCCCTTAAACAAAAAGGTGTCTCTGATCTACTAACTCCGATATAGTAGTCTCGGAGATTGATACGAGAGAGTAAAAACAGCGTGCTCGGAAACATCTTTCTCTGGGAGTACTACGAGAGAGTAAAAAAAGCGTGCTCGGAAACATCTTTCTCTGGGAGTACTACGGGAATGGATAGAAACTCTCCCGGAGAATGTTTAACCAACTTACTCGGAACCTATCCCGGATCTATGCCCGAGCTAACTCGGGACAAGATCCAAGCTAACTCCAAGCTAACGTCCCGAGTACATGGTCTCGGAACGGTCTCCGAACGAGATCCAATACCCTGTGGCAACACCGCAATGCGCCTGGCTCCATATCTTAAGAGCGTGCACGCATTTTGTTTTTAATTTTTAAAGTTCTTTGTTTTATGCGACGTTAAACATAAATTAAAAAAAAATCTCCTGTAGGTAAATGTTGTAATCTTTTTAAAAGTCGTAAGTTGTTTTATCATATCATAATAGGTGTAATGTGTAATCTTTTTATAGTTTCTTCTTTTGCAAAAGTGTTTGGTTTTCACAGACATACCCTTGTGTTAGTATCTATTGATTGCAATCAATAGATACTACCACTAAAATAATTATGATCTATGGAGGAAATCCACATGATATTTTCCACCTGTTTACATGTATTGTGCATCCAATCCAACATAGCTTCAACCTGAAGAAACCTATTGAAGCTGCCTCCCTCCTCAAACATATTGAACCTGACATGGGATAAGTGAAAGTGACTACAAATTGATGATTTACACAAAATAATTATATCTAACAATTTCTGATAAAAGTCCAACAAGATGACTCTTCTAAAGTTCCTACATCATAGTTTTAGGGTGTAACTAAAAAGAAATTTTTCTCTACTTTAAAAAGTTTACTGTTCTAAAGTGTACCAATTTCCATGCATTAATCATAAGTGAGTTTTACACTCCAATTAGTGGGGTAAGCAATATCTAAACAATATCTTACATTTTACATTTTTTTATAGTCAAACCAGGATATGTATGTGGAAATGCTGGAGATTAACCTGTTCCAGATATTCCACTTAATCAGAATCACACTCTTAACAGGTGTCTGACTGGGGGATTTTAAACAGGGAAAAGACCAGTGTTTTGCTAGACAACTATGAACAGAGAACTGACTAGCTAAAGGCTTTTTAATAGGTTCACATTATTGAAGATTTGACTATACTGTTCCATAATCAATAGATCCTGTGTTCAATTCACAGTTTTTTTTCTCTTTCAAACAGCAATTCTGTTCCCTTTAAAAATGAGGCATTTCTAGCCCTTATCAGGCTAAGTGAGGTTAATGTGGGTAGCTGGGACTATTCCCAGTAAATTTAGTATACAACCCCCATTTTTATTTTAAATAAATAAATCTGTTCTCCGAAAATGTGAGGCTGGTATATCTAGCCCTACTCAGGCTGAGTGAGGTGAATGTGGGTATCTGGTACTGTTCCCATTAAATTCAGAATGAAATTCCCATCCTCACTATCTCAAATCAGGACAGGGGTTTTTCATGAACCAGTTATAACATATAAAAAAATATTGTAAGTTTAGAAGAAGTATTAAGTGTTGCAAATTTAGACAGTTTTTTTACTTGTAATAAGTACATTTTTTACTATAATGTGTTCATTAATTTTAATTTTTAAAACAGTAGCTTGTATTATTCAAGATTTGACTACTCCCCGTAATCTAAAGATTTTGGTTCATTTTTGTTGTTGTGAAACAGATAATTCTCCTTCTTTAGAAAATATGAGGCTGACATGTGTATACACAGCCTTTATCAGGCTGGGTGAGGTTAATGTGGCTACCTGGTACTATTCCCAGTAAATTCAGAATAAAATGGCCCAACCCAGGCTCGGTGAGCTTAATGTGGGTAACAGGTTTGTGAGTTTCCTGCAAATGAGGGTAAAACCTCGGTCATGATATGACTATGCAATTGAGGTTAAACCCACTTTAATCAAACAAAAAAAAAATCTGGAAGACTGTTCTTTTTTTTATGAATGCCATATTATAGTCAAAATTCTCTCTGGGTTCTATTTCCTAATTTCATCTTTAATAATCTCAACTTCTGTTCTGGTAGTCTTTGTCTTCGGGCAGCCTGCTGCTGGGCAGGAAGATGGCATTTCAGCACATCTCTCTCTTAATTACCTATATGTATAATAGATTTAGATTAATTAAGTCCACTTGGCTTAATTTATCTGCTGATTCTATGTATTATATTCTGTTTGTTTCATGTTTTTGTTTGTTACATATTTTTGCTTTTAATTCTTTTACCATGAAAATGGAAAAATATAAAACTGAAAAACACAAATTGTCTTCTTATTTATTAATGTTAGCATTTCATCAACAGCTTTTCATCATTGTAGAACCAAATTGCCTTGAAATAGTATATTTTTCATCAAATCCAAATTAATTTTAAAAATTTCCTGTGAAATCACAATTTTCAAATTTTTCCGGGCAATGGCGGTGGTATGAAATTCAATATGGAGCCCCTTTATTATTAATTAGGTATTCAATTTCCAAAACCTTGTAAAAATAAACTTAATAAAATGCTCAGGGGGAGGAAATAGTAAGCTTATAAAAGTGTTTCTAAAATGTTAAGCCTTGTCAAAATAAGCTTTATAAAATGTTTGAATCTTGTCAAAATAAGTGTTTTTAAAATCTTTTTAAACACTTTCTGTGCCGTCTGGGTAGTCTGCTGTGACTAAAGATAGAGATACTTTTAAGATGTGAACTTATGTGATACTTTTATTTTCATGTCAATTTTTTTTCTAATGTTTCTAAATTGATTGCATAAATATATTGATACCTTAGATTCCTTGGGTCAAATAAGCATGGATTATCTCTATCAACTAGGGGTCAGAAATGGACCCTAACTGAGTTAGAACTGACTTAAACTCGAAAAATTAATATTAAAAATTGAATTCGTATCCTATGTCCTATACATATGTCCTAACTAAAGGGCGGGGTTATTGGTTATTGCCTATGGCAATCTCTTTATTCCAATTGTTTCTAGTCTCTTATTGGGATTTTTCATTCTTTAAGGTGTATTCTTCTTTTATTTTTGTTTTGTTCTTAATTATTTTATTTTAAATTTCACAATAAAAAAAATGTTCTATTATAAAAATGTATCGTATTATTTTTAGGTGGTTTTACAGCTAAAATTCCCAGGGTATTTAAAACGGTCTGTGGTCTAGAAGAGACAGTCCCCGAGAATGTTCTCGGAGACGGTTCCGAGAAGGCTCGGAGACAGTCCCCGAGAATGTTCTCGGAGACGGTTCCGAGAAGGCTCGGAGACGGTCCCCGAGAATGATCTCGGAGACAGTTCCCGAGACCGATCTTGGAGCAATCTCGAGCACCAGCAATCGACGCTACGGTGCGGACGTAGACTGTCCCGGAGCAGTCTCCGAATGGTCTCCTAGGTGTCTCCGATATCATTTTTTGGGATCCGAGACAGGACGATACAATCTCGTTCCTAGATCTCGGAGATGGTTCCGAGACTGTTTTTTGTTTAAGGGAATACTCTTTAGTGGAAGGTAACCAGGCGAGGTTAATGCTCAAAGCATTTTCTACCACCTAACTCTCAGAGTCTTATTATTACGTAATCATAAACTCAAATTAATGAGGAAAAATGCATGCATTGGGTGGGATTCGAACTAACAGTTCCCTACGCTACTTAGATTACCAGACTAGCGCGTGAACCATTTGACTACCAGTACACGTATCGTACTAGAGCATCAAACACACTAATAATAATTCCGTGTCCGTGAGATAGGTATTGATACCTAAATCACGGTGGTGAGAGGATTATATGGACGCCCAGATCCAATGTCTAGGCTCCTTTCATGTCCATTGATTCTATTTGGTTTTAACGTCCTGACTTGAGGTAGACAGGACGGGGGTTTTACCCTCCATTCGCTGGGAATCGTACTCACATTAACCTCACCCAGCCTGGGTACCACCGGAATAGCCAGCCTCACATGTTCAGAGGGAACAGAATTTTCTGTGCGAAAAGTCTGCTCCAACCGGGAATCGAACTCAGGATCTCTGGACTACGGGCAGTAGTCACAACCATTACGCCACGGAGGCTGGACCAAACACACTGAAGAGGATTGAGAGTTCCTCGGACTTTGAAAGTTCGGGATTTGTGTCGCATACACACGTAACCGCCTCGGGCCTCTCACTCCACACTCGTGAAATCTTCAAAAATTCTTCTTCTAAAAAAAAATGAGAGAAAAAAAATCACGAATTATAAAATTCAAAGTGAAAGTCCAAGCCACGCCAATCACGTGAGCATCACCGACCCAGATATTTTGGATACATTTGAATAAGTACTTTCTTTGGATGTTTTTGAGAAAAAAAAAAGTTATTAAAAATCTCTCCTAGATCCAGTGGTCCATTCAATGCGAAACCTGATCTTCGATCTGCCTCGCGTCAAGATTCGAGGTGTTCTGGTTGTAAACGTTACTCAAGAGATTTTTTACTTTCCTTGTCCTTGAAAGTATTGTATTCGTTGAAAATTTGACGTACCCAGTTTTTCACATTTGAGAACAATTTTCTGTCGGCTTTGGTATTTGAGACCCATTGAGCTTACAAGGCCGGATTATGAAACAAGATTAAATATCTAGGATTTGTTAATCCAAGCCACTATCGCTTAACAGCTGATATAAATTATCTCTGACTGGTTGAAATTCCCACCAGAGTCATCTTATGCCTGTTTCATAATTCGGGTCTTTATCACCATCAGTATCAGTATAAACAGAAAAGTTAGAAGTTGTATTAGATGTACATGAATATCAGAACATACCTGGACAGATGTTTCGAGCTTATTCGTTTTCATCAGCAGGTAATAGTTCTGAGTAGGTACCTATCCATCTCATCAACTAACCCCTCTATTTTAATCATTATAAAGAGAAAAGTGACAAGTTGTAGGTATTCTGTACCATAATTAGGTTTTTTTAGTAGTCAGCGTGGCCGAGTGATTTAGCGCGCTAGGCATTTCACGCACGGTGACCTGGGTTTGATCCCCAGCGGGTTAGGGATTTTTTCTGCTCTGTACATGGATGTTCGGGTCCACTCATACCTCGTGAGGAAAAATGAGTAGTTGCTTTGATGTGAAGCAGCCACCAGTGGCAGAATCATAGGGGGAAAAATAATAATAGATATTGTAATTTAAAGTGGTAAAGTCCTATGATTCTGAG
Organism: Bactericera cockerelli; assembly: GCA_024516035.1. Classification (NCBI taxonomy): domain Eukaryota; kingdom Metazoa; phylum Arthropoda; class Insecta; order Hemiptera; family Triozidae; genus Bactericera; species Bactericera cockerelli. The sequence continues at coordinate 10,173,444 of CM044955.1, read as the reverse complement.
CTACCCACTAAAATTGTGACAAAATAACACAAAGAAAAGCATTATTATTATGTGATATTATGATATTTTATTTTAAATCAACAAGATGATAATATTTATAAGTAAAAAATTTCCTTCATCTGGACAGCATCTGGTAGTGAGCCAAGGATGCTGGCCGCATTGCCCCTCTGTATGTCCAGGGAAAAAACTTGTCTTATGAAGTTTGGTGTGCGGGTGTCATCTGTTTTCATCATGGCTTTCTTCCCTACTTCTTGCGCGAACCTTCAGCACAAGATTTTTATCTTTTGAAGGTGGGTATACCCTCATAGTTTGTTGAAGATGATAATGTAAAAAATAAATAAATGGAAACTTCAACAAACAAAAAAATTCCTTGCACGAGGCTCCTCCTGTTTCTGTATTATTACTTATACTATTAATTAGGTATTTTGTGTACCTCAATAACATTTATGTTCCACCCTGATGTCCTATGATTCCAGGCATTGACCCAGCGCGACCCCTGGTGGACAGGTACGGAGACAAAGCTTTCCGACTCACCCGGGACGATGCTAACTATGTACAGGTAACCATTCAGGGCCGTATTATGAGACAGGATTAGTAAATCTAAGCCGACCCTTAGATATTCTCAGCTGACCGATAAGTATTCTAAAAGATAAACTACTGAATCTCGCTCCCTACAGTCTAGATGAATTCCAGGGTAGCCTGGAGAATTACAGTCCCAGTATAAACAACTAGTCAATTTCTGCGACAGATGTACAGAGATGAAAAACTCGACCCTGCAAACCCATCACCGAAGCTCGCCAGATAATGTTGGACTCTTATCAACTAAAACCTTTCCGACTATGACTCTTCACCAGTGGTCTATGCAATATAAAAAATATTAAATAATTCAATCACAAAATTTTAAGAGTCTTGCTTTATTAAATTAAATGAAATTACAAAAATCATTTTCATATTTCACCAAATGGCCCCCATGTGGTTCTGGTAGGTTTAATACGGCTCAAACATAATGAGTGAATTAATGTAGTAACTGGGGCTTTGAAGCCGAAAGACCTAAGTTTCCCAGTTACTGGGGTTTAACGAAGAAAAGGCCGCTGGTTCAATAACGCTACTACGAAAGGGTGTATTTAAAGGTATTAAAGAGTATTAAATATACACGGAAAGATAAAAGGAAGAAATAAACTACTACTACGAAATGAGATTGGATGGTCTTACCTTGAGTACTTGTACCAAGTACTTACGTACGCCTTTAGAAGTGGATCAAAGGTGGTAGATTGAGGAAGGAGCGAAGACGTACCCTGACCACTGGTTGTTACAATCTGAACGAGCCATCGTCGTTCCCAATCTAAGTACCGAATTTATGGCTTTCTTTGTAAGATCAGATGATAGGCATCATCTGATATCGAAGTGTTATCTCTAACAGTTAGGGGCGTAGAGATCGAGTGATATGCGCGGGGAAAGTTTGGAGGCAATTCAAACTAGAGTCACATGGCGTGAACAATGAGTAAAATTCTAGGTTCCCAAAGACCATGTATGTATACTAAATTTCAATTATTTTGAAGTATCTGGTCGAGAGTTATCGCGAAAAAGACAGACAGACATTGTCAGATATACGAAAGCCGAATTGTCCAGTACCCAAGTTAAAAAAGAACCTCACCTTCTTCTATCCTCCAGGTGATTCACACTAATGCCTGGTACCTGGGCGAGGCCCCTCAAGTTGGCCACGTCGACTTCTGTGTGAACGGGGGCCGCATGCAGCCCAGTTGTGCCAAGGAGGGCCGCGAGATCCGTAAGTTGAAAACCACTGTCGAGATTTTACTCGAAATAAGGGTTGGGTGGAAGGCAATAACCCCGCCCTTTAGGTAGGACATTAGCTTTATTCTCTTATTTTTTTTCTTTATAATTTCATTGTATTGTTCTGTCAATATTGTACTTCATCCTTACCTTCTAAAGCGTAATATAATAATAATTGATAATTCAGGAGGAAAATAAATAATGCGATTACATAGTTTCATAGATCTCATATTTATGTTAATCACTTCCGTGATATCACAACTTCTCAAACTCGCATGACTAAATCTACGCTGAAACCGGGACTTGAACCACCGACCTCCAGGTTACAAGTCTGCGCCTTATCGATGAAGCTACTGAAGTTTCTATTACATAGACACATGCATTTATGTCAATCTGATTTCCTTTTTAGTGATCACCTTGGCCAAGTGGCTAGCGCACTAGGCTTGTGACCTGAGTTCGATCCCCAGTGGTCAACAAGTCTGCCTGGTAACTCAGAGGTGGCGGGTTCGAAACCCAGCCGACACATGACATGTTATCTTCCCAGTCGGAATTTTGACCACATAATAATAGGTTTTAGGTTTACTGCTGGAATAATGCGACTTATTAGTCCACAATGGGGAATATGTGTAAGTAACTTTGCCTTTTCCCAAACCTACATTTGTTCAATAAATCCTTTCTTTCTACATCTTTCTATTAAGTGCGTCCTCTTTTCTCCAGTTTTTTTCTTTTAGGTCTTCTTCAACTTTGTATCTCCATCTCATCTCTAGTCTTAAGTACCTCTCTTTCTTTTACCATCGATTTCAATTTTATTTACAACCATTTCTACTTTTATTATTATTATTTAAATGAACCGATCTCAGTAGTTTGATCGATAAGGCAGCGGACTTGAAACCTGGAGGTCGATGATTCAAGTCCCGAGGTTCAGCAAAGATATAGTAAAGCGAGTTTTAGTAGTTGTGATATCACGATTGTGATCAACACAAATATGATAACTTTAACTTTTTTTGAATTAGGAAAGCGAGTTTGTGTAATTGTGACATCACGAAAGTGATAAACACATGTATGATAACTTTTTTTAAAACTTTTTCATTATTATTATTATTATTATGAAAATTTAAATGCAACTTCTACGCTGTGATTTTAATCTGTGAAGTGATTAACACATGTACGATAACTTTTTTAAAACTTTTTTTTTTGTTTTTTTAAATTCTATATGCAACTTTTATTCTTGATTTTGTGCTTATTGTTATTCCCCCGCCAGGGCGCGCCCGCTGCTCTCACTTCATGGGCGCCTGCTTCTTCGCCGCCACGGTGTCTGAGCGGGGGCGGCGTCACCGGGGGCACCCCTGCTCGCTCGCCTGCACTGGACGGGTGGGCCCCGGCTCCGTCAGCATGGGCGAGCACACGCCCCTTGGGTGAGTGCCATGTTCTTTTTAATGACCAAATCACAAGGTCCGTTAAGTTAGCCCTATCAGCTCAGTGGCTTCACTTACAAGGTCCGTTAAGTTAGCCCCACTAGATCAGTGGCTTCACTTACAAGGTCCGTTAAGTTAGCGCTACCAGCTCAATGGCTTCACTTACAAGGTCCGTTAAGTTAGCCCTACCAGCTCAGTGGCTTCACTTACAAGGTCCGTTAAGTTAGCCCTACCAGCTCAGTGGCTTCACTTACAAGGTCCGTTAAGTTAGCCCTACCAGCTCAGTGGCTTCACTTACAAGGTCCGTTAAGTTAGCCCTACCAGCTCAGTGGCTTCACTTACAAGGTCCGTTAAGTTAGCCCTACCAGCTCAGTGGCTTCACTTACAAGGTCCGTTAAGTTAGCCCTACCAGCTCAGTGGCTTCACTTACAAGGTCCGTTAAGTTAGCCCTACCAGCTCAGTGGCTTCACTTACAAGGTCCGTTAAGTTAGCCCTACCAGCTCAGTGGCTTCACTTGAATTAATCGACAAGGTATTTCTACAGTAGCACATATTATATTAAGTTCTATTGTAGCGCTAACTTAACGGACCTAGTTTCACAGACTTTTGTATTTCGTAGTCATGAAACAGCATCTAATTTAGACGCGTGAAGTCTGTGTTGTAGCTTGCCCATCCCGTAGTTTGTCTTTCCCGGTAGCTCAGTGGTCAAGTGATCTGACTGGTAATACAGAGGTCGCGGGTTCAAAACCCTGCTGGGATATGACAAGTTACCCTCCCATTGTGGATTTTGATCACATAATAATACGTCTTAGGCTGACTGCTGGAATAATGGGACTCATTAGTCCTAATAGAGCAGTATAAATAAGGCGATGTTATTATTATTATTTGCCTCCCTTTGATTTGATTTGATGGGATAACTCGAGAACCACAAGTCGGATTGAGCCAACAGATAGAAGGTCCAACGTTAACCATGCAAATTTTGGTTACCAAAGTCTAATTAGGTCTCGAACCACCGAACTCTAGGTCCGCTGCCTTATCTATCAATTTACTGAGACCGGTAGTTGAATAATCAATGTGAGAAGAACCCCCTATGCGTGCAGAATACAAAAGAAGAGACAGAAAAAAAAGAACTGTTCAGATCTGAGTAGAACTAATTGATTAAATAATGATAGATATTTAAAAATTATAAATAACAATCTTCTTCTTCTTCTTCTTTTACTCTGTCTTATCCCGCTTGAGCAGGGTCGACGTAGTTCAACCTCATGGTTGAGGTTGGTTGGTTTTGGCACATTTTTTTACGACTGGATGCCCTTCCTAACGCCAACGATTCTATTTGATTTAAAGTCCTGGATTAGGACGGGGGTTTTGCCCTCCATTCGCTGGGAATCGTACCAGCTACCCTCATTAACCTCACCCAGCCTGGGTAGGCCGGAAATGCCAGCCTCACATGTACGGAGGGAACACAATTTTCTGTGTGAAAAATCTGCTCCATGCTGGGATCGAACTCAGGATCTCTGGACTACAGGCAGTAGTCACAACCGTTACGCCACGAAGGCTGGCAAAAACAAGAAATTAAAACATTTATTGTTATTTATAATAAAAAAATATAAATAACAATAAATGTTTAAAAGACACATATGAGTTAAATGCCAGCGCCATCTTCAATGGGTGTTGAGACTATTCTTCTTCTCGTTCCACAAATTCTCAATGACACAGCTCAAATGAGTGAGAACTGTATGATGGTTCTCACCCAAGCAGTGGCGTAGCCAGGGGGTTTTTGGGGACAAAACCCTCCCCCCGAAATTTTCAAGAAACCCCAGCAAAGATGGAATATACGTTAGGCGAGATTTCTGAACTAGTGCAAATTAAAAAACAATTAACCTACAGAAAGTACTGATGGACGATTACACTAGTTCTTGTGTATATACATATACTTGTGCAATTGTGCATACATATAAATAAACAAAATGACCATATACAGAGAATTGTACAAACTGTACCGGTACCCGGTACTGGAATCGAGTGGACATAACTTTAGTGGTAGTACTTTCTTCAGACACACTCTACTGAGTTTTATGTTTTCAAATATAACTACTTATTGAAGCGATTATTCTGTACGTACTTATTACGTCCTGATAAGAATGTGGACATTTGATCTGAGTGAATGGAGATACACTCCACAACATAAAAACAGGTTGAAGTTGCTAAAGAGGTAATCGTTTTACTTTCGTTGAATTTCTAATATAATGTTAATGCTCAAAGCAATTTTCTACCACCTAACTCTCAGAGTCTTAGGGCGAAATATAGACAAAATAAAAAACCCAAGTCATGACTTAGCATCGGTTTTCCCGATCTAAGACAGTACGCAAATCGAGACTTAGCGCCTTAACCACTTGACTACTAGTGACCATAATAAAATCAGATCAGTTAAAACGTTCCTTTCAGTTCTTCACCAGCCGGCAAGGTGCCCAAGACACTTGCCGCAGTCCCTCTTTCAATTGTCATGGAAATTCTTTGTTTGAGATAAAAGTACGGCTTCTCATCTCCAGACAGTGTCATAACAAATTAAAAAAAAAATCAAATAGGACCAGGACCATGCAGTTATTATTATTATTCAACACTTTATTAGATATAAATGGACATATTATGTACAATACACATAATTATTTTAACAATGAAAAAATGGAAACAATATACAATGAAAATGAAAAAGAAAAAGAATAGAAAATTTATAGAAACATAATTATGTCCTAATTAAAGGACGGGGTTATCGCCTATGGCAATCTCTTCCACCCAACCCATCGCAGTTGTAAGGGACGTTAAAAATAAAATACAATTTTCATGATGCCGAGTGTAGAATGGTCAATACTTAGCAAGTGAAGCGATCCTCATTAAAGACCTGACTAGTGTCTACCTTTCTACTTGATAATGAAGATAATTGTCGCAAGCTTGACTGGTTTATGGATACGTGATCGTGGCTTGATATGATATACTGTTTCAGTGTTTCATATTCGAGAAATGATAACTATGTTTAGTTGAATATACCTACCATTTCAGAGCAATGATAAACGGTACTACATATTTTGAATATGGTAGAAATGCTATTATTATTATATTTTATGGTAGAAATGCTATTATTATTATACTGAAGATGTTCGATCTAGTTTTATTTATAATAGAGTACATATAATATATACATAGAAATTGAAATTTATAAAACAAAACTTGATCAAAAGCGGTGCTAATACCAACGGCATTCTCTTCAACACCAGCATTAATTAAAAATAAAACTAAAGAAAACAACATAAAAAAAGAACAGTTATTGAAGAACTATAAAAACATTTAACAGCTATACAAGCACTGTACTGTTTATAATAAAAGTGTTCCCTAACAAATCCATATTCATGAGTGAAGAAGTCGTGAACTGTTTTCCATAAAATTCCGTTCCAATATGAGATGGAATATTTTTTGTTGACATATGGGTTTGTAAAACTACAAAAAATTGTGTATTGGCAAGTGGTAGACCTCAATTTTGCAATTTTTTATCAAAAAAATATAATTTATTTAATTTATTTAAAATCATAATTTATTTAAAATATAATTATAAATGCGATATGTAAAACGTAACACCCATGTATATACAAAATTTTGTCAAAATTGGGGGTACCGTTCATGAGTTATTAAGCGTTTAAGTATAAAGTTAGTGGTCAGGCGCATGGTCTTTTTCGAAAGACACAAAACCAAAGTTGCTCAGGAGGTTATGAAACGTTCAGAAAAAATTGAAATCGGAGCAAAAAATATTTTTTCTTACAAAAACGAACACAATACTTCCGATTTCTAAAATTAGAAATTTATCGAAAGTAATAAAACTTTCCTGGTAATCAGCAAGGTAAGAAAATTAGGGTCGACAAAATAGGAAAATTTTGAACTTACAAATGTATTGCACATTGCATATACACATTTATTTTACGGCGTTCATACATAATCTACACTCGTCTGTCGGCCTTAATCAAAATCCTTCACATTCCTACCTCAGTAGCTTGATTGATAAGGCCTTGTCTGGAGGTCGGTGGTTCAAGTCCCGGTTTCAGTGTAGATTTATTAAAGCTAGTTTGAGTAGTTGTGATACACAAATATGATAACTTTTTTTTAACCTACACATTCAGATTTTACGATACTAACGAGACACATAAAATTTCCTTCACAGTAATAAAAATTTGAGCAACTGTCTCACCATTGTTTCTCTATTTAAATATTTACTATCTCTATTTATAGTATTTATTATTTTAAAAATATTTCGTATGTGTTAACTGTAACATTTTGTAATTTATGTAGAGTGAGTTAGTTATTCCCGTTTAATAAATAATATATAAAAAATATAAATAAATACATTGCTTTTTGTAACTTTGGTTCCAGGACTCAAGGAACGTTCTGTCTGACCATGAATGATCAGTTGGGCTGCCCGTTTGACTGATCCGAGAATAGATGAGATGAGATCTCTGACTCTTCTGGTATTGCGTCACTCAGCAGAAAGCACCTCTCACCTCCACAATCAGCCTCCTACCTCCAGGCGCGGACGGCGAGAAAATTCTTTGGGGGTGCTGCCACATAAACCGGACTAAAATGGCATTTATAGAGTAGTTCTTTAAGTATCTAAAGAGTTTGAGTTTGTTTACCATGCTATGCGGTCATAATAATTATGCATTAATTATTCTATAATTGTGTGATGAATTTCATTGTGTACAAGCTAGGGACTAAGAAAATCCTATCTCTGACATTTTCGTCTGGGGGTGCTGCAGTTCCGCAGCTCCTTAGCACCGGCCGCGCGCTGACTACCTCCAATAATTGATGTCTCGGCAAAGGAAACCCCTTCACTCAAGAAGTCAACCTGGATCAAGTAGAGCTTCCTATGAATATAAAGAGCCGAATTATGAAACAGGATTAGTTAATCTTAGTGGACACTATACCTTAACTATCACCTTGACAACTGTAGAGATCATTTTATCTTAAGCCGAGCTTTTGTAGCTGTATGTTACCACTGTGGCGTATATTTATACAAAGAGACATTTATACAAAGGTAGCTTCTCCTAAGTTTTGAAGGGCTTCTAAGAGATCCGTAGGTTTTGAAGGGCTTGAAGGCACTAAAGAGTGTAATTATATTAACTTTAGATGATACCAGTCGGATGTTCAAAGTTCAAGAGGCGTTATCATTCATAAACTCGTTTCTGTATTTTTCTGTTCCTATGGGGAACATAGATATAAAATAAACATATAATTCTTTAGGACATAATATTTTATTCTAAAATATTCAACTTTCACTCTTATGTGATGAACTGATGAGCTCTAGGTCAGTTTTGATATGACGCACGTTCGTACGTATTTTTGTATGAAAGTAAGATGTTGATGATAGATATGCAAGATTAGATTTTTTTTTCAAATACTTTCTTAGTACGCACTTAAATGCCAAAAGAGATTCTTGTCAAATTGGGTGTCATTTGTCCAGCTGTTTCGGAGTTCTGTTACTTATGAATGAATGTAAATGGATTTTTAAAGTGTGCGCTCGCTCAGTGGTAAAATGCTCGCTTAGCATGCGGAAGATCCATGGGTCGAACCCTAGAGCCGACAAAAAAAATGTATTCTTAGTTTGGGTTACTTTTTTTATCAAGGGACGTTTTTGGGTGTGCTGTATCACTATTATTATTTTGCGGATTCCTGGGCTGTCACAGTGTACAATTATCGTTATTGCAGGATAATTTTACCCATACGCCCTACCCGCCGAGCTAAACGCTTGCATTGTTAGATGGGTAAGGTTTACAGTTAAGTTACTACTTTTGGTCGTAAAGGTATACATCAAGATTTCAGTAAGTTATAGCATCAAGTTCCAGTGAGTTACACATTAGTATTATCAGGTTATACATTTTGTACCAAAGTTCTCCAGCTCTGCTACTAAGTTCATTAAGTTAATGCATTAAGGTTCCAGTAAAGTTACTACATAAGGTTTCCAGTAAAGTTACTACATCAAGGTTCCAGTAGTTCATGTAATGTTACTACATAAGGTCAGGTGTTCCAGTAAAGTTAGTCTTAGTACATAGGTTCCAGTAAAGTTACACTAGGTTCCATCCTAATCAAAGGTTCCAGTAGTTCCAGAAAGTTACTACAATTAAGTATGTTCAGTGAAAGTTACTACATTAAGGTTCCAGAGGTTCCAGAGTCAGTAATTGAGGGTAGTCTATGTAAAACCGGTTCAATATGAACTTAGCAGTTGAAAGGAATAGTGACATTGCTTCGAGCTTCATGGGTTCGTCTTAATAAATACCAAAAAAAATTCCAGGTCTGAAACACAGTGTTTAATTAAACAAAAAATAAAATTCCTATGAATTGATTTTTATTTTATTTAGTATTTTCCATGAAATTTGTGTACTTGTCTTTTTCTCTTTGCCAAAACTTAGTGTTTTCTCTTCTTCAATGTGAAAAATCTTTTGTACAGTTTTTTTTCTTCTTATTTTTAGTATGATCGGATCGAGATATTCTTGCTAGCTAACAGCTGGCATGACTTTCCACCAATCACAGTCAGCACCATGAAGACCGGCTGTGATTCGTGGTAAGTTCTTGCTCGCTTTCAGCTAGTAGCTAGCATGAGAATCTGGACCCGGCCATTGTTTAGTGGGTAGTCAAGAGGTTAACGCGCTAGTCTGGTAATCCAGGTAACGTAGGGATCCGTTGGTTCGAATTCCCATATGCATGAATTTTTCTCATTTGAGTTTGTGACCACATAATAATAAGACTTGAGTGTTAGGTGTTAGAAAATGCTTTGACATTAACCTCTCCTGGTGGTTACCTTCCGCTAAAGAGTATTTTTTTTTTTAAGTTTCATTATTGTATTTATATTCACAATACATCTTCGAGAAAAATGAGGGTTACCACATTCAAAAGATAAAAATCTTGTGCGAAGGTTGGGAAAAAAATTATAATTATTATTTAGACTAGAGTAATAGAGTAGTTACCAGAGATTTATGACGAGTGGGTAACAGGATTTTATTCTACGGTTCTGGGTTTGAATCTCGTTTAAAGTGAATTTTTTTGTTGGGAAAAAAAACATTTCAGGTCAAATTAAATTTATTTAAAAAAAAGTTCGTGTTAATATTGATTTGTGTTAATCACTTTCGGATATCACAACTACTCAATACCTTTACTAATCTCTACCTGAAATCGTTAAGTACTGAGGTCGTTGGTCAATTTTACTCCTACAGAAGGGCAAATAACCTCTTTATAAGAGAGACTTGAATATGAGAGAAATGTCCGTTCCATTAGTTCTCTATTAAAATTAACCTCTTATTAGAGACAAATTCGGTCCTGATTCTTATATGAAAGTTTGGTGTATATGTATAAACTGTATGGAAGGAATGCCGAAGGCAGTATCACCACCTGATCAGGCTTTGTTTATATTATTTCTAACTTGTTACTATGTTCATTGTATATAAAAGATGTAAATAAAGCTTGATCCAATGTTTATAAACTGAAAAGTTGAAAAACAGCACTTTAATATGAGAGAAGATAGATCTGTATTTATCTTCTATCATATTAAAGTGGTGTTTTTCAACTTTACGTAAATAGATACCCCAGTTTGACTGTATGACAAATATTAATCTAAAATAACTAAAAGTTAAAGAACTTGTTTTTCATTTCTCTTTGTCAAGTTAAGATATTTCTACTGCCATTATACTCGTTAAATACCCCCCTTGGAAATGTTTGTTGAAAGAAAATGTTACCCACTCGAAATGAGAATTTAACTTATTTAGTTAACTATTAATGTTTTAGTTATGCTAATTTTTTTGTTTTAGGCATACCTACCAAAAGATAATTTTTAGACGAGCTAATGATAAGTTTTAGCCAAAATATAAGTTTTAGCTCTTTTAGACATACCATAAACTAGGGGTGCCCAACCTTAACAGAAGAAGATCTACTTTAAATCTCAGATAATCAACGCGATCGACCCCCCCCCCCTTACAGATTGAATGGTCATTCTGGGCTTGAATGGGTTAATGAAGAATTCAACCAAATTTTCAAGTTTCAAGAAGTTACGAAACCTCCTTTAAATTTTAATGAGTTAAGGAAGGAGATCTCGGATTTTCACTTTTGTGAGATGCCAGGAAACCTCGTTCACAATCATTTTGAACTGGTCACATTAGATCTAATTTTTTATTTATTTATTCATTACAATTCACTATCCAACTCATCTCCCTGGGGCACACAGCCCACAACTGCCGCCGCATTCCCTCTCTGTATTGCCAGACTTATCCTTTGTGATAGGTAAAAACCCGTTCTGCCATCACCTGACTTTTCAGGTGATGGTAGAACAAAAAGTACAATCATTTTGTACTTTAGAGATCTAGACTTTTAGAACATCATCTCACCTCTCTGGACGTGATCGACCCAAAATCACTCCGCGATCGACTGGTTGGGCAGCCCTGCCATAAACTATGGTATAGTTTTACTGTTTGAACCATACCAAAATAAAAATTAAGAAAATAGGTAACAGTAGAATCTCGCTAACTCAATCCCGATATGATAAAAATCCCGTCAGCTCCAAAGAAATCTCCGGCCCTTGTCGAGTTTCGCTTCTTATTTGAAATCTCGATAACTCGAAATAAAACTTCTGTCCCTTAAGTTTTGAGTTAGTGGGTTTCCACTGTATGTCTGTCCCGGCAGTTCAGTGGTCAAGCCGTCTGACTGGTAATCCAGCGGTCGCGGGTTCAAAACCCAACCGGGACATGACAAGATATCCTCCCATTAGGGGTTTTGACCACATAATAATACGGCCCACTGCTGAAATAATGAGACTTATTAGTCCTACTCGGGCAGTATAAATAAGGTTATTATTATTACTTGTATATTATTATTATTACTTGTATATCATAAAATTTCTTTAGTTACCAGTATAGTGAGTTTCATTAACATATTATGATATCTACCTCTTGCTTTGTTCACCACATATATGCTTTTGTTTGTATAATATGGGGTTAATCGTTAATACCAAGTGACCAAGTTACAAGAATGCACTACTGGTAGTCAAGTGGTTAACGCGCTAGTCTGGTAATCCAGCTAGCGTAGGGATCCGTTGGTTCGAATCCCACCAAGTGCATGAATTTTACCTTATTAATTTGAGTTTGTCACCACATAATAATAAGACTCTGAGGGTAAGGTAGTAGAAAATGCTTTAAGCAATAACCTCGCCTGGTGGTTACCTTACACTAAAGATTATTATTATTATTAAGAATAGATTAGGGATGTTCTGAGGGTTCACGATATAGTGAGAAAAAAATATTGAAAATTTCATAGTAGGTTCAGAATGTGTTTTTCTTTATTTTTTAACACCTACCTAATTACATATTATTAAGAAATTATTGAGAAGAAATAACGTTTAATTTGAACATAATGTTCTATACAATGTTTTTTTTGAGTACTATAAATACAATAAAATTGTTGGTTCATTTTCTATTAAATAATGGTAATGAAAAACATAACGTCTGTCCCGGTAGCTCAGTGGTAAAGGCGGCACTCTGTGAATCCAGAGGTTCCAGAGGTCGTGGGTTCGAAACCCAGCAGGGACATGACAAGTTATTTGCCCATTTGGGATTTTTACCACATAATAATACGTCTTGGGCTTACTGCTGGAATAATGGGACTTTAATAGTCCTTATATCGGGCAGTATAAAATAATAAGGCAATGTTATTATCATTATTACATAGGTAGATACCTAACAATAACTAGATTTAAATATTAATTTAAAATATTATGAAATATTTTTTCATGTCAAACTTGAATATCCTCTAACCAATTATTGTTGAAAATGAACTCATAGTATATTTGTTATTTCCTAAAAGACGTTTTGTAAGATTTGATTCGTTGTTCAATTTTTAAATAAATTTTAAGTGTCAGAATATCGTACAAATATGCCTTTAAATCAAATGAATGCGTTTTTTTTCTCTCTTTCCATTTTCAAAATAAAATAATAAATCATGTGAATGTCATAGAACGACGAAGGAAATCCTCATGGATAAATGCTAGTTTCTGCGACAGATGTACGGAGATGAAGAATTCCTTAGGGTGAGAGCCACAAAAATTGTAAAGAAAAACTAAAATAAATATACATTATTACATTACATGACAAGATGTACGGAGATGAAAATCTATCACCAAAGCTTGCCAGATAATGTTGGTTTTTTAACAACCAAAACATTTCCGACTATGACTCTTCACATGGGAATTGTCAACCCGAACCACGTGAATCAAGCCAAACGGTTGTTTCGCGGGAGAACGCCTTCTAGAAACTACAGTGCTTATATCAGTGTAATCAGTATAAACAGAAAAGTGAGAAGTTGTACTAAATATACATGAATATCAGAACATACAGACCTGGATAGCTGTTTCGAGCTTATTTGCTCTCATCAACAGGTAATAGTTCTGAATATCCATGTCATCATATAACGGTAAATATAGTTTGCATGTATTTTGTCGGTAGTATAATACTTCAGTTTCTACAGAGACTTGGGGTTTATAACTTGAACGCAACAACCAATCAGAGTGCGTTGTGCGACGCGACGGTTGAAACGGAGATTTGGGGATTATGAGAGCAGAGAGTGTTTCTGGAATGAGACCCTGTTCTCCTCCCCAACGGTTGAACAGGTGAGTCTATGACGTCATAGACCCAAAAATCTATGACCTCATTGTGTAAGAGAAAGAGAGACGGAGAAAGTGAGAAGAAGAGAGATTAGGAAGAGAAAGGGGGAGAGAGAGAGATACAGAGAAAGAGGGAGAGAAAAAGAGAGAGAAATAGAAAGAGGGAGAGAGAGAGAGGAGAGAAAGAGATAGAGAGAAAGAAAGAGATCGAGAGAGAGAGAGAAAGAGAGATATCATGATGAGAAAAAATACGAGATAGGGATTCAGGCCTGAATACAAAATTGTTTCCTTGGATAACAGAAAGCCAGCGAGAATCATAATGCAGTTAATTTTGAGGATTACCTACATCCTGATAAGCTATCAGAAGAAAGCTAAAAGTTTGAACATGGCACCCCGCGTTACCATTAAAAAAAATATAGTGGACTGTATAATCTGTCGAAGAGCCGAAAAAAAAAGCCGAAAAAAATTCCCGACCCCACCGGGATTTGAAACCGGCGTCACCTGGACTGTGAGCCGACAAATGGATATCCGCTAGCCCCAAGTCTGATTATGTTTTTTTCATTTCAGTCCATTAACTTATTAGTCCTGCCTGATTCTTACCGCTGTTTCAGCCGCTATGACGTCACGAGGTCTGAATGAAAACTCGGATTATCTATATCCCCCTCCCCTCCATCTCTCCTCTCTTCATATATCTCTTCCCCTCTCCTCTTTCCTCTCTCTTCATTTACTCTTCTCCCCTTTTTTCAATCTTTTTTCTTTCCCTCCTCCCTTCCCTCTCCTCTCTCCTCTCTCTCATTTTCTCCCACTTTCTTTTCCCTTACTTCTCTCCTTCCCCCATCCTCTTTCTCTTCTTTACCCTTCCCTTCCTATTCTCCTCCCTCCCCTCTTCCTCTCCCTCCTCCCTCTCACCCCTTCTCTCTTCTCCTCCCTCTCACTCCTTCTGTCTCTCTTCTCTCACCTCTCTCCCTCTCACCACTGCTCTCCTCTCCACCCCTTCTCTCTCTCTGTCTCCTCTCTCTCCTCTCCCTCCCCCACCCCCCCACCCCCATCCCCTCCTCACCCTTTCTCCTCTCTTCTCTCCCACCCACATCACAATCAATACCGTCGAGTGGTCGAGAAAGAGAGAGAGCGCAGACGTACCAGAAACACTCTCTCTCACTCACTCTCACACACACTCACTCTCTCCTTTCCTTTTCTCTTTATCCACTTTTGCTATCTCCTTTTGCCCTATCTCTCTTCTCTCTCTCTCTCTCTCTCTCTCTTATAATTCAGTCCTGTTTTTCACTTGAAGAAGAAAGCTTTGCAGACCCCACTACAGTTCGTCATTCAGAATGGTAAGTTGCTTAGCTTTCTTTTTTCAAATGGGTTTTCAAGAGCGTCAAAAATGTACAATATGGTTTTCCATACTGAAAAATTTTCATGGCCACTTTTCTATGATAGACTTTTCGTGAGAATTATTTTCTATTTCCTATTTATTTATTTTATTTATTTAGAAACTCTTTATTAGTAGAACATATATTATATACAAACAAATAATGGTAAAAATTAAGTAAAAAAATTGACAATATTAATAATATAAACAAGAAAAAAAAATAAACAAAATATATACACATGTCCTAACTAAAGGGCGGGGTTATTGCCTATGGCAATCTCTTCCACCCAACCCTATTATGTAAATTAAAAACGCAGCATTGTGAGGAAAAATAAATAAAACTATTCAATTTTCCACTATCATAACATATGGAAAATTGAACCATACTTTTTTTTAAGATGAGTGTTTACGCTTTTTTATTCGAGCCATGAAACAGAGCTACTGTGACGTTTGTAGTCTGTGTTGTAGCCTACCCATCGTAGTATGCCTCCTCTATGGGCGAGAAATTGACACAATACTTCCTATTAGGTGCTGGGTCAAAACAGCGTACCGAACGTGTATCCCTTACAAAAATGCAACAATAAAATACAAATTTTTTCGGCAGCGATCAAACCGGACCTTCCGCATGCAAGCGAGTCTTAACATGAGCTAGTAACCGTATTTAATATTAGAATACATCGTTGCCGATGAATTTCTAAGATTAGAATCGGAAGTATTAGTTTTTGTAAAGAAAAATATTTCTTTGCTCCGAATTTCTCTATTAATTAAATAATTTGAAACGTTATTCCAAAGGGAATAGATCGGTAGGTACAAGAGAAGTAGATAAAATAATAATACTCTGTAATGGAAGGTAACCGTTAATTCTCAAAGCCTTCTCTGTACCACCTAACTCTCAGAGTCTTATTATTATGGGGTCACAAGCTCGAATAAATGAGAAAAATTCATGCACTTGGGTGGGATTCGAACCAACGGATCCCCACTCTTCCTAAATTACCAGACTAGCGCCTTAACCACTTGACTACCAATAGGATAATAGTATATTACATATACGCATCATTTCCATGACTTACGGAAAATGAACTTTAGATACTCGATTTGTAAAAGTCCTAGAATCTGAACTAGTACATAGTTTGACAATGTTCTGAAGAAAGTTTTTACATTTGCAAATAAGTTCCCCATTGATTTCAATGGATTTTTTTTACGTTCCTTATCCTCTAATGAGGAAAGTATTGTACCTATTTTTAGTTTGGGTTTAACCTTGTTTTCAATTGCAAGTTCATAACACCAATGGAACTTTATTCGCATGCATTTGCATACAATATCTGGTTGCAAATGGTGTCACATTAATTTTACTACGTAAAATAATACGTGCAAAGTATAACATTAATTATATCAGCTCAGTATAAAAGATTAAGCACTCGCTGGCCATGCGGAAGGTTCCGGGGTCGATCCCCGAGCTAACAAAAAAAATTGTATTCTAAATTTGGTTACAGTTAATTGTAAGGGATACCTTCCGGTGCGCTCGTGTTGACCCAGCACCTAAATGGGAAGTATTGTGTCACTTCTCGCCCATTAGAGGGGAGGCATACAAGTCGTTGGGGCAAGCTGCAACATAAACCACAAGCGTCTACAGTAGTTCCTGTTTCACGGCTACGCAATAAAAAGGCTGTGAAACAACACTCATCTTTCTTAAAAAAATAAAAATAACAAACCTAACTCCTTTTGTTTTTTTCAGGAGCTCACGAATTTCTTTGCGTTTCTTCTGATGGGAGTTCTGTCAGCGGAGGCTTTCAACAAACTTTCCAAGGTAAGTTGCTGTCATTACATAGATAGTTATCATATTTGTGTTAATCACTTACGTGATATCACAACTACTCAAACTCGCTCTACTAAGTCCACGCTGAAGTCCGGGACTTGAACCACCGATCTTCAGGTTACATATCCATCGCCTTATCGTTCAAGTTACTGAGGTCGGTGTTGTTACATAAATACATAATACAATACTGTTGTTGCCCATACCAGTTTTCATTCAGTCACTGAAGCTAGGATGGGTGAACATCAATCCCTCGAGATGCTCGGTATTCCCGGTCCCACTCAGGCTGGGTAGGGTTAATTTGATAATTTGAGTAGCTGGTTTGTGAGTTTCCAGCGCTTGGAGGTTAAAACCCCCGTCGTAATATGACCATGAAGTCCAAAGCGACCTTAAAACCCAGATGAAACAAAAAAAATCCTATCATACAAGACTGGCCTAATTAGGGTTGGGTGGAAGAGATTGCCATAGGCAAGAACCCCGCCCTTTAGTTAGGACATACCTAATTGTGTGTACATTTATTTATCTATTTTTTTTCTTCTTATTGTTTCCATTTTCTTTAATTTTTGTAATCATTATTTGTACTGTACATAATTATATTTATGTCTTATTATCTAATGAATAATTTAATAAAATGATTATAATATCTATTCTATGTCGGGATTTCTTCTTTTTTTAGTTAATGAGTGGACCTCTATATGAAAAAAAAAAGAATTTGCTAGCGAGCAATTATTTTTGTATTGTAAAAAGTTTATTTTATCGTTCATTTATATTAATTTGTATCATTTGTCACTACCTATTACTACCAACCTCGTTGTAACATTTTCTTTGAAAAATAAATACCACTACATTTATCTGGTCCACTGCTAGTCAAGTGGTTAATGCGCCAGTCTGATAATACAGGTAGGGATCCGTTGTTTCGAATCCCACCCAGTGTATGAATTTTTCCTCATTCATTTGAGTTTGTGTTTACAAAAAAATAAGACTCTGAGGGTTAGGTGGTAGAAAATGCTTTGAGCATTAACTTCGCCTGGTGGTTACCTTCCACTAAAAAGTGTTATTATTAGAGAGAGAGAGAAAAAAAAGATATAGTATGTATGAAACCTAGTTCTATTCTCAATACAAGATCTTCCTTATGGAAGATCTTAGTGAGAATAACATAGACTTTTGATGTATAAATTACCATACCCATACATATTTTTTTCGTTCATTTAATAATTATGACTAAATGTAATTTTACTGTCTATTTTTATATTAACACTAGCGGGCTACGCCCGCTTCGCGTGGCCAAGGCATGGCCACATTTTAGTTAAGGCATGGCCACATTTTAGTTAAGGCATGGCCACCGCCGCTGCATAAGTTTTATGGTTATTGAAGCACTTCTTTATACACCAGGTTCTTTGTTATACCATCTGGCTGTAACACAATGAGGGACTTGGCAGACCTTACTCTTGAAAAAGCAACATAGAGCTGACCGTGGGAGAAGCAATTGTTCTAAGGTCAATTCCAGCTAGCTCAAGAGTTTGCCCCTGTGCCTTATTTATCGTCATGGCAAAACATAGTTTTCTGGGGAATTGAACTCTTTTGAAATTAAAGTGGTAGTCGGAAATCACATTAGAACCCAAGAGAGAGATGGGAGGGCACTACAACGAAATCAGTAGGTGCCCTACAGCGCCGCACTTGAAGTAATGATATTTTTCGGTTCCAAGTGCGGTTAGCTTTTAGAGAAGGTGGGTTTTTAGTGGGTGGAAATCCCACACCCCAGGCAGGATCTGGGTGTCTTTGAAAGATTTTTTCCTGCCTTCCATTAAAAAAAAGGAACCCAAGTGCATAGTTGCTAATGAATAGATTAAATGAGCACACAAATAGCTCAGTGCTTAAGCACTCGCTTACGATGCGGAAGGTCCCGGGTTCGAACCCCCGCGCCGACAAAAATAATCCTGTGTACATATACCGTTTCACCTGCACCAGCCCCTGTGAATACAAACAGGGACAACAACACTTGGGTCATCTAGATTGGGGTAGATAGTGTCTTGGAAGGTGTTGTAATCGACTAATAACTGACAGTGTTCGGTAGGAATTACAATTTTATCATTTTGTTCAGGTAACGGTCCATCACCTATCCGAAGCAAAAGTTTCGAAAAAACTTCTGCATTTTGATCAGCGTGAAGATGTACACGCATATTCAACTTTAAAGAAAGAACAGTTATCTGTGGCCACAAAATGGATGATTTTAAACATGCCTTCACTTCGTCAGCTCTTGTTCCACGTGGAACAACGGGTAAAGTTTGTCTAAAATCTCCAAACAGTAGCACAGTTTTACCACCCATAAGATTTTTAACACCACGAATGTCTTGTAGAGTACGGTCTAGTGTCTCTAAGCCAGTTTTATGAGTCATTCATCATATACGATCAACTTGAAATCCCTGAGGACTTTGGCCATATCACTTTGCTTTCCAATAATACAGCTTGGTGTATCTACTGAATTTAAATTGAGCGGCAATTTCAAAGCAGAATGAACAGTGCGGCCTCCTTCTATCAGTGTGGCGGCAATACCGGACGATGCAACAGCAATGGCAATATTTCCATCTTTGCGTATTGTAGCTAACAAAAGGTTTATTAAGAATATTTTTCCAGTTCCACCTGGAGCATCTAGGAAGAACAAATTATTACCTACAGAATCAAGAGATGAAGTGACGCTCTGAAGTACAGTTTCATACACGTATCTCTGTTCACTATTGAGTAATGGCACTTTTTCAGAGACGAAAGACCTCATTTGAAACGTGTTGTATGAAATTTCTGCCAAATAAGTTCTGTTGGTAATAATGTTCACATTGCTTGCGCATCATCAAGTAACAAACCCATGGCTAGGCATGCAGCATGGAACGTAGGGTATTCAATGCCGCCTACCATTTTGAGGCTTCTGAATGAAGTAGGTCCTCGCACTTTATGTAGAAGTAATCGTAGGTAGAAACATTCTGAGTCATTTGGATGTACGGTATAAATTTTACCAAGAACCTGGTCTTTTTTTACACCCGGATGTCCTGGAACAATTGATCTTTTTTTCCTTCTTTGGAACATGTTGTTTTTCCACACATAAAATGCTGGTACTTGATTATAAAAAAAGAGTCTTTGCAAATTCATCCTGGTTGCATAGTTGGAAAAACGCCATTAATGTTGTTTTAGGAGGGTTGTCAATTCTCTGTTGGACATTTTCGGTTGTAAAAACTACCCTTTGTCCATTTTCAAAGTGGACGGCCAAATGTATGACAGGAGAGTATCTTTCATGAGTCGAAAAACATAGTATTCGCCATCCAGCTTGACCATAAGTTGAGAACCCCTATTTTCTTTTAAAATTTGTTTCTTATTATTCCCCTACATCACAAAAAAAGCTGTCTGCCAAATTTCAAGTCATTCAGCTCAACCGTTTTGAGAATCTTGCAAGAGGCTAAAATGTCTACTTTTGTCCATAAGTTGAGGACCCCTATTATCTTTGAAAAATCCTTTCATAGTAAGCTTCTTCATCACTGAAAGAAGTTTTCTGCCTAATTTCAAGTCATTCAGCTCAACCCTTTTGAGAATCTGACAACACTCTAAAAATGACTAATTTTGACCATAAGTTGAGAACCCCTGTTTCCTTTAAAAAAAATCCGTTCTTAGTACGCCCCTACATCATAAGAGGAAGCTTCCTGCAAAATTTCAAGTCAATCGGCCCAACCGTTTAGGCTCTGCGTTGATTATGAATAAATGTTAATTTTTGGCCATAAGTTGAGAACCCCTGTTTCCTTCAAAAAATCCGTTCTTAGTACGCCCCTACATCATAAGGGGAAGCTTCCTGCAAAATTTCAAGTCAATCGGCCCAGCCGTTTAGGCTCTGCGTTGATTATGAATGAATGTAAATGGATTTTATATATATAGATTAAGGAAAAATTGTACTGAAAAAATAAATAAAATAAAGTCAAAATTACAACAAAAAAAAATCATTTTCTAATCTCTATCCTATGTCCCAGCACGACCGGTTCCTCTCCGAGAATCTCCTGCGGGATGTGGTGGACAGGATGGGCCGAGACCTCGCCGACGCCTACTTCGACCTCCCGGACCTGGAGGCCGGGGTTCGAGCCCCGGAGCTAGACAAGGAATTCGACCCCTCCGCCCTCGAGGGCCCGGGGGTGGGGGTGGGATTCGACTACCCGGAGGGCGCAGGGGCGGGGCGCTCACCCAGCCTGAGGGACCAGGAATACCTCCAGCAGAGCAGCCTCTGGGGCCACCAGTTTGTGCAAGGTGGGCGTGTTTCTTTTTTATAGTTTCTGTTTACAAAAGGGAGTAGACCAGCAGTCTGGCTGGGGGACTATAAACAGGGAGTAGACCAGCATTCTGCCGACCTCCGTGGCTGAGTGGTTAAGAGCATTAGTTATTGACCTGGAGGTTGCGGGTTCGAATCCCGGCCGGAGCGGAAATTTCTGACCGAGATTTTCCGTTTCCGGAATGGCATGGATGTAAAGGTCAAGTGCCCTGAAGTAATGCGAAAGCGGTTCCGGGGCCCACTTACCTTTTTTTTTTTTTAAAAAAAAAAAAAAAAAGACCAGCATTCTGGCTGGGGGACTATAAACAGGGAGTAGACCAGCAGTCTGGCTGGGGGACTATAAACAGGGAGTAGACCAGCAGTCTGGTTGGGGGACTATAAACAGGGAGTAGACCAGCATTGGCTTGGTTCTTGAGGTCCTTTTCAATTATTAGCCTCCTTGTAAAGACAGTGGGCAGAAGTGCTCAGTCATTCCTCCACTGTCTGGCTACCATCGTTCACGATGACGCAACCCTATGATCATGATGATGATGATTTACAAGTAATTTGTTTTTCTAAATATTATCTGAAGTAATGTTAAATTAACGTCTCCAGATGTACTGTCTGTCACGCTAGCTCAGTGGTACAGGCTGCACTCTGTGAATCCAGGTGTTCCAGAGGTCGCGGTTTCGAAACTCAGCCGATCATGACAAGTTATCCTCGGATTTGGTATTTTTACCACATAATAATACGTCTTGGGCTTACTGTCAATACACTTTTTCTCTATTAGACTCTTTCCCTTTTACACTGACCTCACTAGCACCCCCAGCCCGTAAGATACTATTACTTCCTCTAAACGTTAATATGTACATATTATATTAATTTTTATCAAACCTTGTACTACAAATTGAATAATTTATTGATAACATCACAGCTTATAATTTTCATTAAAAATCATTGGGTCGATGAAAAATCATCGACCGGTCGATCGCGGAGTTATTTTGGGTCGATCACGTCCAGAGAGGTGAGATGACGTTTTAAAAGTCTAGATTTCTAAAGTAAAAAAATATTGTGAACGAGGTTTTCTGGCATCTCATACAAGTGAAAATCTGAAATCTCCTTCCTTAGCTCATGAAAATTAAAAGGAAGTTTTGTGACTTCTTGAAACTTGAAATTTTGTTGAATTCTTCATTAACCCATTCGAGCCCAAAATGAACATTGAATCTTTGAATCTGTAGGGGGAGGGGTCGATCGCGTTGATTATCTGAGACTTTATAGTAGATCTTCTTCTGTAAAGGTTGGGCACCCCTGCTCTACAGAAAGGAAAAATATATTTACCTATAATATTCATTAATCGCAGGAGGAGCGGGGGAGGGGAAGCAGCTACTCAAGCCTGAGGGTTCCGTCAAGAATCAGAACCAAGTGAAGAGTGACGCCGCCCTGCCCGCCTACTGCAACCCGCCCAACCCCTGTCCTGTGGGATACAGTGAGTATGAGACCCATTATTCATTAGAGGTTGTTGCATCCCAACCCCTATCCTGTGGGATACAGTGAGTATGAGACCCATTATTCATTAGAGGTTGTTGCATCCCAACCCCTGTCCTGTGGGATACAGTGAGTATGAGACCCATTAATTATTAGAGGTTGTTGCATCCCAACCCCTGTCCTGTGGGATACAGTGAGTATGAGACCCATTATTCATTAGAGGTTGTTGCATCCCAACCCCTGTCCTGTGGGCTACAGTGAGTATGAGACCCATTATTCATTAGAGGTTGTTGCATCCCAACCCCTGTCCTGTGGGATACAGTGAGTATGAAACCCGTTATTTATTAGAGGTTGGTGCATCCCAATCCCTGTCCTGTGGGATACAGTGAGTATGAGACCCGTTATTTATTAGAGGTTGTTGCATCCCAACCCTTGTCCTGTGGCATACAGTGAGTATGAGACCCATTATTATTTATTAGGGGTTGTCCTGTGGGATACAGTGAGTATGAGACCCATTATTATTTAATAGGGGTTGTCCTGTAGGATACAGTGAGTATGAGATCCATTATTTATTCGTGGTAAGGGATACCTTCCGGTGCGTTCGTGTAGACCCAGCACCTACATTATATGGAAAGTATTATGTCACTTTTCGCCATCAGAAGGGAGGCATACTTCGGGACGGGTAAGCTACAACATAGACCACAAGCTCTTCAGTAGCTGCTGTTTCATGGCTACGAAATAAAAGAGGCTGTGAAACACTCATCTTAAAAATAAACAAAAAAACGTGCCATCGATGCTCGCAACTGCCATAGTAAATACACAGTAAATACACTGATACCTTGTGAGGAAAAATGAGTAGTTACTTGTATGAGTAACGACCAGTGGCGGCATTACCAGAGTAAATATATATAATTTATATTTATTAGTAAGTTCCATGTATTTTGTTATGAAAATCATTCATAACAAATTGAACAATAAACTTAATTCTTCAAACAAGCCACGCTTCGTTGAACCTAATACATAATAAGTATAATTACATATAGCTTTAAAAATCATGGCCGTTTTTTTTTCTCTGAAAAATTTTAAATAAAAAAAAAATTCCTGCCCCGCTGGGAATCGAACCCAGGTCACCATGCGTACAATGCCTAGCGCGCTAACTCACTCTGCCACGGTGACTACTGATTTAACCATGCAGTTGAAAGCGATGTTAAATTTTTGTTTAAAAAAACGCTTGCATACGAGTCTGCAACCATTTCGACATTTTCATCTTTACTATTCAAGGTCCAAAACCCAACTGACCAAATTTCGTATTGTGCGCATGACACACAACTTTCCCTCTTCTCTTAGGGTTGCAATATCGAAACGAAAATATCGATATTAGGTATATCGATAATATCGAAACCATAATATCGATATCCGATATTAGAAGACTTCTCTCCCTTTACAATTCGATATTTCGTTACATAATATCGATACATAATATCGTTACATAATATCGTTACATAATTTCGTTACGTAATTTCGTCACATAATTTTGGTTATGTGCCAGAGCAAAGACATGAAAATGTCAAAAGAAATGAATGTAATAGAATAATTCGAAATGTAAATTATCACCACACTTTATCAGGTTTTGTTTATATTTATTTCACCATGTTACCATGTTCATTGTATATAAAAAAAATGTAAATAAAGCTTGGTCCAATTGTTTATAAATAAATAAAAAAAATTAATGGACTTTTCTCGTCTGCTTCTCAGCCGCGGAGGACGGGTGTCTGGAGGAGTTTGACAACAGCGCAGAGTACAGCCGCGTCTACCAGGCGGCTCAGGAGTGCATGTGCGACGCGGAGCACATGTTCGAGTGTCCTAGGGAGGCCGCGCCTCCCCGCGCCAACGAGATCGAGTACAGCCCCTTCATGAGTCCGGTGAGTGTGAGGGTTGGGTGGAAGAGACAGCCCCTTCATGAGTCCGGTGAGTGTGATGGTTGGGTGGAAGAGACAGCCGCGTTCGAACGAGGCTGAGGAATATAAGTGCGACGCAGTGACCGGTCCTTCGTTCCAGAAACACTCTCCACTCTCAGAATTCCCGAATATCTGTTTCGCTCGTCTCAAAACGCACTCTAATTGGTAAATTGCTTTTTTAATTAGGTAAAGAGTGCACCAATAGCTCAGTGGTTCAACACTCGCTTGCCATGCGGAAGGTCCCGGATTCGAACCCCCGCGCTGACAAAAAATTGTATTCAAAATTTCATTACAGTTGATTGTAAGGGATACCTTCCGGTGCGCTTGTGTTGACCCAACACCTAAATGAGAAGTATTATGTCACTTCTCGCCCATCAGAGGGGAGGCATACTCCGGGATGGGCAGGCTACAGCACAGACCACAAGCGTCTATAGTAGCTCCTGTTTCATGGCTACAAAACAAAAAAAGGCTGTGAAACACTCCTTAAAAAAATAAAAAAAATTGGATTAAAGGTCACTTTCAACTGCATATGGTCTTATTACGCGAGGTGGCATTCGCTGAAACCTCTAAAATTAACCTCACCCAGCCTGTGTGGGGCTGGGAAAAGCCAACATCACGAGGGTTCGAATGTAAATATGATTTGTAATCCAGAGTCACTTATAATCCAGAGAGGAAATTGCTCAAGTATTATCTTAGAAGCCAAATAAAAATGTCTTGGGATGGGTCCTCTGTATACAAAAAAAAAGAAAGAAAAACATAACAAATGATTTATTATTATTCTAAGAACGTTACCCTCTAGATAAATTACAAGTGACACCTGTAATAAATAAATAAAAAGTTTAAAATAAATAAATAATAATATCTTCTGCCTATTCCAGCATAAGAGAAGTCACCGTGGCCGAGTGAGTTAGCGCAATAGGTCGCTAACTCCCTCGGCATATTTCGATCGCAAGAGGGGCAGGATTTCTGCTCTGTTATTGGGTGTTCGGGGTCCACTCATACCTCGTGAGGAAAATTGAGTAGCTACTTTAATGTGAGCAGCGACCAGTGGCGGAATTAGAGGCAAAAATAAGATATTATAGGATATGAAAAGATATGGAAAAGTCCTATAATTCTGCGCTACCCACTAAAAATTATGATGTAATAACACAAAGAAACACATTTATTTATTTTATTTATTTTATTTCTTTTATTTATTTTATTTATTTTATTTATTTTATTTATTTTATTTATTTTATTTATTTTATTTATTTTATTTATTTTATTTATTTTATTTATTTTATTTATTTTATTTATTTATTTATTTTATTTTATTTATTTTATTTATTTTATTTATTTTATTTATTTTATTTATTTTATTTTATTTTTATTCCAGGATAAGAACCCCTACCTGCAGGGTGACATGCTACCCATAGCTGCCAAGAAGGGCAACAATGTCCTCAAGTTTGTGGCTCTGGAGTGAGGAGATCCTACAGGAAGCCTGCCTGCTCTGATATGAAACATACTTATTGAGAGCATCTGAGAAGTGAAATATTGTAAATATAAAGAGAGATATTTTTTTTCTGATAAGTAATTTTATTTATTTATAATTTTAAATGAAATTTTACGTGGAATCGATTTTTGGAAAAGAGTTATTTTGTTTATTTAAAATTTTAAATGGGAATTTAGACGGAATCTATCATTGAAAAGAAATGGTTGAATTGAATGTTTTGAATAATATTAAAGGAAATCACGCTTGATAATTTTTTTATTGTTTATTTTAAAGGGTTTATTTCTAATGAATATCCTGTACCTTTAGAATGTAGATTAATTATTGAATGTTGAATTCACGATGATAGCACCAGTTTTCGTTCTGTCACCGCAGTTAAGCAACGTCCAGCGAAGTTAGGACCATTCAAATTCAAACCCTTGTCATGCTGGCTATTCCCGGCTCCACTCAGGCTGGGTGAGGTAAATTCGAGTAGCTGTTCTGTGAGTTTCCATCGAATGGAAGGGTGAAACCCCTGTTGTGATATGACCATACAGTTGAAAGCAACTTTAAACACAAATTTAATAATAATTCTTCCATAGTAGTCACCGTGGCGGAATGTTCTCGCATGTAGGTGACCTGGGTTCGAATCCCGCCTGGGTGGAAAAAATTCTATTCTGTTCTTTGCATGTCTGGAGACCACTCCTATTTCGTGAGGAAAAGTGATTAGTTACTTGTATGAGTAACGACCAGTGGCGGCAATCCCATTTAGGTGCTGGGCCCTGCTGGGTCATCACGAGCGCACCGGAAGGAATCCCTTACAAACTGTAACTAATATTTTTAATACAATTTTTTCTTCAGTTCTTGGATTTAAACCCAGGACCTTTCGCTAGGTAAGCAAAGTACCTTACCACTGAGCTATTTGAGAGCTGATTTCTTTAACCATTTAACACTAGAAGCACACTGTACACCTCATCCCCATTGAAACAGGGACTGCACAATAATGATCTCATGTCTTAAAACTTAAAGCAAAATGTTCTCTATGTTTTGTCCATCACCATTTTTTTTTTTTTTTTTTTTCGTTTTTCGTCCGTTTTTTTTAGTAGGGATAAAATAAATAAATACAATTTATTAATAGATGGTATAACCAAGTATTGTATTTTATTTTAAAACTTAAAATATCATATCCACTGTTTTTTCGTGATAAAAATAACACAATACTTCCGATTTCTATTACTTATTAGAAATTTATCAGAAGTACATAATTGAATTTACTCATAGTACATAATAAAAATATATATAAAAAACATTCCTTATATTTATTTTATTTCTGTAAGTGTTTTTATTATTTTATTTTGTTAATTATTTTTTATTGATCAGGTTTTTATTTATTAGGTTTGAGAAAGGTAAATATGGCCGACCCCGGTGTGAGTTGTTTTCTGAGCGCGCCTCAATTCCAGCAAGAAGCATTAAGTTAACAAATTACCCTAATTTTTTATAAGTTAAGTAAAAAAAGTTAAAGTTATCTGTGTTGTTATTTGTGTTGATCAAACTCGTAATGTCACAACTACTAAAACTCGCTTTACTAAATCTTTGCTGAACTCGGGACTTGAACCACCGACCTCCAGGTTACAAGTTCGCCGCCTTATCGATCAAGCTACTGAGGTCGGTTTTATTTTTTTCATTTTTATTTTTTATATCAAGAAGCATGCACGAAGTCAACAAATTACTTGATGTGACAAACATCCCTGAATCAACAACAATAACATTTAGGTAATTAAATTACACCTACAAAACAACAACAAGCAATGTGAACAAAACAAACGTATTGGAATAACAAAACAACAAGATATCAGTAAATACTCGAATTACTTTTGACATTCAGAGTAAATAAAACGTACTGCTAAGGGCCGCATTATGAAACAGGATTTGATTTAGGGCGAAATTAAAAGAAAAAATTAATAAGTCATTGCTTAGCGTCGTTTTCTCTATCTCACACAGAACGCAATCCATGACTTAGCGCCACAGAGGTATTACAAAACCGTCTATTAATTCCGCCTTAAGTCTAAGTTGATCATGCAGTTGAAAGTGACATTAAACTTAAATTAAAACTAAGGAAAGTAAAAAATATGTCTCTTTCAAAATTTTAGTATCTGAGTGATTTGATGAGGGACCAACCATCTGGGGGACTTTTGTCTTTTCATCTTTTCGAAGCCAGCGTCGATGGCACGTTGAATACATCAGTTCTCATTCTGTCACTGAAGTTAAGCAACGTCCAGCGAGGCTAGGACTTGGATGGGTGACTATTCAAACTCTCGTGATGTTGGCTATTCCCGGCCCCACTCAAGCTGTGTGAGGTTAAATTGATTATCTCTTTTGTGAGTTTCCGGCGAATGGACGTTAAACCCCCCGTCGTGATTTATGACCATGCCGTTTTAAAGCGATGTCAAATTCAACTCGTCCATAATGCCCGCATCTGGATGAAGCCTGAGGATTGAGGGTAAACATCAAGTGGGTTGTACCGTGAATATTAACAAGACCTCTACACTACATAATAATGTACATATGTACAATTGTACATGGACATAATTATATTGTACAGTCGTTGACTGGGCAGGTGATAAAACTATTCCAAGCAGGTGTCTTCTTCTTCTAGAAACAATAGGTCGTCACCCCACAAACAAACAAAAAGCGTATGAACAACCGAAACCTACTTTTCGAAGGTGGTGGTGCTACCGTTTCCTCAGCACCACCAAATTGAAGTGGGTGTAGCGCCCTTGGTATTTGAGCACAAAATTCGAGGTTTGCTGCACAAATTAGCACAAAATACCCATGTAAATAAAACATTACATTTTAAAGGTGGTGGTGCTGGCGAAATGGTTTGAAGGGATTTCGGGGGGGGGGGGGGTTGAGGGGGGTTCAGAAATCTCGCCTAACGTATATTTCATCTTTGCTGGGGTTTCTTGGGAATTTCGGGAGGGGTTTTGTCTCCAAACCCCCCCCCTCCCTGGCTACGCCACTGCGTTATCATTTGTTTCATGATCCATTCTTGGATCAAATGAGATCGCAACACTTTGCAACGCTTCTCATTTAA
Source organism: Bactericera cockerelli (assembly GCA_024516035.1). Lineage (NCBI taxonomy): Eukaryota > Metazoa > Arthropoda > Insecta > Hemiptera > Triozidae > Bactericera > Bactericera cockerelli. The sequence goes on along the minus strand of CM044955.1, from coordinate 10,144,089 downwards.
AATTCAAAGCAAAATGTTGCGCTCAGTGGGATCCCGGGCTTACTGAGTTTAGAAGTGTGAGTCAATTCGGAATGAATACTAATAATGTTTATTATTACCTATACCTACATTGTGTTTTCTTTTTACGTATTCCTTTTTAAGTACTGTCGTACTTTTTGTGAGTGAATAACACTTTCGGTGGTACATCAGGGGTTCCCAATAAGTGAACGGCGGTCCAAATTCGACACGGATGACCTTCTGGTTGGCAACGCTGTTGACTACTACTTTTTGTTAGTTTGTTAAATGTTCATATTGGATTCTTTCCGTTAATAAAAGTGCCTTTGAGCACCATTACCATAACATATGGAAACACAAATTATAACTTGGAGAATTAGTGTGGGGTACTCCCATTAAATATTTTTATTTTTTTATTAATTTATGTCTCTACGGGAACTACCCATTTTTTTACCCATACATGTTACCTATTATGTACAATTATTAATACAAATAAATTACAAATTACCATAACATGGAAACAGAAGATACGACTTGGACAATTAGTAGCCCAGAGTTGAGAGACTTTGGTAATCCCTGCTCATGACTTATCAGGGTTAGCAGACAAAAAAAATGTGACGTCACGTGTTGTTTACATGCCAAATACTTGCAATACGTAGTTCAGCAGCGCAGTAGACATTTGCTATCAAAACAATATCAGGACGTCACGCCTCTGTAGATGGAGAGAGATTCATGAATAACATGTTGACCGCTTTGATGAGTTATTCTTCATGTATGTCATCTATGATTCTATGAATCATCCGATGTAGCGCGTGTGAAAACTTCACATGGGTATATAACTATAGGTACTCGTAAATAGTAAAATTATATATCTACATATATATATATTTACCTCGTATAAATATACCTCGTGAGGAAAAATGAGTAGCTGCTCTAATGTTAGCAGCGACCAGTGGCGGAATTATATAGGCAAAAATAAGATATTGGGATATTATAAAGATATGAAAAAGTCCTATAATTCTGCGCTACCCACTAAAATTGTGATATAATAACACAAAGAAACACATTTATTTATTATTCATATATTTTTTACTGCAGTCGCTTGATTGAAAAGACGGCGGACTTGTAATCTGGAGATCTTTGGTTCGAGTCTCAAGTTAAGCAAATATACTCGTAAAGCGTGTTTGAGTAGTTATGAAATCACGATTGTGAATAACACAAATATACTAGCCAGTAGCCGGCTCTTCAAGTTAACCTCACCCAGCCTAAATGGGGCCGGGAATAGCCAGCAGAATAGCCAGCATGGAAATAGAATAACTCTTTTTACTTTTCCATTTCGGCAGTATTAAATAAGATCATAGACAACCTTGTTACTACCTAATGTCCATTTATTTTTTTACATATGTCCTAACTAAAGGCGGGTTATTGCCTATGGCAATCTCTTCCACCCAACCCAAGCCATTGATCACTCGCCTGACCATTTATGCAACATCTTCTTCCTCTGATAGCTTATCTTACAATTGTTAGCTAGGACCCAAAACCACCACATGCAATTGATTGCAACATTATCTCTCAAAAACAACGTCAGATGATCAACGTCTAATATTTTTTTGCATCAGGTACAGATTAGATAAGGACCGGGTCGGGACTCGACTGCTGGGTCCCAGCTCATGTAGATATAGCGTCACGTGATCAATTTGGAGCTCTGTGATTGGTGGAAATTGATCACGTGACGCTAAATCTCGACCCGACACATGGGCGTAGCCAGCATCCGCTCTAGGGGGGGGCAACTAAGATATCCGTGTCGAAAGTGGGGGGGGGGGTCCTTTGGGTGCGGAAAAAGGCAGTGGAAGCGATTTGTTTTGTTGTTGAGAAAACGCAATGAGAAAACGGAAAATGGAACTTTTTATCAATGTTTTTAGTCAAATCACATTTATTTTTAAATTTTCCCACCAATAGACTGAAAAAGTGAAACGTCACCTCTGAGTGGACTTTGACGTAATGAGCGGAATGAGCCTAAAATTTTGTAAACAAAAAAGTTTTCCAATGCAAATCTCCATATGAAGATTTTGATTTGGGCTTTGCATCACTTGTAGACCTATACATAAAATTTAAATTGATCAGAAAAAATTTAATTAAAATTAGAAAAATGATCTTTTAGTTCTTTTTCCTTATTTTATTTTAATAAAAATTAGAAAAATCAATGAAATTTTGCTCCATGTATTTTTTATGGGCTATTTCTTTGTTTACTTTTTTTGAGCAGCTCAATTGACGAAACCTACGTCATCACTTTTCCAGTCTATACAGGGTGTCCCACCAAAGTTGGACACCTCAAATTACTCGGCCCCTGAAAGAGTTTTTGAAAAATAAAAATCCTAGGGTACATGTCCTAATTATGCGGTTTTATCCATGAAATTTTTTTTTATACAGGGTGGTTCAAAAGTCAGAAATTGAGGTGTCAACTTTCGATTTTTAAATAGATCGACCTGAATTTTATTTAATATTTTCACTTCTAAATGATTCCTGAGTACTTTTTTAAACAAAAATTTTACATACAGGGTGGTTTTTTTTCGACCAATTTTTTTTCTAAATCTCGAATAACTCGTTTTTTTAATTTTTCGTTTAATTTTTTCGATAACAAGAATAGAGAGTGTTTGTGTAATGAATACACGCACTTTTGATTATCATCAAAAAAAATTATACAGGGTGGTTCACAAGTGAAATAATGACTTGATTATTTTTAAAACCGAGTTTTTTTAATTTTTTATTTGGAATTAATAATTCTCGCTCAATTTTACACATTTTTTGTTAGTTAATTCGAAAAACAAAACTAAAGTGTTGTACAGGGTGAGACATAATTTTTTTGTAACACCCTGTATATTGGCAGTCAAAGAGACGTAAAATTAAATAGAAAAACTAAATGTGCAAGAAAAACTTCGATTTTTAATGAAATTAAAAAGTTATGGTGTTTTAACAAATATTGTCGCATGGACCACCCTGTAGATATTTTCTTAAACCATCATATGGGTAGTCCAAATTGTATCAAATTCAACGAGGAGTCCAAATCTGAAAGAAAAAATTAATTCAAAAAGCCATTTCAATTTTGTGTCTACACCTACCCACTTTCTATTTCAAGTTTTAAAATCATTCAGTGTGGACACCAAATTGAAAATGGCTTCAAAATTCATGTTTTTCACTTGTTTTTCAGCACGATTCGAAGTCTTCGTTGAATTTTATACAACTTCGAGTACCCACATGATAGTTTAAGAGAATATCTACAGGGTGGTCCATGCGACAATATTAGTTAAACCACCATAACTTTTTAATTTCATTAAAAATCGAAGTTTTTTTTGCACATTTAGTTTTTCTATTTAATTTTACGTCTCTTTGACTGCCAATATACAGGGTCTTACAAAACAATTATGTCTCACCCTGTACAACACTTTAGTTTTGTTTTTCGAATTAACTAACAAAAAATGTGTAAAATTGAGCGAAAATTATTAATCCCAAATAAAAAATTAAAAAAACTCGGTTTTAAAAATAATCAAGTCATTATTTCACTTGTGAACCACCCTGTATAATTTTTTTTGATGATAATCAAAAGTGCGTGTATTCATTACACAAACACTCTCTATTCTTGTTATCGAAAAAATTAAACGAACTTGAGTTATTCGAGATTTAGAAAAAAAATTGGTCGAAAAAAAATCACCCTGTATGTAAAATTTTTGTTTAAAAAAATACTTAGGAACTATTTAGAAGTAAAAATATCAAATAAAATTCAGGTCGATCCATTTAAAAATCGAAAGTTGACACCTCAATTTCTGACATTTGAACCACCCTGTATAAAAAAAATTTCATGGCTAAAACCGCATAATTAGGACATGTACCCTAGGAATTTTATTTTTCAAAAACTCTTTCAGGGGCCGAGTAATTTGAGGTGTCCAACTTTCGTGGGACACCCTGTATACACATTTCTACGACAATGTTGCCACGTTTACAAATTATTAGCTGTTTTAGGGTCTACTTGATATTTTTACCCTCTTAAAAATCCTTTGATTTTTGATTTTAAGGTTTTTCAATGTTTTTTTTTTTTTTCTCGAAAAATATTTTTCAAAAAATATCATATGTAAATTTAAGTTGCCCCTTCCATGTTGCATACTATTGAGGTTTCTCTAGGGGGGGGGCAGCTGCCCCCCCCTGCCCCCCCCTGGCTACGCCCATGACCCGACAATATTAGTCTCCTCGTTAAGCCGGGATCCTACTGAGTGCATCATTTTGTCTCGCAACGTTGCTTAACAATTCATGCTCCAGATTCTTTCAGGATAAAATGAGATCGAACCCACAACGCCTTGAAACACATTGCATTTAAAATTCGAAGTTTTGCGCCTTTTGTTGGTTAAATTGGCATTTGTATACATTTGCCGGAGTATTCAAGACAACCGATATCATAAAAATGGCCAAGTTAGAGGATAGTTGGGAGTTAAAAAAATACAAGATGAGGTTTTTAGAAAACGAGTATTAGGTAAGTAATATTCCGTTTCTAATATTATAAATTATTGGAAGTAAAATGGTTTAGTACCAAGATAACTTGGTGGCAAACAAGATATCACTAACCTTTATTGGTTAAAACTTTCTGGAACTTGGCCCTTTTTTCATCGGTAGTTTTTTTGCGGGATACATTTGTCTCGAATTTAAAATTCGATAAAAAAGTTGTGCAATGTTGCCAGACAAAATGTGAAAATGTTGCATTCTGTGATATTCCGAATTTACACACATACACACATAATATTTTCACACATGTAATCTATCCACAATGTAATCATTTTGTTTTTGAACAAGGCACGCGAATTGCAGACACGTGCTTGAATATGTTTGTTTTTTACCTACGAGTACTTCTGCGAACTCGTATCGTAACAATGTAAACATCATGTTGCGTTTCGCGAGATCAAAAATATGAACAAGCGATAAATATTTTTGACTTAATTCTAAAATTCTTAAACTATTATCCACTATCCACACGACACAACAGCGGATATTGCTGTTTTCAAAACGTGAAACAAACACGTAATTGGAATTCCGTAAACAGTCTGATACCTCTTTTTTTAAGTAAAAAAGTAAAAAGAAAGAAAAAAAAAGTTAAAAAATTTTTTTATATAAAAAAGAAAGTAAATTGTGCCCCGGAACAGCTTTCGCATTACTTCAAGGCACTTTACCTTTACACCATATATCCCATTCCGGAAACGGAAAATTTCGGTCAGAATTTTCCGCTCCAGCCCGGATTCGAACCCGCAACCTCCAGGTCAGTAACCAATGCACTTGACCACTGAGCTCGGGGTTATAAAGTAGCACCGACCTCAGTAGCTTGATCGATAAGGCGGCGGACTTGTAACCTGGAGGTCGCCCGGTCGGTGGTTCAAATCCTGGTTTCAGCGTAGATTTTAGTAGAGTGAGTTTGAGTAGTTGTGATATCACGTAAGTGATTAACACAAATATGATAACTTAACTTACTAGGCTACAGTGCAGTAGACGGTATAGGGCCTTACTCCAGAAAGCCCTCTCACTATCTGACACGTTGAAAACACTAGTAGCCCGTTCCAGAAACACTCTCCACTCTCAAAATCTCCCTTTTCACTCCATGTTTAACAAAACAATAACTCCATTGGTTATAGCGTTTAAATTAACCAATCAGAGTGCGTTGTGTGACGATGACGATTTAACGGAGATTCGGGAATTTTGAGAGTGGAGAGTGTTGCTGGAACGGGCTACAGTTCTCGTTCTGTCACTGAAGTTAAGCAACGTCCACCTAGGTTAGGACTTGGATGGGTGACCGTTCGAATTCGAACCCTCTTGACGCTGCGCTGGCTAGTCCCGGCCCAACACAGGCTGAGTTGGTCAAACCATTTTCATCGTATTCATATTGTATTGTATGTGTTGGTAAAAAAAAGTCATAAATGCTTACACAATAGGTATAATGTTTTCAATAACATAATATTATCAAATATCATAACATACTGTATAGAATTTCATCCAGTTACTTCTTCTTCTTCTTTCACTTTGCCGTTCCCCAAATTTAGTTGCGGTCGTCATTGTCCAACCTCTTCTACAAGGTTGATGTTTCAACCTTGTGGATTTCATCTAGTTACTAATATAAAAAAACTGCCCACCTCAAATTTAGACTTACGTATGAATACAGCTATTACAGTACACGTAGATAATAATAGAAGGTACCTACCTATTCACTAATCTTTATCGACACCACCTAATAGAAAGTATATGTATTATGTTTTTTCGGGTGAACATAAATAAAGGTATAATATTAAAAACATATAATTATATATTTTTAAAAAACGAATTGTAAATGCAACAAATTGTAGCATGGGCAAACCGGCCCAATCTTCATAAGTATATAGGTAAGTACATATATTATGTACTTAATGGATATAACATCAAGTTTGGTTCATTATTTAAACTGCGTTTTTTATTTTATCATGGTGGAATCAAGTTCATTAACACTGGTTCCTCTCGCGATCTCAAACTACGCACAAGATAAATTAATATAATTTAGTTCTTCCTATCAAAATTCAAAATGAATTTAGACTTCTTCTAAGATGGCGAAATAGGTGCAATGCATCCACGTCACACTTTCCCAAAGAGATTGTCTCTTGTCGGACTAAAAAGAAGAAAATCTTTGTCTTTCATAAAAAAAAGCCAATCTTTGTCTTTAACAACATAAAAAAACCAATCTTTGCCTTTAACAATTTTTGAGTGAGAAAAGAGAAGTTTTAGCTAAATGAAAAACGTTAAGCCAGGACCGTATTGAGTGCAACATTTTGTTGCGCAGAGCTGCGCAACTTATTGTCTCGAATTTTAAAATGGGAAGTGTTGCAAACTGTTGCGAAGTTAGTGGGGTTCGATATCTTTTGATTTTAAAGAAAAAGTGCAACATGAAACGTTGCGCAACAAAATGTTGCACTCAGTGGTATACCGGCTTTAGAATTTTTTACCTTACTCACTCATTCATTCTGAACGAGGTATATTACGTAGTCACTTTCGTGTTGACAAAACTAGACATCATGGAAACATGTACAATTGTACATAGCTGAGTACATACATAAATTTAGGTACTTAAGTTTAAGTATATGCACGCAATAATACACATAATACGTATTATACTTTTACGAGGTCGCACATACGAGAACGACTCTGATGTAAAATCCCCTTCGTAGTAAACAACTTCATATTGTTTACGTCCTCTCTTGTTTACAAGTCGCGAAATATATTGCATGATGCGCACTGAACTCGCGGAGGTGTGTTACATGTGCGCGCCGCGCAGCTATAAAACAGATTCAAAATAACGGAAAACTTTCAGAGAGAATTTTGACCTTATCAAGATTACAACTGTGCTTAATATTATTTATTTAAAAACTAATTGAATTTATTTAAATAATTATTATATTTTACAATTTTACTAAAGAGAGTGAAAGTTAATTATTTTAATATTGAAAAGTGGAACTTTAGAAAGTGTGATATTTTGTTAGCAGCTCTACAAAACTGTTATTTTTCTGATACCTTCAGATCTCACGTGTTTGTGATTTGACTGAAATAATTTGACTTAAACATTTAAAATAAGCCTGCTTTTATTTTTGACTAAAAAGACAAACCAAACGTTTAAAAACAATTAAACGTAAATATTTAAATCTGCAAACATTTTCTTTTAAACCAACGACATTGACTCATTGGGTTTAAGCTACAATCAATCAGATTTGAAATCTTACCTTTTTTAACGTACTTTTTGTGATTTAAATTTCATTTCACGTGTTTCAAAGTTTGAAAATGTCGTTATCATTTGAGTGAACCATGCCGACCAGAGCCGCGTGTGTGATTTATAAATTCACCTTTGACGTCGTCCTTTGTTTTCTGGGCTACTTCATCCTGTACTTGCTGTATGCTGTGATTTACTCCCGGCTTTTGAAAATACAGTAACTCTCAACTAGGAATAGTAATAGCAGAAATTTCTGTACTACAACATAAAAAGTAAAATTATTATAATTGTTTAACTGACTCGTAGGTACATTCTGTACCACCGATAAAAAAACCCCGGAAATTTTGAACTATTGAGAAAAAAAAACTTTCCAAAACTTTTGCTACAAGTTTTAAATAAGAAAAAACTGAAATTTTCCATGATTTTTTTCAACTTATTCCTGGTCTAAACTTTCGAGTTTTACATGATTTAGAACTATTGAACTGAAGTTAATTTTTACTAATAATAAAAATAATAAAATTAACATCCCAAGATATTTTTACTGTTTCATTTTATTTCTGATACTTTTTTTTATTGTGTTCCTATTTTAACTGTGCGTAGTAATTTTAAATTTCCTAATCAACTCGTGGATTCTAGTCATTTTTAAATTTAACCGTAAGTTTTGACTGTGATTCAAAAAGGAATGGCATGCAGCAAGGCGATCTCAAAATGTATTCAGTGCGGTTGTATGGCTCAAAATTGTCAGACCAGGTGAGTTATAAGCTGTTATTGCACGTATTATTAATTTTTGAGTGTTATAAATCTTTGTAGGCTATTTTATAAATTTAAACCGAAATTTTGCCATCTCTGGGACACCTGTCTGTATTTTTGAAACATTGATGATGCAAGGTTTTTGTTCTATCTGGGTTTATTATCGATAAAATTCGATGTAGATTATTTTATTTAATGTGGAATAAACATTCTGAATCCAACCCCAAGTCCAACAAGAGACTCTCACCTATGCCTGGAAATATTTCAACAAAAAATTCACCTCATACCAAGATGGCGAAAAAATATTACTTTCCGTTTCATTTCAATCTATCTCTCAAATCGCATACTCCACCATATTTCAACCTCCTTGGTGTTTATCAGCTGATTTTTGTTTACTAACATTTCTTATCAATTTTCATTCAGCCGGGTCGCGATAGAGAGTCTCCAGCGTCGACTTTGCCAACATCAACCTAAAGTCGATGTTGGTAACACGGGGTCGAAGTGAAGATTTTCAGTCGACGCTGGCTTGACGCTGGAGCAAGGCGAGAGGGGAAGTCCACGCTGGGAAAAAGTAGAATTATCCCCTCCACTTGTACTAACATTTCTGAAAACATCATATTACGATGGAAAACAACGAGTGCCAACGAGTAAAATGTCGAGCGCGGAAATTGGAATTGAGTCAATGAGATAAATTTCCTTAAAGTTGCGCCCCTTTTAAAATAATTTATGAAAAAGAAAAAAAAATTCCTTTGAAAAAATTCAATTTGTGAAATTCCTGTTGTTTGAAACTCCTATTTTCCAACATGTCAGACTATCTTTCAGTCTCAGTGATGGTCTGTAGACTCGCAAAACGATTTATTTATTAATTTTTATTGTAACTTAAAATAGTTCTGTTTTTTGTGATCCAATGCTCTGACTGATTTCTGGAGCTGGTATTTTACAAATGCCACTACCCCGGAGAGCATGAACAATTCTTGTGCAAGTGAGATCAGGAGTGTCAAAATATCTGAAAACATATCTTTATAAAAGTAGACCCCAGCTTTAAAAATGAATGTGATCTCTGAAGGAGTTCCACACTCCACATGATACTTTCAACCTATTTACATGTATTGTGCATCCAATCTAACACAGCTGCAACCTGAAGATCTTTGGTTGAAACCTATTCAAGGTTCCACCTTCCTCATACATATTGAACCTGACAATGATGATCCTGTATAAGTGAAAGTGACTCAAGTCTGATTCCTCAGTGAAAATTTTGTTGTGTTTCACGATAAACCATCCATTTCCTTAGATGAGTTCATCAGAGTTACAGTGTGCAATTATAGTTATAACATTTTCTGATAAAAGTCCATCAAGTTGACTGTTCTTAAGTTCCTTCATAATTTCTAGGTTAAAGTGGGCTGGGTGAGGTTGATGTGGGTGACTCAGGCTGGGTGAGGTTAATGTGGATAACTGGTACTATTCCCAGTAAATGTAGGATAAAACCTCCATCATCACTACCTCAGATCAGGACCAAAGTTTCTCATGGATCTTGATTCAACCAGTCTATAATAAACTATAAAAAAAATATTGGAAGTAAAAGTAGAAGAAGAAATAAGTATTGCAAATTTTGACAGTTGTGAATTCTTGTGATAAGCACAACTTTTACCGCAGGTAATGTGTTGATTTTAATTTTTAAAACAGTAGGTAGTTTATATTATTCAGGATTTGACTACTACCCGTAATCCAAAGATCTTGAGATCTATTTTTTTTCTTTTATTCAAAAATAAATTGCTGTTCCCTCCAAAAATGTGAGGCTGGCATATCTAGCCCTACTCAGGCTGGGTGAAGTTAATGTGAGTAGCTGGTGCAATTCCCAGTTAATGAAGGATAAAAATACCATACTGACACAAATCAGGACAGGGGTTTTTCATGGATCCTCCAGTCTATAATAATAACATAGAAAGAAGTAAAAATAAGTGTTTCAAAATTTCAATGTTTTATTATACAGTTTGTAATATTTTATGCAATTTGGAAATAATGAGGGGGAGAATCTTTCTGAGCCAGCATTGATGGCCCTTTGAATACTCAGGTTCTTGTAGGATCACCAAAGTTAAGCAATGTCCAGCAAGGTTAAGACTTTGTGCTGCTAACATTCAGGCCCAACCCTTCCAGAGGTTAATGTGGGTATCAGGTTTGTGAGTTTCCTGAAAATGGAGTGTAAAGCCCCCATCATGATATGACCATGCATGTGAAGTTAAACCCAATTAAAAAAAAAAATAATAAAAAAAAAAAAAAAAAAAAAAAACTTTCTGGAAGCCCTGTTCTTAATCTTACAAAGTTTTGTCTTGAAAGTCATATACCTCTGTTCCATGATTATTTAATTACCCTTATGTATAATATTTAGATATATAAATTTATCTTCATTCTACATAATTATTATATTCTGTTTGTTTCATGTTTTCTTTGTCATACTTCTGCTTTCTATTTTTTTTGCCATGAAAATGGAAAAATATAAGACTGAAAATCAGAAATTGTGTTCTTATTTATTAATAATCTCAAGAAAAAATGTCATTTAGATAAGAAAACGTCACCCATCCATTTTTTATCCCTACTCCTTGTAGCTTAACCTTAACCGGATTCAATTGGAACTATGTGCAAAATTTCAGGTTTCTTGGTCAATTGGTGTGGATTTGTATAAAGAACATCCATACATAATTACATTCATACATACAGCCTTCTTTTATAGATAAAATACCAATAAAATAGGCTAACATTTCAGTAATAATATGCCAATACTATTAGCTGGTATTAGAATTAGGAAACTAGTATATACAAATAAAATTAAACTACAGAATAAGTGAAATGGTAATAAGAAGAAAAGAAATAAATGAGACAATTTATAAAAAGAATTTATTTGTTTTTATATATTTTTTTAGGAGAGAACTTCAAAACATTGTTCTAAAATGCTCATGTTAAGAATACTTTTTTTCTTTTTATTGCATACACAAACAGTAATATTGTTTTGTTTGTGTGTATGACTTGTATGCATGTAAACAAAGTTGACATATATGTATACTTAACACTTTCATGATGTCACAACTACTCAAACTTGCTTTACTAAATCTATGCTGAAACCAGGACTTGAACCACCAACTTCCACGGTTAGAAGTCCACCACCTTATCAATCAAGGTACTGAGGTTGGTTAACAGTTCTAAATCTATTCTAGTTAATAAGAGATGTTTCTAGATAAAGGTATTTAAAGGAATATAAATATTATTTAATAAGCACAGTGCCTTGTTCCCCAGACTTGGAAAGCATTTTTTATACTTTATAAATACACTTGAGATGTAAATAATATGTTGGTATTTAATCAGGTTGGTCAGTGATTATCAAGATCTTGAAGAATTGTTGAGAGGTTTGGGTTGATTTGGGAAGATAGTGGTTACAGCTGCTGGTTTTCACAGCTAAATCAGAAGGTTCACAAAGGTACATCTTCACCATTGATGAGTAGTTCTTCCTGTAGGTGTACAATGAATTCACAAGCAAAATTCATCAGACTTCACCTTTTGATAGCTGAATTATTATAAATGGCACACACACAGTGTCTCAGACTGTCTCAGGGTGTATCAATAAATGACAGTATTGATATATTAGAATGAATTAGATGATTGGTTTAGTTTACTGGTATTGGAGCAAAGTGAGCTTGGCACCTTGACAAGAGTTTTTTTTTCTACAATATCAATGAGAAAGATCTTGGTTGATTTTGATATTATTTTTAAATAATGGAAGAACCGATCGGTTTATTCGAATAATACTAGAATATTATTTTGATTACACAATATAAAATCAAACTACAGAATAAGTGAAATGGTAATTACAATAAAAATTTGTTCAACAACAAGACGGTATTAGAATGCGAGCGACAACAAAAGAACTGAAATGTACTGAAAATGGATGCAAACAAGCCTCAAACTTGATTTTGCGTTTCTCCAAAATGTAGACGCTAGGATTTCACCAACATGAGGTGGGCGAACGCAATTTAACAGGAAAGTAGGGGAAATGGTAGGGTCCAGCGTGTAGATTTTGCCAGCGTTAAGGTGCGCGCGCATCCCCATGTTGCGTTCTTTGGTCGAACGCAAGTTCATTTTAGGAAAGCCAAAATGTACATTTTAGCTCCCAGCGTCCACATTTTGCGTTTGGGCGACCCGGCTGATTTTATCAAAGAAAAAATTACAACGACATTTTTTATCAAAACTAGACACTTTCTGATAAATTTTAATATTTTTTAACTATTAAAATTATGAATATTGGACTCATATTTTAAAGATAGAAAATTGAGTCTTATTTTCTTATCGAGGACAGTCTGAATTTTGATCCTAGTCGGTGAAAGTCCAATGTAAGTTGTAAGTACCCTCCAACTTAAACATATATTTAGCTGAAGTACCTATCACAAAGGAGTTAATATTTTAATAATTAATTGTACCTAACTAATAATTTACCTGAAACACAATAGGTAATCTTGTGAAATTCAGTATGTTATTTGTTCAGGAATGCAATTTTTGCATCACACCATAGCTGGGCACCTACTTTCAGTTGAGGCCAAATAATTGTTCAATCTTGTGCAAATCAGAATGATATTTTTATTTATTGTAGGCAAGGTGTTTGCTGAAGTTAGTGGTAAGTCAATGACCTGCTATGTCAATTTCTGATACATTAAAATCTGCTAGGAAACTTGAAATTCAAGGAATAGATGCATAATTTCTAGTTATCGAGATTTCAACTAAGGAGCAAATTTAATTGACAAGGGCCAAAGAATGTGATATAATAAAACAAGAAAATTAAAAAGTAGATATAAAAACCAGTCACAAATGTTGTTTCAGAGAGAAAATTGTCCTGTGTTACTGCAAGATGTAAAAATGAAAGAATAAAAAGTAGTTATTGTGCGACAAGGTTTTACAAAAGTATTTCTTTTCTTCTTGTTTCAGACACTTCAGCTACAGAGCCAGGAAGTTGGCAGTGCCGTTGGCAGGCTCCCCTCAACAGGCAATGAATTCAGTCAACAACCAGTGGAAACTACTCAGCCAACTCAAAGACTACCTGACCAGAACTTCTGCAGCTCAATCCTCATCGGGTGCTAACAAAGTCTCAAGTGAAAAGCATGCAATCTTTGAGCTTAGCAAAGATTGGATCAACTTTCTTCAGAAATATTCTCCAGCATCTATGCTTGGGATCCATTTGCAGAACATGAGCTCTGATCAAAATGGAGACAAGAAAATAACAGCAGGTCCCAGAACAGTGAGACCAGCCCACATCAAGAAAGTTGCCCGAGCTTCTCCAGTATCTCGTGCTGTTGTGGAAGTCAAAGGAGATCAAGTTCAGCCGTGGCAATCTTCACAAACTGGAGTTTCTAAGGTAATTTTTTTAAATTTTGAACTTGGTAGAAATTAATTGAAGTTTTTTATGTTACAATAATTTAACACTTTGTACGCCATGTCGCACAATATGAGCAACAGCGACTTAATAAGGTCAACTAAAATACAGAAACAGAGGTAACAAAGTGTCTCTCAATATGAGCGACGTGGCCCCCCATGAAAAAGAAACTTGCTGGGGGCCATGTCGCACATATTGAGAGACAATCCTTTGTATCATGGCCTCAGGGGAAAATCACAATTTTGGGCTTGGCGTACAAAGTGTTAAGCAACATAGAAATGTATACTTATTATTATTATTATCATTTTTCAATTAGGCACTTTTGTAATATTTACTCTGTGAATCTGATACCTTCTCATATTTCTCTAGCATATATTTTCAAAACTTAAATAACGAATCATCCCACAATTTCAGATGAGTATCCTATCCAACACTTGTCACATTCTATCTGCTATTGCCACTGCCCAGAGCACTCCAGCCAAGCTAAAGCGCACGGAGGAACTGGTTGAATACATCACACAGGTAATAATAACAGAGCTTATGCCACAGCAGCAACAATAACATTTTCTACAGTGTATAAGTAATAGTACATATATTCTCATGATCATCTAAGTATCCTTGCTACTCTTATATTATTTTAAATGTTGCGACCAAATTATTAAGAAGATTTCCTTGGCAATTGAAAAGAAAAATAGTTCCCTAAAAGAAGACACTTTGTCATAAAATGCTAGTTTGAAAAAATCTACCTCTTGTAGGATTTGTTGTTTATTGATTTATATAAATAAATAATAATATTGCCCTATTTACATATACTGCCCTATCAGGACTAATGAGTCTCATTATTGCAAAAGTGAGCCCAAGAAGATGTATTATTATATGGTCAAAATCACAAATGGGAGGATAACTTGTCATGTGCCAGCTGGATTTTGAACCCGTGACCTCTGGATTACTAGAATAATGTCTTGACCACTGAGCTACTGGGACTAAGCTACAATATAGAGACTTATTACAACGTGTTGTTGAGTATTTGCCAGTCCTACAACGGTATGTTTAAGCATTGACGACAATCATGAATACCAGATGGTCCCCGGTTTGAGTCCTACAATTTTCAGCATGAGCTTTCTCCTCCCCAAAAAATAATAATACTAATAACCAAGTGTCTCCATCCAGTACCCAGCGGCACGTACCTATGCAGTGAAGGAGGGGGCGGTGAAGATTCTACTGAGGGTCCGGGACAAGTGTCTGGACGATGCTCTGCACCAAGTGATACGGGAGGCGTTGGCTGTCCTTGGGTACAGTGACCCGCTGCCTGGCAGAGGCATCAGGATACTCTCCATAGACGGTGGTGGAATTAGGTGAGTCAGAAAATCTTTAGTAACATATGAACATCCAGGAATAACTTATGAAAAACTATAAGGGTTGAGTGGAAGAGATTGCTATAGGCAATAACCCCGCCCTTTATGTGTGGTTATTATTATAGTAAGCTTTATTAGGTAGAACAAAAATATATACAGTAAAATACAATGAAATTATAAAGAAAAAATAAATAGATTAAGCAAAGAAATAAGAACAAAAAAGAGAAAGAAGCTAAAGTCCTACCAGTTTAAGCTTTAGTTAAATTGTAAAGTCTTTCAGGACGAGCCAACTTTACAATTCAACTCGGTTGGAGAACATCACTCCAACTTATCTGAACTTCTGGGTTATCTTGCCTTCAATCCTGTTTCATAATTTGGCCCTTGGAATATTCAATCACGTATGTGTTTCAGTGGTTTCTGAATGTCTTATCAAACCCTCAAGTTCTTAATCCCTTTTCTCCTGGCATCACTTACAGAGGTATCGCCGTCATTGAACTCCTGCGCAAGCTCGAACAGATATCCGGACGGCGCATCTCAGATATGTTTGACTATATCTGTGGCGTCAGCACAGGCTCCATTCTGCTGTCCACTGTCGGAATACCTCAAGGTACGGTAACTTCCTGCAATGTGTTGATTGTTTCATACTAAAACTTATTTATATTTCTTTATATTACTAAGTCATATTGGTAATAATTGAGATTATTTTATCTAGGTCAAATAGACAATTTAGTCAACTAAATTCAATTCCGGACACATCAACTTTTCCAATTTTTTTCAGGAACAATTTTTTTTAAATCAAATTATTCTCCAATGAATTTCTTGCCTCTGATTACCAGGTCGCAGCACCGGCCTGCCCTGAATGATATTTTTTTTTTTTATCAAGGTGAAAAAAAGACAATCAAGTTGTCTAGATTCATAAACGGTCCTTTTCTTCAAAATTTTCAAGGAAAAATATATATATATTTTTTTAGAAATAAAATTATCATATTTGTGTTTGTCATAATTACTCAAACTCACTTTACTAAATCTTTCCTGAACTTGAGACTCGAAAAGTGGCGTAGCCAGGGGGGGGGGGGGGGGGGGTTAGGGACAAACCCCAGCAAAGATGGAAATACGTGAGGACCCCCCCCCCCGAAATGTAGGTCTAGCTACGCCACTGGACTCGAACCACCGACCTTCAGGTTACAAGTCCGCCGCCTTATCAAGATCGAGCTAGTGAGGTGCCTTGGTTTTATAAGAATTATTCAAACAAATTTCTCCCTCTGGCTCTCAGGTCGCAGTCTGGACGAGTGTCTGCAGCTCTACATGAGCCTGAGCTCTGACCTCTTCACCCAGAACAAGGTGCTGGGGTACACCAACATGGTGTTCAAGCACGCCTACTACGACACACTCAAGTTTGAGAAGCTGCTCCGGGAGTACATAGGAGAGACGCCCATGATTCAGACCAACAGACAGAGCAACTGTCCCAAGGTAATAATAATGAGCCTATTTTTCTTTCTAACCAAAGTGGATGCGACTGGAATAAAATGAACAAACTGGAAGCAAGTTTTTTTTTTTTTTTTTTCAATACTTTTTTCTTTATTTTTATTAGTTTTTATAATACAATACATAGGATGTTGTAAGAATAACAATACATGGTAAGTAAGAATATTGAAGAATAAGAATAAACTAAAGTAGAGAATAATTGAAAAATGTAAAAAAGAAAAGAAAAAAGTGTAAGCAACCCATTCAGCATAGTGCTGGTGTTGGGTTGCTCGTATGTGTTGTATAAGTCATTTTTCTTTTGGAATAGAAAAATCTTCTTCCAGTTTGGTTAACCAAATTCTTGCTTCCAGTTCTTTTATAGGTTAAGAAAATTCTTGCTTCCAGTTCTTTTACAGGTTAAGTCCATTGTTGTCTTTAAAAGTACATAAACGCATTTTTCTTTCACGAATAGTGGGGAAGCTAAACTGGAAATATTTGGAAGACAAATGAAAATATTTAGAAATATCGAACCTGGATTTTTTTTTATCCAAAAGAAAAATACCCCTATAGTTAACGCGCTAGTCTAGGTGGAAGAGATTGTTAAAGGTAATAACCCCGCCCTTTAGTTAGGACATGTGTATATATATTTTTTATTTTTTTTTTCTTACACTGTTTCCAATTTTGTATACCTATTAATTTGTAATTATCTGTTTTTATATTTTTTTATATATTTTAATTTGTAATTATCGTAAGAAAAACCTATATTATTTGTAATTATCTGTTTGTATATTTTTTTATACAATAATTTGTAACTATCATGAGAAAAAAAACCTAGAAAAAAGTTGATTTTCTCTCCTTTTCTCCAGCTGTCCGTGGTGTCGACCATCGTGAACCAGCACAAGGCATGGCCGTACATCTTCCGGAACTACAGCATCCCGCACCAGCGCCGCAGCCAGTACATGGGCGACCACAAGTACGCGCTGTGGCAGGCGGTGCGGGCCTCCTCAGCCGCACCCATCTACTTCGACGAGTTCCACCTGGACGGGCATGTTCACCAGGTGAGGGCAGACTTTTTTTATATAATAATAATAATAAATTTATTCGATTTTCAATAACCGTCATTGTTAAAAGTTCCGCTAAGTACATTTTTACTTTTCGGGAATATTTATTTATCTTTCTGAAATAATATTTATTTTTTATTTATTTATTTATTTACACTTTATTAGGTAATAGGACATATACAATACAAATAATTACAAATGAAAATACAATATACAATATAACAGAAGAAAAAAAAAATAAAGCAAAAATAAATAAATATATACATAATATATGTCCTAACTAAAGGGCGGGGTTATTGCCTTAGGCAATCTCTTCCACCCAACCCTTAATTTATTTATATTCCTGAAAAGTACATAAGTACTTTTGGAATTTTATGAAAGTTTGCTGATATATAATGTAAAGGAAACAATAAAATTACTTGAAAAGTAATAATCCAGGTCTGGTAATCAAGGTAATAATAATAATAATATCGCCTTATTTATACTGCCCGATAAAGACTATTAAAGTCCCATTATTCCAGCAGTAGGCTCAAGACATATTATTATGTGGTAAAAATCCCAAATGGGAGGATAACATGTCATGTCCCGGCTGGGTTTCGAACCCACGACCTGTGGAATCTCTGGATTCACAGAGTGCCGCCTTTACCACTGAGCTACCGGGACAGACAATGAATATGAAAAAAATTGAAATCGGAGCAAAAAAATATTATTATTTTTACAAAAACGAACAAATTACTTCCGATTACTAATATTAGAAATTTCTCGGAAGTAATGAACCCGTGATTTCAGGGGATTTTTTTTTTTTTGTTGAAATTTTCTTTACCACTCAGCTACCGGGACAGACACTTTACATTATAATGTAAAGGAAACAATAAAATTACTTGAAAAGTACATAATCCAGGTCTGGTAATCCAGGTAGGGATCCGTTGGTTCGAATCCCACCCAGTGCATGAATTTTCCTCATTAACTTGAGTTTGTGACCACATAATAATAAGGGCGGAATCGATAGACGTTTTTGTAATACCTCTGTGGCGCTAAGTCTCGTTTTGCGTACTGTCTTAGATGAGGAAAACCGATGTCTATTAATTTCGCCCTAAGACTTTGAGAGTTAGGTGGTAGAAAATGCTTTGAACATTAACCTCGCCTGGTGGATACCAGGCGAGGTTAATGTAACAACACTTTTTTCCACTAAAAAGTGTTGTTATTATTATTACTGTCCCGGTAGCTCAGTGGTAAAGGGGGCACTGTGTGAATCCAAAGACTCCAGAAGTCGTGAGTTCGAAACCCAGCTGGGAAATGACATGTTATCCTCCCAATTGGGATTTTTACCACATAATAATACGTATGTCTTGGGCTTGCTGCTGGAATATTGGGACTTTAATAGTCCTAATCGGGCAGTATAAATAAGGCGATATTATTATTATTATTATTATTACTAAGATTTTTTTTTGTCAAACTTTTTCTTTATGGGTAATATATTATATAATTTTGCTAAAAGTTATAGTATGTAGATTGTAGAAGTTCACTGCATCAAATTTATTCCTCATATTTTTCATGTTAATAGCTAAATATTAGTTCCATTTCTTGAATTCTGAATTAGCTTTAACCCATATATGCCCATTGGGTCGTTTTCGACCCGAAGGGAAAAACTATTTTTCTAATTTTTGTGGGATTTTTTTTTCTCCCTCACTGAGTTTCAGTACATTTGGCAACACCTTTCGAGCACGAATCAGCTGTTAGTTATTTCATTTTGTTTAAGTTGTTTCATTGAGATGGTTTGAAGTGACAAGTGGTTTTATAGTTCGAAAGTGTGTTTAGAAGATCCGAAAGACATGTAAGTAAATTTTGTTGTAAATATCTATTTTTTTGGTTATATTATCTCAAGAGTATCCTCTTTCGATCAGATATATTTGTTGACATGGCTCTTCAACCATATTCAAGCCATATGACAAAAGAAAAAATTGGGTCAAAAACGACCCAATGGGCAGACGACCCACCTTTTATGATTCTTTTGTTCGTTTATGAAACAAAAGTACGTTCAAACTTGGTTTGCGTGTTTTTCATGACTTTATATCATTTTTTGTTACAGGGCTCGAAATTATTTAACAACTTTTGAAATTTTAGAGGAATTAGAAGCCCTAGAATCCTTGGAAAATGTTGAAACTATAGACATAGCCGTCATGCCTCCTGGTGATGGAAACCTTTCAGATGGAGATTCAGGTGCTGAAGATGATAATAGTATCGATCATCTTTCAAAAAGACAGTTTGAAGCACCGGCAGAAGTCTTCATCAATAATGATATTGTCGAATTGGGAATTGATTATAAAGTATCAAATTCTTCCAATATACTTTCACATGGCCGAGAACCAACTTCTTTCCAGAGAAGTGACATACTCCCGAATGTGTCTTCTCAGTCAACAGCTTCAGATGGCTCAAAGAGGCAGAAAAAGAAAGAAGGCAAGAAGATCAAACACAAGTCAAAAAAGCAAACCCAGAAAGTAAAGAGAGTAACAAAGAAGGTGCAAAAGGAGAAGGCTAAAGAAAAACGTATGAAAGCTTGGAAGGCTGGGACTTACGTGATAGAAAAAAATGAATGGAATCAACCACCATTACTATCTGTTTTGTCCATAGGTAAAGGTAGTCCTGCCATTGAATATTTCAAGTTATTTTTTGATGACAAGATTGTAAATCACATTGTAAAAGAATCGGTCAAGTATGCAGTTCACATGAACAATTGTGGTTTCACACTTTGGCCTGAGGACATCTATAACTTTCTTGGAATATTGATCCTTAGTGGATATGTTCCACTACCCAGAAGACGTATGTATTGGGAAAAAAATCTCGGATGGCTGAATCTATGGCCCGTAATAGATTTGAAGAAATATTCCGCTTTCTTCACGTACAGGACAATGACAAATTAGAACAAGATAATAAGATGGCAAAAGTACAACCACTTCTCGATTATCTCAATCAAAAATTCATGGTTTTCGCCCCGATTGAAAAGAATATTAGTGTTGATGAAGCCATGATACCATATTTTGGCCGTCATGGCTGCAAACAACATATCCACGGAAAACCTGTGCGCTTTGGTTTCAAAGCCTGGGTAGCTGCCACAAAGCTCGGATATTGTTTACAATTTGAACTCTACCAAGGAAAATCTCCAGTGGCTGATCGTGGTGAATTGTTGGTCGGTGAAGGTGTAGTGACACGTCTTTTATCAACAATCAAGTCATACTATGCTGACGTTCAGCAAACGGAATTCTCTATCTACTGCGACAACTTCTTCACATCTCCCAGATTGTTGATCCTTCTTCAAAAAATGAATGTCAAAGGAACAGGCACTGTGAGGAAAGATAGAACTGGTGACTGCCCCCTCACATCTGTGGATACTATGAAGAAGGAAAAAAGAGGTACATTTACATCTCAATTTGACGCCAAAATACAGATGAATGCAGTGCGCTGGAAGGACAACAATGTTGTAACAGGATTGTCCACAGAGTTCGGTGCAGATCCTGTTCACAAAGTGCAACGCTACTCCGCGGCGGAAAAAAGGAAAATAACGGTTGATATGCCAGATTTATTCAAGCATTATAACACGTACATGGGCGGGGTGGATCAACTGGACGCAAACGTTGCGGTATACAGGATTGCTGTACGAGGAAAAAAGTGGTACATGCCCATTCTTCTTTGGACTGTAGATGTTGTTGTTAACAATGCCTACTTGTTGTCTAGGTCCCATGGATATTCGGGCGATCGATTACAGTTCCGCCGAGAACTAGCTTCCTCTCTAATCAAAGAGAACGAAACAGGCAAAAAAAAAGACAGGACCTGCTCGCTCATATCTAACAACCACTGCAAGAGCTGCCGCCAAAAGAACTGCTATGGGCCATTTTATTACAAATGATGGCACAAGGAAGAGATGTGTACAATGTCAAAACAAAACTGTCAAATCATGTGTAAAATGTAAAGTACATTTACATGATAAGTGCTTTGCACAGTACCATGACAACTAGTCGTTTAGTTCCTCTACCACTCCAGAATGTTGAGGCATTTTGATCTTGGAAGTGTTCATTTTTTAGTTCCTTTTCTGTAAATTTTTATCAGTTACCCAATAAAAACATTTTTACTTATCTTTGAGCAATAAAAAAACAAAAAAAGTATTTATTTTTAATTTTTATTTTATTAGTAAAAGGTTGCCCATCTGCCCATTGGGTCGTTTTCGACCCACCCCAAAAACGGCCGCTTGGCGTGATTTAATTTTTTTTCTTCGTATGGGGGTTAAAAAGGACAATTAAATGTATCATTTTCCAAAGTTTTAACAAAAACAAATAAAAAAACAGTTTTGGGTATATATGGGTTAAGTGAGTACCAGTGTAATTGGTTAAAGTCGATACTTGTAACGGCTTTGACTGTTTTGTTTATTCACTATAATAAAATAAATTGAAATTGAAGATATTGCGACACAAACGTGACAAGTTCCTTCTCTCTCCCCCCCAGGACGGCGGCATCACGGTGAACAACCCGGCCGCAGTGGCCATCCATGAGGCCTCCCTGCTGTGGCCCGCGGCCCCCATCCACTGCATCGTGTCCTGCGGGACGGGCCGCACGCTGCCCACCCTCTCCTGTGCCGCCCCTCACCATCAGGGCCCCGCCCAGGCCGCCCCCACGGCCCCCCCTCCCCCCACCGCGGGCCTCTCTCTCCTGGACAAACTGAACAAGGTGCTGGAGAGCGCCACGGACACTGAGGGTGAGTGGAGGATTTTTTTTTTTTTTTGAGTGAGAGATTCTCGCCCATCAGAGGGGAGGTATGGGCAAGCGACAACACGGACCACAAGCGTGTAGAGTAGGTCTTGTTTCGTGGCTACGAAATAAAATAGGCTGTGAAACACTCATAGGAAAAATCTCTTACACACCCGACTAACATGGAAAGTGGGATTTCCACTCACTAAGAAACACATCTCACTCACGGAAAGAGAGTAGTTTTGGAACCGTTTATTTAACATGACTTAGATGTGCTGCTTCTTGGGTTCACCTTGAAATAACTCGTGAAAAAAAACAGAACATCTAAACAGTACATCCACTCAATCAATTTACTGAATATTTATACATTACTGTATGTTTACAATTAGGATCAAATTAAATTTGATATGCGGCCCTTAGAAATTATTTTTTATAAACAAATAGATCAAGCTTTATTTACATTTTTTTATATACAATGAACATAATAATAATAATAATAAGTTATGAAATAAATTTAAACAAATCCTGATTAAGGGTGCTGATAATTCCTTCGGCATTCTCTTCCTCTATTCTCTGAAATTACATTATATTTTATTAATCATCTTGTCCAGCTCAAATTGTACTAAGATCTCTCTCATCCAACACATTCACTGCTCCCAGGCATACTAAGCTCTCTCTCATACAACACATTCACTGCTCCCAGGCATACTAAGCTCTCTCTAATTCAACACATTCACTGCTCTCAGGCATACTAAGCTCTCTCTAATCCAACACATTCACTGCTCTCAGGCATACTAAGCTCTCTCTAATTCAACACATTCACTGCTCCCAGGCATACTAAGCTCTCTCATACAACACATTCACTGCTCCCAGGCATACTAAGCTCTCTCTAATTCAACACATTCACTGCTCCCAGGCATACTAAACTCTCTCTAATCCAACACATTCACTGCTCTCAGGCATACTAAGCTCTCTCTCATTCAACACAACAAAATTCAACCAATCACATTAAATATCCCTCATCATTACATTTAATTTTGAAAACATTCAATGAAAAATACGAAATACTAGTTTTAGATATGCCCTATGAGTCCTATGACACACTTCTGAAAGTTATAGGTAGATAAATTAAAACCTGAATCAAACACAGGATATTATTTCATTTACACTGTTCACTTTAATAGTAGTAGTAGTAGTAGCATCGCAGAATAGTTTATTAAAATAATATAATTGTATCTCGATGTTTTTCTCTAATGTACTGTAAACTATCCTCAATTTGAGAATATTATTATCTAATAAATAAACACATTCACTGCTCCCAAGCATACTATACTCTCTCTAATTCAACACATTCACTGCTCCCAGGCATACTAAGCCCTCTCTAATGCAACACATTCACTGCTCTCAGGCATACTAAGCTCTCTCTAATTCAACACATTCACTGCTCTCAGGCATACTAAGCTCTCTCTAATTCAACACATTAACTGCTCTCAGGCATACTAAGCTCTCTCTAATTCAACACATTCACTGCTCCCAGGCATACTAAGCCCTCTCTAATGCAACACATTCACTGCTCTCAGGCATACTAAGCTCTCTCTAATCCAACACATTCACTGCTCCCAGGCATACTAAGCTCTCTCTAATGCAACACATTCACTGCTCTCAGGCATACTAAGCCCTCTCTAATTCAACACATTCACTGCTCCAAGTAATACTAAGCTCTCTAATGCAACACATTCACTGCTCCCAGGCATACTAAGCTCTCTCTAATGCAACACATTCACTGCTCCCAGGCATACTAAGCTCTCTCTAATGCAACACATTCACTGCTCCCAGGCATACTAAGCTCTCTCTCTAATCCAACACATTCACTGCTCCCAGGCATACTAAGCTCTCTCTCTATTCCAACACATTCACTGCTCCCAGGCATACTAAGCTCTCTCTAATGCAACACATTCACTGCTCTCAGGCATACTAAGCTCTCTCTAATCCAACACATTCACTGCTCCCAGACATACTAAGCTCTCTCTAATTCAACACCTTCACTGCTCCAAGGAATACTAAGCTCTCTCTCATGCAACACATTCACTGCTCCCAGGCATACTAAGCTCTCTCTAATTCAACACCTTCACTGCTCCAAGGAATACTAAGCTCTCTCTAATGCAACACATTCACTGCTCCCAGGCATACTAAGCTCTCTCTAATCCAACACATTCACTGCTCCCAGGCGTACTAAGCTCTCTCTAATTCAACACATTCACTGCTCAATTCAATTCAATTTATTTATTGTGAAAAATTTTCAATACAAAAGTATGTGTTTCACATTAAAGAGATTATAGAAATATAGAAATTTTACAATCTAGAAAGAAAATCATGAAAGGAAAACAATACTTAACTTAAAAGAAAATAGTTCAAGGTTAAACAAGATAGCTCTCTTTTATTTCCCGTAAACCGCGAGAAAGAGGAAGAAACAGAAGGCGGTAGAGGAGGAAGGATAGAAAACAATGTCCGTCATAGTTGGTCGAGAATATCTTGAAAAGAATAAGGAACTATATCAAGGAGATGGCTTTTTCAGTATCAGTCAGTATAAACAGAAACCGCCTCCTTGAACCTAGATCTAGGTAGGGACTTGTACTCCTCTGATAGCTTGTTGTAGAAGATAACACCTTGTTTGAGGAAAGAACGACCAAACATTTTGTGACATTTTGCTCCCAGGCGTCCACAACGTGCTGTCTGACCTCCTGCCCCCGGGCGCCTACTACCGCTTCAACCCCTACCTCTCCGAGATGCTCGCCATGGACGAGACGGCCCCGGACAAGCTCGCCCAGCTGCGGCTCGACACGGACATCTACATCCGCAAGAACGAGGCCAAGTTCTCGCAGGCCGTGGCGAGGCTCAGCGAGCAGAAGTCCCTGGCCGCGCGCCTCGGGGACTATGTGGCGCATCGCGCCTACCTGTGGAATGCGCACCTGTGAGCTCTGACCACTACCTGTGGAACCCGCACCTGTGAGCTGACTACTACCTGTGGAACCCGCACCTGTGAGCTGACTACTACCTGTGGAACCCGCACCTGTGAGCTGACTACTACCTGTGGAACCCGCACCTGTGAGCTGACTACTACCTGTGGAACCCGCACCTGTGAGCTGACTATCTGTGGAACCCGCACCTGTGAGCTAGCTGACTACTACCTGTGGAACCCGCACCTGTGAGCTAGCTGACTACTACCTGTGGAACCCGCACCTGTGAGCGAGCTGACTACTACCTGTGGAACCCGCACCTGTGAGCTGACTACCTGTGGAACCCGCACCTGTGAGCTAGCTGACTACCTGTGGAACCCGCACCTGTGAGCTGACTACTACCTGTGGAACCCGCACCTGTGAGCTGACTACTACCTGTGGAACCCGCACCTGTGAGCTAGCTGACTACCTGTGGAACCCGCACCTGTGAGCTGACTACTACCTCTGGAACCCGCACCTGTGAGCTAGCTGACTACTACCTGTGGAACCCGCACCTGTGAGCTAGCTGACTACTACCTGTGGAACCCGCACCTGTGAGCTGACTACTACCTGTGGAACCCGCACCTGTGAGCTGACTACTACCTGTGGAACCCGCACCTGTGAGCTAGCTGACTACTACCTGTGGAACGCGCACCTGTGAGCTGACTACTACCTGTGGAACCCGCACCTGTGAGCTGACTACTACCTGTGGAACCCGCACCTGTGAGCTGACTACTACCTGTGGAACCCGCACCTGTGAGCTGACTACTACCTGTGGAACGCGCACCCGTAAGCTGACTACTACCTGTGGAACCCGCACCTGTGAGCTGACTACCTGTGGAACCCGCACCTGTGAGCTGACTCATGTTGTCGATGGATGTCACGTTGAGTACATCAGTTCGCGGTCTGTCACTGAAGTTAAGCGACTTCCAGCGAGGACAGGACTTGGAATGACCATGCAATTAGAACCCTCGTGATGCTGGCTATTCCCGACCCCACTCAGGCTGGGAGAGGTTAATTTACGTAGCTGGATTGAGAGTTTCCAGTGAATGGAGAGTGATATAACCAATTGAAAGTGGGTTCTAAACCTATAAATTTTTGTTTGTTTTTGGATTTTCTAATCCTGCCACCTACCCACCTGAATCTCAAGATTCTCAAGTCACGATTTTTTTGTGAAAATACTGTAGTTGTATGGAATTTGGAAAATGATTCTTTTAAAAAATAACCAATTTTTTGTCCCTAAAGATTCTAGGTTTTAGCTTTTTTCCACCGCAAGTGATAGGAAAAAATGATATAATTAATATTATATCATTTTTTTTCTTCCACAGATATCTTTTAGCTTTTGACATAATTGTTAAGTGGAGAATGTTAATTGTGAACTATCTAGTGCAGTGGTTCTCAACCTTTTGTAGCATATTGCCCCCTCTGCAAAAATTATCCCTTTCATCGCCCCCCCCCCCCCCCCCCCCCCCCCCCAAATCCCCCAATCAGTAAGTAGGTTAAAATTACTATCCATAGTAAATCAAAACCACATATGTAAGTAGAAAGTAATTGAAGTCAAGAATATATTGATCTTCCAAGAACAACATATTTATTACCTACTTTTGGGTACCAAAATATACTAAAAAGTGTGGTTAAAGAAAAATACTAAAAACAGGAGTTGGTTATTTTTGGATTATGATGATTAGCTTGTCAATCCAGTTCCATCGTCCCCTTATTACCCAAAATAATATCATCGCCCCCCGACTGCCCAAAATGTACTCTTTGCCCACCCAGCGCCCCCCAGGGGGCGATATCGCCCACGTTGAGAATCACTGATCTAGTGGATATATTGTGTATTTTTTCACTTTTCCAATACTTAAGCTAAGCATTCTCATTATTTTTGTATAACAGATAAATATAATTTATGAATTAATGTTCGAAGAAAAATTCTTCTGATGATCAGAAACAAGCTAGTTTTAAAAAATAGTCCGTAGAACTTTTGAGTTTTTCCATAGGTTAATTTTTTAAATAGTTGTCTTTCAAAATTAAGTTGTTTTTTTTTTAATTTATTAGATAGTTTATTTTATTTTATTGAATTAAAATCGATGTATACAGATATTGAATTTTCAAATGAACTGATATTCTGGATTAATTTAACTTTGAAAACAGATTCTACAAGATTGAGAGCGAAATTAATAGACAAAATTGAGATCACAACTTCAGACTCAAGCATTTCCCTATTTAATACAATACACAAAATCTAGACTTGAGTCCACAGAAGTATAGTAAAAGTCTATTAATTCTTCTAAATCTATGAGTAAAGCTTTAAAAAACTTTATCTAAAAAAAAAGTTTTAAAATGATTGCACAAGTATTCTGAGTACTTTGCCCTCTCGATTGCAAATGGCAGAAAAAATACCTATATTACCTGTAAAAAATAATAAAAATAAAAAGTTGAGAAAAAAAGTTTAAAAAAATGTATTAAAATTAATGGTAGCAGTCACTGACCTATTGATATTTACTAATCTTATTAATGATGTATTTAATTTATAATATTTTACCTATTTACCCTTTTCTATGAAATGATTTTTTTTATCCGGGTGCAGGCGATAGTCACCACAGCTACCAGGAGAAGTCAGTCTTCAATTGTGTCTTGGTTTTTTTTTCTTCTTTATGTTTTGACATGGAGATCATTCGAAACTCCTGAGCATCTGTGATTTAATTTCTTTGTCAAAATTATTGATGTCACATTTACTCAAACCCGTCATGTTAAAATTAACTTAGGAGCAAGGACTCTGATATTAAAAAAAAAAATAGCCTTGTTTGGGACTCGAACTACCGACCTCCAGATTACTGGCATAAAGATCGATCTATTGAAATCGATAAAAAACCAATCTTGAACACAGCAGGCCCCTTGGATGTTTGTGAGACCTAGCCTGCCACCCCACTTGTGATATGTTTTAGCTTTCCTACCTTGTAATTTTATTTATACTCTGACCTTTCAATATTATTTTTCAAATGTACATGTTTAATTTAAGTGGAGTAAATATATTTGTCCCTGCTAAAGGTTTGGGAAAAAATAAAATCTGTTCTCTTCTTTATAAAACAAATTTTGATGAGAAATTTCCAGACAGAACATATGAAGTAATAGGATTATGGTTTGGATCGCGAGAAGCCATTAGTCTATTCTCGATTAATTTTTTCAAGAAATTCAACCTGAACTTAGAACCTGAACTTTCTTAGAAGCTTTAGCTTAGGAAAAATACCTTTGTATATGTTATCCTGTTATTAAATAAATAAAGAAATTAAAAAAAAAAAAAAAAACATGAAAGAACTGCAAACAATGTCTGAAACAATTTCAAAGGTTCAATATATATTTTGAAACAACACATTTACAAAAAGAAGGGGAATAATTATTTGTATAAAAAAAAGGAGAATTTTTTTTTTTTAACTGATTGTTATGCTGTGATTTTTAGCAACCCACCATATGGTGGGCAGCATGAATATTTGTATAAAAATAAGTATTCTTCTTCTTCATTAGTAAGGGTATATTCTGTCCACTAGCTGGAAGTCATACAGGTAGACCTTCTGCTAGTTAGTCCTTCAGCCAGACAACTGGTCAACAATCTTCTTGATGAAACTCTTTGAGGTTTAGATCGATTTGCTTTTCAACTAAATTTAATATCAGCAAACGTCATCATTTTTTTCGTCAAGGTGAATTGATAAAAAATCAAAAATAACTTTAACACTTTCCGTGCCGGAGACTCATTTTGAAATTATTGCCCAGTGCCGTAGCGATATTTACCATTTGGTAACACGGGCACAGGCTTAAATTTTTTTGAAGTTTTTCTTGTTCTGTGCCGGTGTTACCATTTGGTAACACTATTCCATGTAAGGTGTTACCATTTGGTAACACTATTCCATGTAAGGTGTTACCAAAAGGTAACACCGGGGTCGAGAAGTAGATGTCTTCGGTGTTATCGGTGTTACCAAACGGTAACACCATTTTCCTGAACAGGTGTTACCAAACGGTAACACCGGCACGGAAAGTGTTAAATTTTGAGAAAAAAAAATTCTAAGGTTCAATGCTGTCTGTTTAACAAATGTTCACTATTTAAGTCACGTTGTATTGGACTAAAGACCCAAGTCGGCAATTCCTCCAGATCTTTAATTTTTTCCACTATTTAAAAACAAAAACCTGTTGTCCTCGGGCAGAATAATCAAGTGTCTGGGCGCCTTCGAGGTGTAACGGTTATGACTGCTGGTCCAGACATCCTGAGTTCGAATCCCGGGTTGGGCAGAATTTTCTCACAAAAAATTCTGTTCCCTCCGAAATAAAAAGTACGTGAGGCTGGCCCAACTCAGACTGGGTGAGGTTAATGTAGGGAGCTGCTACAATTCCCAGCAAATCGGAGATCAAACCCCCGTCAATAACTCGAA
Source organism: Bactericera cockerelli (assembly GCA_024516035.1). Classification (NCBI taxonomy): domain Eukaryota; kingdom Metazoa; phylum Arthropoda; class Insecta; order Hemiptera; family Triozidae; genus Bactericera; species Bactericera cockerelli. The sequence goes on along the minus strand of CM044955.1, from coordinate 10,114,133 downwards.
AAATTCTGTTCCCTCCAAAGTAAACAATACGTGAGGCTGGCGATTACGGCCCAGCCCAGGCTGGGTGCGGTTGATGTAGTGAGCGGATACGATTCCCAGTGAATAGAGGGTAAAACTCCCGTCCTGAATAGCTCAAAAACAGGACGTTAAAACATGGAATAGAATGATAGAATCAATGGAAATGAAAGGAGGCTAGCTATTGGATCTGGGTGTCCATATAATACTCTCAACACCGTGATATATCTGTGCCTACCTCACGGTCATAGAATTAACATAAACAAGGCAATAACCCTCCAGTTCGCGCCGAACAAAATCATTCAAAGAAAATAAAAACTATTTCATTTCAAGAAGATACACAACTTGAACTTTATTTATTTTCAAAATGAGATACATAAATATCGGGTAAGTATACGAAAGAAAATAATCGAATGGCAATGATAATATTGCTTTGGGTTTCTCAAAGAATCATTCAACATCCTAACTGAAACAGGAATTAATGAAAGATCAAAAATAAGGTAAAAAGAGAAAGTTGGAAAAAATAAGGTAATCAACAGAAAGTAAGACAAAAAAAGGTATAACCTAGAAATTTAGAAAAAAATGGGTAGAAAATAGAAAGTAAGAAAAGAAATAGCTAAAACCTAGAAAGTTCGAAAAAAAAGGTTATCAATAGAAAGAAAAGAAAAAAAATAATTATTATCTAGAAATTTGGAAAACTATAGGTAAAAAACTAGAATTGGACACTTGAAAGATATCACGTTAGTCATATGAACGATGGGTATTCTAGCAGTAATCTCCTTCAGCTAAAGAAGAAAACATGAAAAATAAAGTATTGTACAAGTGGTGTAGTTGCAACCAAAGCAGAACCGAAATATTTTCGTATCTGACTAGAAACTTGAAGACAGAGTCCATCTTCGCATATGTAAACAATACAAGAAAATGATGAACCGAAAAAAAAATATACATAAACTACGATCGAATGTAACTCGCAGAAACGGTGTAAACTAAAAATAGGTACACGCTATTAGAGATTCGATTTTTTTCTTTTCTTTGAAAAGGTAATTAACTGTGCCCCGGAACCACTTTCTCATTACTTCAGGGCACTTTACCTTTACATTCATGTCATTCCGGAAACAAAAAACTCAGAAAAACATTTTTTTTTTAATTTACAGTTTACACCCAAAAAAGTACGAATAATAATACGAAAATAGAGCAATAGTGCATAATATATCTGCGTAGCGCTAGAGCAATAGCTTTCCATAAAAAAATATAAACTTTGTATTCACAGATTCAAGGTATGGAGCGGAACCAATAGACAATTTGAGAGACTCAAGAATTCGGTGTGTTTCACAGTCCATAATAATAATTCTACTCTTTAGTGGAAGGTAACCACCGGGCGAGGTTGATGCTCAAAGCATTTTCTATCACCTAACCCTCAGAGTCTTATTATTATGTGGTTACAAACTCAAGTGAATGAGGAAAGATTGATGCACTGGGTGGGATTCGAACCAACGGATCCCTACGCTATATGGATTACCAGACTAGCGCGCACGGACCATGAAAATTGAGTTCCATATTTCAAAGAAAATGTTGAGTTGAGTTAAGTCTCCGATTTTGTTTGATAGAATTTTTCAAACTTTTCTGTTCCACAGGTTTTGCGATTTTTTCGATGAGAAAAGTTGAGAATCCAGTTAGACTTAAGTTTCAGTTTTTGTCTATTCATTTCGCTCCTAGCATTATAAGCCGCTCCTAGCAAGTACACAATTTTTTAGAATCAGAATACAATAATTGAATAAGGGAGGATAGTATTCAGAGAACACATTATTGCTTTTGTCAAAAAAGTATCATCGTTCAAAATTATTTTGTTTTCTCAAAAACAGCACCTCTATTTTATGGAGATTTGTAAAGGATCAATAATCGATACCGAATGGATCAATAATAACTCTTTAAAGGGAAAATCAGGAATGTCTTTTAGAAAGAAACTTAATAAAAAAATCTTCTCCAAAAATAAATTGATGGTCTAAAAAAATCTTTCTTTACAAGAAAATAAGTTGAAACTCTTATCTTCTACAGTCAAAGTAATACAGAAAAATTATTAGTGAACAT